>JALMGA010000005.1:79904979-80334577 GCA_023333525.1 Aspidoscelis tigris stejnegeri | reverse complement strand
CAACGGACCTTCCTTCCTTCCTTCCTTCCTTCCTTCCTTCCTTCCTTCCTTCCTTATTCCTTCCTTCCTTCCTTCCTTCCTTCCTTCTCAAATTGCAATCAACAGTAGTTTGAAGATTTGCCTTCTTTATATACCCCAAACACATATACATTATGGCATATGGCATCAATCAGAGAAACCAAAAAAAAAGAAAGGGAGAGATATTGACTGAGAATCATGAAGCAAAATTCAGTAACTGACACAAAATTCACATTTAATAGGTCAGGAAAGAGAAATATTATCTGGAATCCTTAAGTATTGATGCCGCTTTTGCATGCTCTGCAGACTTTTGTAATCCATCCTTCCTTTCTAGCCACTGGTACCCTTCCAGCTTGGCTGTTTTAAAAGCCGAGACTTCTTGGAGTTGCACACTGTGTCCATTAACTGCCTGAAGTCATCAAGCAAATGTGCAGTTAACAAAATATGATGGTCTAGTTTCTTACATCCTCCACTGAACAAACAGCTGGCAGGAAGAACCTAAGTAAAAACAAAACAATCCAGACACTTATAATTGCATACAAGCAGAGAGAATCTCTTGTGAAAGTAGAGTTGCATATTAAAATAGTCCCAAGGAATCATCTTTTGTACACTTTTGGTGTTGGCCAGGAAGCCAATTCTAGAGACCCCAAAACACTCTGATCTTTTGCACTGAGGTCTCCCAGGACCCTACTGGTGGTAGCCACATATCAGATGGCTACCATTTGGGCAAACGGGAGGCGTGCCAGAACAAACTTTTGGTCTGAATGAATTTTTATTGGAATCCTTCCAAAGATGTGCCACTTCCTATACAGTATGCACATATATAATTCCCCTATACAGCACAATGATTCTTACATGCCATTCCAGCTATATCCCACAGCTCTGGACATATGGCTGAAATCTCCCTACCAGCTGTGAGTAGTTTTTGCTAGAGACCCCTCCTTGATGGGTTGTGCATACTCTGAAATAATACACACACCCCAAGAAGTATTGGGACAGCCATGGGGCTTTGTCCCTAATTCATACTAGGGTAGAGCATCACAAAATAAACCCTAAAAACGAAATCTCATTTACATCACCTTGATTTGAATAATTTTGAAACTTTTATTTAAACAGCATCTAAGCTCACTTCCAGGGCTGGAAATAATTATTAGAACTGGGAATATCTTTCGCTGAACTTCCTTCAAGGAAAAACAAATCCAATTTGTTTTTCTTTTATATACGTGATATATGAAGTTTCATGAAAGTAGAAGCAACTCCAGAAGGATTTACAGTAATTTTGCTTCTTCTGGCATTTAGTCAAGACACTTTTCTCTCCTATGAGTTTCTGAGGAATGAAATGAGGTTATTTATTTATTTATTATATATTTATCCAACCGATTTGCTGACTGCTAGTACGCTGTAATGACACTCTAGTTTAATCTCTTTAGATCCAGGTAGTGAGGGCAAGGTGACTTCGAAAGCAATGTGAAGACATCTTTGCCATGGATGTGAGGTCTTTGCAGACGCTGCACTGATACCATTGCCATCAGTGTGGCTGTTGTTGCAAATGTGCTGTGAGGGCATCTTCACAGTCACATTGTAACTTTGCATGTCACTTGAAACCATACCCACTGTCATGCCTCATGTCCTCTCTGACTCCTCAAAGGAAGGTCCCACTCCTGCCAGCCAAAGCGACAGAGGCACACCTCAGGGGCCAAACTTGGAAACTGCTTCTTTCCCCATGAATGGAGATAGTTCAGATTCAGATGATACACAACACCCAGAGCCGAGTTCTCTCCAGAGAGAACGACAAAAGCTGTACCACTTGGCTCATCTCCATGCAAAACAGTTGTGCCACCAGGGGTGTGACTCTCTGGGCCTTTCTGCACTGACCACTTAATACCCATTAAGCACACATTAAGCACACATTTAAAACACTGGCAAAATTCCCATCTGCACTGAAGCACCCATTAGAGACACATCGGGGAGTCCGCTTCCGCATTGGCTCACGCACAACCTGATTGGAGGTAGTCTTAATGCTCTAAATCCACATCAACAGAGGATGCGTCCACACGCGGACGGGAGAGAGAAGACATGTGGGCGGGACAGGAAGTTGCCATGTTGAGTGACGTGGTGGCAGCAAGCCACCATGTTGAGAGAGGTGGGAGAAGCACAGTCCAGCCACCAAGTCCCTACCACACCCGCTTCGCATCAGGCGTGCACCCAGCTACGGCAGCAGAGGGACAGCAAGCTGGAAATGAGGGAACACATGTGGGCAGGATAGGAACCCCAACAGCCATTCGGCCCCTCATACAAGCACAATGAAGGTGTGTACAGTACAGTAGATCTACAAGGGCTGTGGAGGAGGGATGGGACTCTGACTGATGGCTTGCCTTCATCACTTTAAACCATTCCTAGACACCACTGTTTTTTGCAGAGCCTAAAGTGAAGTTTGTTATAAAGGGTAGGGTCAAGTCTTCTAGGGTTGTCACCTGTGGGTCTTTTGTAAGCATAGGAAATTACCATGGAAGTCAGCTATTTCCCTAAGTTCTGCAAAACAAGGAGCACATCAAGGTAAGTCCACACGGTGCTGGGGTAAGAAGAATGTAAGAACATAAGAGGAGCCCTGCTATATCAGGCTACAGCCCATCTAGTCCAACATCCCATTGCACACAGAGGCCCACCAATTGCCCATGGACATCTCAAGCAGAGACGAGGGCAAGCCTTCTGCTCTCGAATCCCAGCAAATGGCCTTAGAAGCATCCTGCTTGTCTCCCTAGCCTGAAAGATGTACTTAGGCCAGATGTACTTAGTGTTCTTCCTAACAATCTACCATTATGGCACTCTATGATGTGTTTTCTATGGAGTTAGTACTCAAAGGTAACAGGCCAATGCTCTTGGGTCACACTATCCTTGAGACACCATAAAGCTTCAGTGCAGCAGATTTAATACAGTAGTAAAACTTAGGTTAATTGTAGAACAACATTACTTCATCTTCTTTACTGGACTGGTGTTGGTCCTCATCCTAGAGTTTCTGGAAAGCCTAGCTTATTTCAGATACATGCTGGACTCTGCTTGCAAAGATATGGGTTACCAATGGACTCTTCTTTCCATGATTTCTGAAGTGGAAACCTGTGGAGGTATTCTGCTTCATATTACTTTACTGTGAGTCTAAAAGGAAACAAAACACTTTGAACTCAAGTTAGAAAAAGAGGGGGTAGGTATGTGCATGAATTGTTTTTTGTATTTGATTCATATCAAATCAAATGCAAGAAAATTTGTATTTGTTCAAATAGATCCCCTTCAAATGTGGTAGGATTCATATTTAGTATGAATGTTCAGTCCCATACATATCCCATACAAAGCTTCATACGAATGTATCAAAACATTCAACTCAAATTTGAATATCTGAATTCGGCCAAATTCATATGAATTTCAAATGTTATGAATATTCATGCACATCCCTAGAGGGGGGAATTATTACAATCGGTAATTTGCAGACATTTTTGGCAGACCTACCAGCACGAGCATTTGGCATTTTACAGTATTTCCTCCCCAATTTTCATTTGAATTTTTAATCAACAACTTGGCCCTTTTGGATGTGCCCTTGAGGTAGGTGCAGCTGCTTAGGATGATACATTAAAGCCACAGCTCTGTGATTTCAGTATCAACTTTTTATTGCTAACACTTTATTAGAAGGCTGGGTTGGCATTATTAGTACAGAGATCTTCTGAAATATTCAGGAAATGTGGCATTGCTACAGGAATGGGTTCTGCAGATGTTGTCCCCAGTAGCTAGTGCCAGATCATAATCAGCCAAAGTCACTGTTGCTGTACTTTCTTTGTAGCATTATAGTAATGCATTATTGCTCTCAGCTCGTTTGATCCACATATTTCTTTCAACACAATGACTGCATCTCCGCTTAGTGATGGAGGCATTTGTTATTTGTACAAATTTGAGCAAGTTCAGACATTTGTACATGAGTTGAATGCGATGACATTCGTACATTAACATTTGTGTTAAAATTTCAAAACATTCATATGAATAGTTCGTACCTTCATTGAACTGGGGATACGTAGCGATACATATGTGTTCATATAGGATATGTATCTGATACACATGGACTGGTATAGGATATGTACCTGATATGTATGCATTTGTTTAGGAACCATATGCAGGCTACGTATGCAGGATAAGTTTGCAGGATATGTATGCATTCAAATCAGATATTCATACGAATTTATACAAATACATTCATATTGAATACAACCCTACCACATTCGCAGGGGATCTATTGAAGCAAATACAAATTTTCCAACATTTGATTCATTACAAATTGAGTGCCAAAAGCCCCCTTCGTACACATCCCTACATGGTATACAAAGCAGGAAATGTCTCCATGATAACCCAGATTAATGCATGTGGCATAATGTGCACTGCCAAAATGGAAACACCCAATAATTCTCACCAGGTATTAGCTATGTAAAGCAATTTCATATGTAGAAAGAGGCAGGATACATTGCTGATGGCTTTACCTTATAGTTGGCATTTTTTCTAAAGTTCGGGTGTTGATATTTATTTTTGTTAAAGCTGTTGTGTGGGGTGTAGGATATAACCACTTTTATTGTCAAGCTGAGTCTTCCTCTGCCTAAAACTGGCTCCAGAGAAATAAACTCAAATCATTTTCCTCAGTTCATTAAGCATTTACCTACTTAATTTTTATCATGTTATTCAGCCACAAAGGTTCCCAAAGCATTTGAGACTCATAATCGAAGACCAAACATGAGAATAAAAAGGGAAAAGCTAGAAAAAGATGGATTAGAAAAGGCATGGGGCCGTGACTACAACACACTGAGCCTTTTCTCACTTAACTTTCATGGGACAGTATCCCAGGAAATTTAAGATCAGGGATGGAGGCCAATGTTGGCATTGAAAGCACCAACCTCTCTGGCACATACTCTGCAAAACAATAAGTGTGAACATTGCCATCTGGCAGTGTCCACCTTGCCACAGCTATGGTCATTCTCAGCCTGCTGTTGTTACAATAATTTGATGATGCAATGCTCAACTGTGCATGCTCCCATGCAGCCTTCACATGGAAGTAGGTATAAAGGCTGTGTCTGGGCCTATCAAAGATGGGGCCATTCAGGCATGCTGAGAGCTACTCTGGAATGGAACCAGCTCCACGGTGTGTATATGCTCTGCTCTTTCCATAGATTCAAAGTATGAAAAAAAGATATAACAATTTTTATTGTCAAACTGACTCTTCCTCTGCCTAAAACTGGCTCCAGAGAAATATACTTGAATTGTTTTCCTCAGTTTATCAGGCATTTACCTACTTAATTTTTATCCTGTTATTCAGCCACAAAGGTTCCCAAAGCATTGAGGCTCAAAATCCAAGTCAGTTTGGTCTAGTGGTTAGGGAGCCGGACTCTTATCTGGGAATACTGGGTTTGATTCCCACACTACCCCATGAAGCCAGCTGGGTGACCTTGGGCTAGTCACAGCTCTCTTCTGAGCTCTCACAGCCCCAGCTACCTCACAGGGTGTTCTGTTCTGGGAAGAAGAATAGAAAAGCTTTGTCAGCCACTTTGAGTTCCCTTAAATGGGTGAGAAAAGTGGGATAGAAAAGCCAACTCTTCTTCCTCTAACAAAATAATAAAAAGGGAAAAGCTAGAAAAGATGAATTAGGAAAGGCATGGGGCCATGACTGCAACACACTGAGCCTTTTCTCACTGAACTTTCATGGGACAGTATCCCAGGAAGTTAGGATAAATAGCCCACTGTCTCTCTGAACCACCCCTTCTGTTATGTCTGAATACACCCTCAGAAAGAGGGAAGGAAGATCCGGCCACATTTCCACTGTAGGAGAAACTGGCTCAGTAGTAATCTAGTTGACCTGGCAGAATGTTTCCACTGCCACTGGTTGGCTCAACCTTAGTGGTGCTGGGACCCATAGCTGGAGGTTCTATACCAGCAGTCAGTTGCATTATACAGGTTCTAATGCTCACTTCCATTCAACTCTCAGTGGCTTAATGATCACAGAAAGCTAAGTTAATGGAAAGAGATACCTCAAGGCAGAAAATCCCACTCTCAAGAAAATGTTCCCTGTCCTCAGCCACATCAACCCAGTGGGACATAAAAATGCACTGCCAAGGGTGTGGAGATGTGTTAGTTTGAAATGCATTGGGGCCATTTTATGGACTTGAAGTTTGTAAGTGCTGAGAGGCTATGGTATAGGTTTAAATGTAATTGAAAGTGAAGTGACTTAGATCTCACTGGGAACACATCTGCCATCAATGTCAGCATGTGCTAGGCACATTCTTTCTTAATTTGTGGCAATGAGATATACAAACCACAAGTCTCTGGTGTATCATTGATACAATTTTTCATTCTCATAGATGGACTTCATACGTTTTGCCACTGGGAAATTAAATTTCCACATACATTATTAATATATTTGCTGAATTATTTATTAGAGGAGTACAAAGTCTATGTAAGAAATGCATTCTGGAAAGTAATGGCAAATGGTAAGCAATCTTGTGACTCATTAAAACTGTGGTTGCTTCTGAAGCAGCAGTACCATCCTATACATTTCATACTAGTGATTGTGCTACAGACCAACAACCACTAGGGATGTGCATAAATATGCAAAACATTCAAAATCTGATCGCATTCGATCTCATTCGGGCATTTGAATTCAAATTGAATGTCTCTAAATTCAAATTTAACATTCAAATAAATGTTTGAATGCTTTCATACAAATTACTCAGACATTCATATGTGAACAGATACATATGCATTATATATATATCCATATGCATCTTATTCATATCCATATGCATTTTTCTGAATACGTACGGGATGAAAATGGGGTCATACGGGATAAAAACGGGATGCACACAAATGCATAAGGATGTGTGCGGATGCGTACTGACACATTTGAATGTTGCCAACATCCGTATCTTCAAATACAAACTGAAAATTCGTACAAATAGATTCAAATGTATTCAATTCCAACTGAATGTGAATACATTTGAATTTTAAACATTCAACTCAATTTGAATCTTCAGATATTTGATTTGAATCAACTCAAATCCTGAAAATTGCATTTGTGTACATCCCTAGCAACCACCACATTGGAAAAACGGTTTATATTTCTTTTCTTCCAACAGTTGAAGGAGGAGGAGGAGGAAGAAGAAGAAAGTTGGCTTTTCTACCCCACTTTTCTCACCCATTTAAGGGTCTCAAAGTGGCTGACAAAACTTACTATTCTTCTCCCGACAACATAACACCCTATGAGGTAGGTGGGGCTGTGAGAGCTCAGAAGAGAGCTGTGACTAGCCCAAGCTCACCCAGCTGGCTTCGTGGGGAAAGGCAGAATTGAACACAGTATTCCCAGATAAGAGTCCAGGTCCTTAACCACTAGACCAAACTGGCATTGTGAACATTCTTGGAAAAGCAATTCTTATCTGAAGGATTATTCCATCAATGCTGTGTTAAAGAGAATGTGATAAAGAGGTGTTTTTTTAAAAAGGTAGTCTTTTCAAATGAGACCACCAACTGAGATTATGTCCCTTTCTGTGATGGACTTTATTCTTTATTATATTTCAGAATGCAATCCAAATGCAAATGCAGACTATGGAAGGTCCTGGGCAGGTCCTGTCATAGTCTGCAGCAGCATGCAGATGGCTAGGATAAAATGTTAAATAAGCCCAGTGCAGAACGGCCCCAAGTGGTTCTGCCTACCTGGATACATTCTTGATATGGTCAGCACTCTTCCTTGGCCTGCTGTTATGGTGATTTGCAGTCAGAGCTACTGTTTTTCAACCCTTTTTCAACCAATAGCTTTCCCAGTAGGCAATGGTGACAACTGAGCTGAATGTCCATTGAGTACTGCATTTTTATTCGCCTATCTCTTCGTCTGCAGTAATTCCTATCCATTAATTGGTCTGATATGAGTACACGTAATTTAAAGAGGGGTTTGTTATTTTTTCTCTTGCATTGTTATATTCTTAACTGTTCACTGGATTAAACATTTATTTCTCACCGACTCTCACATGGAACAGTTTGCGTAGGATGTAGGTCACTTCTGGAAAAGTTATGTTCCTTCCTAAACAATGTTTAGTTCCTTTGTTCAACTTAATGTCTCCAGAACCTCTTCATAGACAGCTTTCCCTAAAATATTATTCAGGGCTGTCAGGCTGTGCAGCAGAGGTTGAATCTGAAAAGAAAAGAAAAAGCTCCTACAGTTTTATGCACACTAAGATGGTAGCTCTCATTTACCATACTTCTGTTACGTGGGGATATTTCAAATGATGTTAAGGCAGGAACAGTGCTGAAGAGATCATCCAGTGTGGCAAAAGCAGTACTTATACCAGCAAAAACCCATTCTACGCTTTGAGACCAGAACAGCTGTTCAGTAGTGCTGGCCTTTATTCCCTTGCCCAAGATGTATCTCCTTATGGGAAGCAACTATTTCCAGAAAAATAGAATTAAAGACAACTCGTACTTAAATTTTGCTTTGCAAAGATGAAACCGATGTCCTGAAAAAGTCCACATAGTTCATGTTTTATGCTATGGAACCTTACCTGATAGATTTCCAGATGAGAGAGGCTGATGTGCAAATTATGTAAGCAGCAAGAAGTTTTGCACGAAGCATCGGTGAGTCAGTAGGACCTTGTATCCACTTTCTGCAGAACCCCACAGACTCCAAGGAAACATGGATGTATTCTATTGTCAGACTACAGGATAAAGACAGAATGGCAAAGTAGAGCTTCTCCATCTGTTTTATAGCAGACCAATAGCACTGGATTTGTTCCTCAGCTCCTTTCTGCAAACATTCCATCGCTAAATTGAGGAAGGCGATAGAATGGTATTAGAGGCCTTTCCAGCTGCTCTACAGTGGACCGGCAACAATATTAAGTTTGTCCATTCCTTTCCATCCCCGTTTTTGTCATTTTAGATTGCAAGCCTGTGGGCAGAGAGGTGTCTACCATATTATAAGATTCTCTAAGAGTCTTCTGGCTTAGAGGCAGCAAATAAATAAATAAATAAATAAATAAATAAATAAATAAATACATACATACATACATACATACATACATACATACATACATACATACATACATACATACATACATACATACATACATACATACATACATACATACATACATACATACTTTGAGGTTGCTTAGAGAAGATTTGTAGTGGGGTCATTCATACACCAATGCCCTTTCCCACTTTCATGAACGTCCTAGGCTAGGAAATGTGAATTGCAGATGGAAAGAGAATACCAGTGCTATACAGTACCTTCTCTATGGTACTTTTGAACCACTTCTGTTTTTGCTATGTGAGCACAGTCCTAATGTGAGAAAGTACACATAGCGGTGATTGTGCACTTATCTTATATCAGCATTTTATTTGTATATTCCCATTCCAAATAAGGAGTGTTCAAGCTATTTTACAACAATAACAAAATGCAAAATAGCAGTGCAAAATAGCAGGGATGTGTACAAAGCTAATTTTTCAAACCAAACCAAACCACAAAACAAATGAACCAGTGGTTTGTCAAACCAGTTTGTTGCTTTAAAATTATTTTTAAAACCCTTTAAAAGGGGGGAGGGACCCGCACACATCACCAAACCAGTTCCATCCCTACTTATGGGATTCTATCTGGAATCTCATTGTTTTGGTTATAATTCAAACAAAAGCCTAAAACTAGCAGGGGACTCAGTTCAAATCTGAACCAGCCAAATCCCTGAGGTCCTTTCAGAACTGGTTGTAAAATAAACTGTTTTGGTACATCCCTACACAATCAATACTTATTTTAAACAAAGAGTGAAAAAATACACACAAAAAAAAAATTGGGGGGGGGAGGGAGGATGCTCATCCCATGATAAAACTAAACAAGATTTGTGTGTGTGTGGAACAGTTCTTTTACCTGGCAGTTGTTATAATAGAGAACAGCAGATTACCTAACAAGGAGGAAACAATATGAAACCACTGTATATAAGCCAATTAACAGTAAACAGTTTTGTTTCCCGTGAACATGAATGCCGAACATCATTGAGCCATTATGTACAGCCTCACTTAAAAGTAAGTTCCAATGGGCTTAATAGGGCTTGCTTACAATTCAATAAAAATAGGATCGTAGTCTCACACTGGCTAGATTGTGACTTGTTCCAACTGTCATTGATAATCTTTTAACATTGTAGCTTACACTGTCCTGTTAATATAAAGATACTCTCCCTCAGAGCAAGGAGTAGGGGAGCAAGTTACAAAAACCCTTGAAAGCAGTGAACATTATGCATACTGCGCATAGCTCTCTGTTAGAAGCAGCCAACTGTTTTCAGCTTGCTCAGTCAAGAACTAACCTGAATAACCAGGAGTATATTGAAGGACTAGATTTTCATATTTTTAGGTTTAGTACTTTGTTAAAAGCAGATGTTTTCAATTATTCAATGAACCAAGTGTGTGTACTCTACTCTTACACCATTCCCTTCGATTTTGAAGAAGTTGGACTTAGCAGAAAGGTCAGTTTTGCTTTTATATTGCTTATAACAGTAATGGAGTAAGGATCCATTTTCTAAAAATATCAGAGTGAAGAAAGTACAGTCGGCTGCTTTCCCTGGAGGTAGTTCCCTTTTGGCCAAAATGTTTCTTCACAACCTCTGTCTTGAAGTTGACTGTTGTTGGTTCATCTTTTCCAGGTAATCCAAACATCACCTTAAATTATTCAGACTGAATTAATGCTCTGTGAGAAGAAAATCTTATCTGGAAAACAATCTCATGAGTAGATAGTAACTTTCACTTCATTGTTTTGTTTTTTGTCCTAAAGCACACCAACATTTTCTAGTTTACTACAGGTCATGGCCAGAATGGAATTAGCACTCAGTTGACCCAAAGGACACAATAAAACATGTGCGAACTAATCTAAGCATCACCAGAAGAAGAAGAAGAAGAAGAAGAAGAAGAAGAAGAAGAAGAAGAAGAAGAAGAAGAAAAAGAAAAAGAAAAAGAAAAAGAAAAAGAAAAAGAAAAAGAAAAAGAAAAAGAAAAAGAAAAAGAAAAAGAAAAAGAAAAAGAAAAAGAAAAAGAAAAAGAAAAAGAAAAAGAAGAAGAAGAAGAAGAAGAAGAAGAAGAAGAAGAAGAAGAAGAAGAAGAAGAAGAAGAAGAAGAAGAGGAGGAGGAGGAGGAGGAGGAGGAAGAGAGTTGGTTTTTCTACCCCATTTTTCTTACCCATTTAAGGGGACTCAAAGCAGCTGACAAAGCTTTTCTATTCTTCTCCCCACAACAGACACCCTGGGAGGTGGGTGGAGCTGTGGGAGCTCAAAGGAGAGCTGTGACTAGCCCAAGGTCACCCGGTTGACTTTGTGGGGGAGTGCAGAATCGAACCCGGTATTCCCAGATAAGAGTCCAGCTCCCTAACCTCTAGACCAAACTAGTGGTCTTGTCCATTAAAATCCTGAGACGCATATAGTAGAGGAAGATATCAAAACAAAAGAATGAATAAGCAAAAAGAAAAGCAGAAGATATGTCCTAGGTTGAGTAAGTGGTGCATGCATAAATTGCAGGCAACCAAATGAAGTCTGCTTTGGAGGTTAATTTACATGATACAATATGAGAAATGAACTATGGTATTTGTCATCTGCTTCTTTCATGTCTATATTTATTATCATTTATATTGCAAATGTTTTAGTTTAGAAAAGGGACTTCTCTGTTGGTGAAATTCAGACTGTAATAGAAGATGTAGTCTCTTCTTGACCCACTTTTCCCATTTTTTCCCCTAAATTCATGAAAGTGTGCAAGATAAGGTGTTGGATAACAAGAATGCAGCAAATGCTTCTTCTTTTTTAACTATAATTTAGTTATTGAAAAGTGTGTATTAAAAAGTGCAAGAAAGAAAAAGAAATATTGAATATACCTTTTTTTTAAAAAAAAGCTTGTGGCTCCCTCCACAACATTTTAACCATATTCAATATTTTCCCATAAACATTAATCCTAATGGTTGTGAGCCAATTTTTGCAGTTTTTCATGGTATCCCTTACTCTTTCATTTGTAGGGGGGGATTGTATTCCTATCTCCTATTCATTACTTTGTCCATGATCAGTTTTTAATCTTCAAAGTGCCCCTTGCACATTCCTGCCTCTGCCCACCGCTTTATTCATACTGTTAAATCCAATTAGGACAGCTTTCCAATTTATTGTGTTTTAGGAAATTCTTGAAAAACTGAACACACTGAAGCATGGAATTGAATCATTTAGGCCATAGAGTCCAACTCCCTGCCCTGTGCAGGATACAAAATCAACTTTTCTTCAAGAAGTGTCTATTCAGCCTCTGTCTGAGTGAAGCCCATGACAAGATACTGGAACTTCCTTAGATCTTCAGTTCCACTATTTTAATTACTAATTTGACATTTTGCGCAATGTGTGGCTGATATCTGCTTTGTCATAACTTGACCATTATCCTATGCCCTACATTCTGGAATGCTAGAGGACAGGCCATAGGCTTTTCTGTGACATCCCTTCAGTTATTTGAAGAATGCTACATAGGGGAACATCTTATTTACCTTGTGGATAAGTCTATCAAAAGGCATGTCTTCTGGTATAACACCACATCTTCCTGGACATGGCATTGGAGCAGGTCCTGGTAAGAAAATGGCACCAGAGCTCACTCCAATGAGAGACCTCATTGAATCATTCTCTGACAGTAGACCAATCCTGTGCTTGTGTGCAGATGGCAAGAATTGACTGGAATGATATATCATGCATAAAGAACCCAGTACCATTCGTTTTGAGTGCCCAGCTAAAAAGCCCGACCCCCCCCCCCTCTTGGTTAAAAAAAATGTTTGCAAATTCACTGTTCTCCTTTTTGGCAGTCAATATCTACTTATCTTACTTGAGCTCTCTATGTTATCATTTTGCCATGAAACATTTCATCCTTGTTCGATTTCCAGAAAATTCTATGCATGTCTAATCAGAAGTAAGCCTTATTCATATCAACAGGACTTACCCCTTCTTTCTTTCTTTCTTTCTTTCTTTCTTTCTTTCTTTCTTTCTTTCTTTCTTTCTTTCTTTCTTTCTTTCTTTCTTTCTTCCTTGCTTCCTTTCTTCCTTCCTTCCTATTTAGTAAAGAACCTTAATTAGTTAAAAATGAACAGAATTCACAAGGCTAGGAAACGAGGGACAACTAATTATGTTCCATCTTTCTCATTCTAATTCATTTTTTTTAAAAAAACTTCCTCAGTGGTACAGTTCTTCCAAATTATTTTGAACAATGTTCCCAATAGCCATCTGGGAGTCCTATCATTACCTCAAACACAGTAATTTACTTCATCCTCTTTCATTGCACTATCCTTTACCATCCTGAGTATAGTGACCCAAAATACCATGGCAGAAGAGGAAAACAGGGACAACAGCAATTGGAATTAAAGACAATGTTCAAACTGCTGTTTTGAGTAAAAGTCCTAAATGAGCATCTGAAATGACAACTTCTTAGCTGCATGTGGCATAAATTCAAAACAAAAATAAGGTTAATCAATAGACGAACAAACAACAAAGGCCTCTAATAAAATGAACAGGATCCAGCAGAAAACTAAGTAGAAGGAAAGCAAATTTATTCTAATATCTTGTTTCCAGCCACATGAGGATCTGTTTACATGTCAAGGGCACTGGTGGGTCTCTGATATTTAGAAACAGCCACAGTAGCTCCTGGTAGTTCCTTGTTCTATGATATTCCAGGGCTTGACAAACCTCTGGGACAAGTTTTACAAGGCCATCATAGTGAGTTGGCATGCATCTTTTTCTATCTTGTCAGTTCTTTGTTATTCATACTGGCTCCAGTGATTATTAAAGGTTAATGAAGTACTTCAGGGTAATAATCAACTTGTAATAATAAATGAGAGCTCTTCTTGAAAATTGCCTGGTGCAATACTGGTGGATGAAAAATCATACATATTGGATATGCTGTGGAGAGTTTGAATAGCCAACGGAAGTAGTAATTCCCATTTCCAGCTGGTGCCAGGCACACCATTGTGTGTCAAATGTATCCCCAAAAATGGAAATGTCAGTCTAGCACAGGCCCAGGGCTGGTTTAAAATATTATATGGAGAAAGACTATAGCAGACGACTCCTTTTTGATTGAAGGTTGAGAATAGTCTATGGCATGTAAAAATGTATGCATGCTTTAGCACATTTTTTCATTGCCTGAGAGAGAAATAACAGATGAGGTGAAAGGGTGCAGTGTATACCTGATATCATTTTAAGAAAGAGGCAATGTGGAAATTGCCTCTCATGTTGAAAGAAAGCTTGGATATCCCAGAATACCCATACTTTATTTTAGAATATCCAGGTATAGTAGAATAAATGTGAGCCCTGAATGCAGCCTAAATATGCTGAGGAAGGGAGCTGTTCTGCCTTCAAGTAGTGGCAGAGGGGATAATCATCATAAGTTTGATGATTATGTTGGACTTCGACAATATGCTCAAGGTGGTTTACAAAGATTATTAAACAGAATGCAAAGCAAAGCATAATATAGGTGTACCCCAATATCCGGGAGGAATTGGTACTAGTTCCGGCTATGCTTATGGGAAAATGCAGATATTTGAAATGCTGGGCAGCTTCTAAACACTAGCTGGGTCCATTGGTTCATCTGCCAGGTCTTTTTGAAAAATTGAAAACTGGTTCCAATCTGCTACTACTATCCCAAAATGGTGCTGAACCCTGGGGCCTTTTCACATAAGCCCGGGACAGTCCAGGGACAGGAGGACCATTCACAATCCTGACAGCCCAGGACTCTCCTAGGCAGCCAGAAATGTGAATGGTGCTCCTGTAGCTTACCAGCCTGCACCACTGCTGCACCCCAACCCCTGGCTGGCGCGATTGGCTGCTGCCACCTCCATCATGCATTCTGTTGTCTGCTGGCTGGCAGGCAGACCAATTGATCGATCCAGGGGAGAGGAGGACTGGCGACATGCTTCACCACCCCTGGATTGAGCTCCCCACCAAAATGCCTGTGTAGGGCATGTCCTGGGGGTGGGGTGGGCATGCCTGGATGCCCCCTGCCATCCTCTCTCCCCTTCTCAGCAATGTCACGGGGTGTTTCCTCCCTCCTTTCGGGGATCAGATCTCTGAGAGGAGGGAAGACATCCTAAGAGAGGAGGAGGAAATGCCCCTCGATATCAGCTCCCCACTCCTGGATCACACACCCCACTGACCTGCCCAGGTGTTGGGACAGGTGTGGAGCACACAATTAGTACAGCTCTGGTGAGGGTGGAGACGCTTCTAGGTTTTAGCAGCCTAGTGAGTGTGCAAATGCTCTTTACCAGAGCGGTCCTGATTGCATACCGGAGGCCTAAGTGCGAGTAGGCCTCAGATCTTATTGGAGGAGTTTCAAAAAAAGAATAAATGTGTGAAGGGTAAAAGCAATGCTTTCCTCCCTCTATTTCACCATCAAGAGCACTTTGCAACAAGCAGAGTAAATCTTGCAGGGAGCCACCTTGTTGAAGTACAAAGTTAGGGTAAGTTTGTCTAAATTGGCCCTCTAGGCTAGTCTTTCCTTGTGATTTAATAGGAGATTCTTTTCAGAGAATGCTTTCTGTGAGGAATTTTCTGCATGATCGCTCTCCTTTGTTCTTCAACACATTGATCTTACTGTAAAAAAAAAGAAAGATAAAGCATTACTTCATGATGGCATTATTAAATGAGAATCTAAACGCAACAGCAGTTTATCATGTCAAGCTATAATGTAGAAATGGCTCCACGTAAGCCATTCGACATAAAGACTGCAAATTCTTCCCAAATAAGAGGAATAAAATCTACACTGTCGGGCACTTAAGGAAATAAGTCTTTAAACACAATAAATGTCTCTGTATTATTCTGGTATTACTACGCCAATGGCAACCAGATATACGCTAAAGGCCTTTCCACACTGGGGTAGTAGATAGACCCATTGGAGACCAGAGTTCCACTTCGGATAAGGCATTGGAGCACCAGTGATGTACACCAGTGATGGCGAACCTTTTGAGCTCTGTGTGTCAGAATTCGCAAGAAAACCTAGCTTAACGCGGGTGCTGTGTCACATCTAGAAATATCCATAATTTTGTGATATTTGTAGCTCTAGTAAAAAAGTTATATTTTTGATATATGTATTTTGTTAAAAGCAAAAACAAATAATTCTTTACATTAGTGACTTTTGTTGCTGAATTTTGTTTGCTAAATTTCAATTGAAAGTTGGTATTTCATACACTTCAAGAACAAGCAAGCACTACACGCCCAGGTGTCAGGGTGACCATGTGTGTCACCCAAAAGGGCTTGGCGTGTCACCTGTGACACGTGTGTCATAGGTTGGCCATCACTGATCTACACTGTCAGGCACTTAAGGAAATAAGTCTTTAAACACAATAAATGTCTCTGTATTATTCTGGTATTACTACGCCAATGGCAACCAGATATACGCTAAAGGCCTTTCCACACTGGGATAGTAGATAGACCCATTGGAGACCAGAGTTCCACTTCGGATAAGGCATTGGAGCAGGTCAGTATGCAAAAATGGTACCATAGCCCAGTTCAATCATGAGGCAAAGAGTACACACAAGGATGGTTCAGTACACCATAGCCAAAAGCCCAGCGCCATTTTGTCATTTTGGATAGGGATGTGCACAAATATTCATAACATTTGAAATTTGGCCAAATTTGGCCAAATCCGGACATTCAAATTTGAACCGAGTGTTGGCACATTTGAAGATTGACATTCAAATTAGAATCAAATGTTTTGATACATTCATATGAAGCTTCGTATGGGATTTGTATATGGGATTCATATGCTACTTGTACACATTTGTATGGGGTCCATCTGGGATTTGTATGCTATTTGTATGCATTTATATGGGATCCATATGCTATTCGTATGCATTCGTGGATAGGATCCGTATGAGACCTTCAGGTATAGGGCAGGATATAAATATAAATAAATAAATAAATATAGTTCTGGGCTTTTGTTTCCTGCACACTGATGTGCCCTGCACATGCTATTCAAGTAACTGACATCTATGGAAACTGCAGAACTAAAGCATTGTGAACGGGAGCCCCAGAATAACAATGTAAGTCAATGTAAGCTAAAATAATTTCATTTCAGTTTTCCAAGATCACATTGAAAGAGAGCAGTCACATTTTCCTGGTTTTTAAAGAGCAAATCCATGCTATAGAAAGCACATAAGCAAGCTACATATCAAGGGTTGTCCCACAAGGGTAATTTTTCAAAACTGTCAGTCAGTATATTAAGTGGATCATCCCGTGACATCATAACCAAATTCTATGTAAATATTCTCAAAAGTATGTACACACCAACATCATGGGCTAGAGTAGTCCACCAGGGACACCCTCCAATATCTCCTTCAGGTGGTATCTCCTACAACATTTATGTCAGATTGGTCAAGAGTGGAAGCAAAGGGTGAGAGTTGTAGTTGAAGATAATCAAGATTGCTATAATTAAGTATTCCTTATACTGACCATTATTGCTGACCATTATTACCTTCTGTGATCTGAACCAGCGAGGCTGTCTTATCTGGACCACAGCAAAGTAAGGTCTGGAACACTCATCCAAATCAGCCCCTGCACTGGTCCCAAAGTTCACATGAGCTTTTTGACTGGCCTCCAAGGACTCTGACAGCACTTTGGTTCACCACTGACACAGGTCCTCCCATGTTCCAAAAAATGGAGACATACCTTCTTCATGCATCAGTGATCTAGACTGATCTGAGCTGGTAGACCTGCTTAATTCAGATCAGGAACTACTAATGCAGATGGAGTGTACCAGCAGCAGGCAGGGTCTCTTTACTCTGCACAGAAGAGGCTCTGAAGAAGATCCTATGGTTCCTTGTTCCAGATCTAAGGTAAGAGCAGAACAACCCTAACTTCAGACTTGTACTTTGTCAGAAGTTTCCATCTGTACATGATATTTTTTACATAAACTAACATAATCTCTTCTTGACACAGTTAAACTTAAGTGGGGTTTTTTTCCAGCTCAGTGTCAAAGAAAACAGGTGTTATAAAATGTGCATAAAAATACTTCTATACAGAAGAATTGTTTTAGAAAGAAAAGAAAAACTTAAAGCAATGTAAACACACTGCACTATAATAAAATGACAATAAATCTGGTCTTGTTACATTTCATCTTAAGGTGTCAGAATACAAATTTGCAAGGTACTTCACTCTGTCAGTTTCTTCCCCCAAAGAAGACATTTCATATTTCCAAGAAAAGAGTTTTCCCACTAGGTCTAGTTGGTATTTGCAACTGCCCTCCTGAATTATGGGCAAGTAATGGAGGACAATTGGATAATGGATGATTAATTGGTCAGCATTTAAACTGAACTTTTCAAAGCCATCTAGGAAATTTGGATGCCAGGTTCCCATTAATTTGGGTCACTGAGGAAAAGGAACCATCCAGATGTCCTAGACAGATATGGAAATCTCCACAGAAAAGAAATCCTCTAGTGATATATACAGTTTGTCTTTCCTTTGTTTAGAAGTGTTATGAAGAAATTATTATGATAATTTAGGCACAGAGCAGCATCCAATGGTAATTCTTTCCCTTTGCTTTCTCTCAGAACCTTTCAAGAAACATCACTGGTAGAGAAACTCCTGCCTTCCAAAATTATTTATTCAGTCTAGAGAAATGAACATATGTGTCAATTCAGAGGGATCATCCTTATTCTCACTTGCACAAGATGGGAGGACTAGAAACAACAGGATGAAACTTCAAGGGAGTCAATACAGATTAGATAATAGGAAGTGGAATAGGTTGCCATGGGAGGTAGGGTCTGCAGATTTCCGGGAGGGAGAGTGTGAATGCTTCCCCTGCCGTACAGCTGTGGAATGGCCGGGAACGGCCTGGGCTGGGAACGGCCAGGAATGCAATTAGGCCACCCTAGATCAAAGGACTCCCCATCCCCTAAGAAAGCCTCTATGAAGGACCAAGGTGAATTGTATCGGGTGAATTGAGATGGTCTCAAGTTGGGGTGGAAATTGTCTCATTTTGAGTAGATAGGCATTGAGCGTCAGATGTTTCTTCACTTTCTTTTCAGGATCCCATTCTTTCTCTCTCTTTTTTAATACGATGTTATTAAGGAGCCCCATTTAATCTCCTGAGATGCTTTTAAGAAAGTCAGGGAAGTCGCACTGAAAAGTTTCCTTCAAATAATTTATTTCTCTTCCTTATCTCATGTTACTTACTAAAAGGCTTTATAATCCCCATAGTTTTGCCTTCCTAAAGGAAGAGATGAGGAGAGAAATGGTGAGCAAGCAGCATTCCACAAAGGCATTGTTCCCTGTGCTGCAACGAGTTTTCCTGCAATGAGTTCCCAATTTGCTTCGATTCTAAATATGTAGCAAATTCTGGAAGACAAAGAATAAGTAATATTTAAAGTGGATTATCGCCTAATTAGTTCAGAAAGCCAAGCCATAATACATGCATCTTTTTGTTTAATCATTAGGATATTGATGTGTAAGCGTTTGCAATACCTTCCTCAAAGTGATCAGCATGCATGCAAATATATGCTAATTACTGTTCTCCATAGAATATTGGGAAGACAATGACTAGAATATGCAGTTACAAAAGGTCAACCAAATGTGAATTTCCTCAGTCAGCCACTAATGGCACGGTGCCCAATGTGATGGAATGGATGTCATTTAAATTAAAACTCATTTTCTCCATCACCATTTTCTATCTCTCTCACACACAAACACACACAAGAAAAGCCAGGACAAGCAGCACAGCCAGAAGGTAAAAGAAAGACTGCTGAGCATATCAAACGCAATAAAGTAAAACAAAGAGTGAGACAAGATATATGCATGCCTTCCAATGAATTTTAAATATCCATACCTGCAGCATTCTGAAGTTGCCCTTCTTTTTAAGTCACCAATACTAATCTTGCACTTCTTTTTAGCAAGCGGACTAAGGGCCTTTCTACACTGCCTTACTGGGTTTGGACCAAAAAGATCCTCTGGTTTGGACACAATTCAAACAACACCGTCAGCACAAAATCACTGGCTTAGACCAGTCCCTGCACTGATCCAGAAGCTTGCTCAAGATTAAGGGCTGGGCTTCAAGGGCTCTGAAAGGCAAGGAATGAATGCTCCTAGGCTCAGAGTCCCTGGGGAATCCTTTTTGGCAGTGTTTTTTTTTTTTGGGGGGGGGGAGGTCCAACTGACCTCCCTTAATCCAGATCTAAGATGATCTGAATTTAAGGAATGGGTACTTCAACTAATCCAGATCTAGTAGATAATCAGAGGGCCTTTGGAGCCAGCTTTGCAAGGACTTCAATGAATGTGCACAGGCATTGAGGTTTTGAGTTTTGGGCCAACCCCCACCATGGGTGCCCCCCGAGATGCCCGTAGACCCCCATTGCCCGATTGTGGTGGGAACAGGTTCTGTAAAATCCGGATTTGAAGACCCCATTGCAGACCCCTTTAATGGGGTCTACAGGAAACCCAGATTGTAGGTCCTGAAGTACCCATATGATCCAGATTTCCCTAGAATAGGTGGAAACAAATGTGGCTCTAATGGGGTCTGTAGTGGAAATGGGATCTTCCTGCTCTGAGCCAAATGGGTCCTTAGTGCTAGTGGAAAAACACCCTTGGTTCACTGCCAAAATACATTCCTCAGTAGTAGATATGTGCATGAATATTTGTAACATTATTTGTATGATTTTAGACAAATTCAGACATTCGTACATGAATTGAATGTTACAATATTTGTACATTGACATTCATATGAATACAAATGCTTCTGGACATTTGTACGAATAGCTTGGACATATGTTAAACTGGGGGAGAAACTGAGGGGGGAAACTGAGGGGAAAGCCTGATTCTTCTCCTCCTCCACCCTTCTGTGCTTTCCAGAATAGTCTTGGCCATTTCCACAGCTGGAAGAGGTACATTCAAAGATCATCCGTCTCTCTCTAAGGGCTAAAGCAAGAATTCTGGCCCTTGTAGTGACAGAAACTGCCTTCATACAGACACTGCCAAAGTTGGATGTACGTTATCTCCACGAGTGGATCCTACAAATCTACTGTCCCAAGGTTTCTTTCCTGATTTGTAACACCACAGCCGTGCCTTTCTATTAATGCCTTCTCTCCCTTCCTGATTTTATTTACCTTGAGCCAAGAGACAGTTGACAGTTTGGATTTTTTGACACCCTATCCTTCACTTAGTTTCTTTCTCACACACACTTTCCCCCCGTTCTCTGGTTTCCTCCAGTTTTACTGATCACTCCTCATGCATAGTTAGCACTTTCTTGGAAACATATGGATTAACACCAAGAGCACTGAATTTACTCTTAGCAAAGGTAAGAAGTGTTTCAGTGCTGGAACCTGTGCATACACAAAACAGTAGGAGGAAGAAAAGAAGAAAGACTTTAACGAGAAAAGGAAGGGGGGAAAGAGAAAAATTACAGGTAAATATGACATTACAAGTGGGAACAAAGTGGCTAAGGCCATTTAATGAATAAAGCAGGGATGTGCACGAATATTGACAACATTTTGAAATTCAGCCAGTTTGGACATTCAAAGTTGAATCGAATGTTAGAACATTCATATGCTAACATTTGAATGAATACGAATGTTTCTGAACATTCATATGAATAGTTTGGACATCCGTTAAGCTGGGGAAACGTATCAGATACGTACCTGTTCATATCAGATATTTATCTGTTCATATCAGATATGTATTTGTTCATATCTGATACATATCTATTCATATCAGATCCGTATCAAATGTTCATACGAATACATACAAATAGATTCATATCCAATAGAATTTTACCACATTTGGATATGATCTATTTGTACAAATACAGTTGTTGTTTTTTGAACATTTGATTCATTTCTAATCAAATGCAAAAAAAAAATGTGTGCACATTCCTGGAATACAGATCTGATCAAGTAATTAAATCCCGGGTTAGGTGTCTTTGCAAAAAACTCCAATAGTATGTGGATACAAGCTATCTTTTGGGTAGCTCAAGACCCATTGCTCAAAGGTGAAAAGAAAGAGAAGAAAATATTTGCCTATAAGGGACACCGAATGCTTCCGTTTCCATTTGTGTGAAAGGTGCAGTACACATTCATTGGTGATGTCATGAGAAAGAATGTGATTGTGTTGGCTGCTGATCTTTCAGTTAATGTAATGACAGCCCACAATAAATTGATGGAAACTCTAAGCTGTTTTATTGCTAGACTGCAGAATTCATCTGTCCTCTGGACAAGGGTAAGCACAATGCAACAACTATCCAAATCCCCTTCCTAATATGTAATGATAGCTTTTTTATATATAAACCTGATGGTTTCCTGCTTCCTTTTAACTCTCTAATGTGCTTTCAATGTATCTATCTCATTTTAGAAACTGATGTATAGATAGAAAGCATAAAGGCATGGCAGCGGCGGGGGGGGGGGGGGGAGTAATTGGCTCCTTTGGCCAGGGGGAAAAGATTGGTAAATGTCCTCAACGTCTTTTTGCTGACAAGGAGTTTGCTGGAAAGTAGCCAGATGTTCCTCGCTGGCCAAGCAACGGCTTGTGTGATCTGAATGGCAAGTACAAGAAAGGCTGCACAGGGCAAAGCAATTCTGCAGAGCAAATTTGCATCATTCAGGTGACTGTAGAGAAAAGTCTATACATATGGTAGTTGCCCAGATAGTTTAGATTACAATGCTCTGATGGTCAGATGATGGCATCGCAAATAAATTAATGTAGAAGCCTGCAATTTACAAGAAGGAAATGGGAAGCAGGATGTCAAGATAATGGATAAATCAATGGTGTAAAGAATAGGAAGAAACAATACAGCTGTGAGGCTAGAAAATATTCCTGGAATTGCTTTTGTGCCTCTTGAATAGAGACGTGTAAAGTTTGGTTCATGTTGGAAATTTCAATTGGACAGTTTGGGCTTGTGGATATTCACATCAAGCGAAACATATAGTTGTTATGGATGTGCATGGATATTAGAAACATTAGAAATTTGGTTGAGTTTGTTCAAATTTGGACTTTCTAATTCAAATTGAATGTCTATAAATTCAAATTTAAACATTCAAGCAAATTTTGGATTTTCAAATCTATTCGTTCGAATTATTTGGACATTCGTATGTGCGCATATGCATCTTTCCCACATCCATACACTTGTGTACGGATCTGTACAGGGTGAAAATGGGATGCATACAATATGCATACTGATGTGTACAGATGTGTACAGATGCGTATGAATGCATACAGGCACCTACAGATGTTGTCAACATTCGTATGTGCACACTTGAATTGAAAATTCACAAGAATAGATTCAAAAGTATTCTATTCAAATCACCCATGAAAACATTCAAATTTTAAAGATTATAACTATTGGAGGGAGGGGACTTAAGCTATGGTTGGCATGGATATCTGTGGTATAACAAGGCAAGAGTTAATGTGGATTTTAGAAAACATTTTATAAAAAATGTTTTATATAAAACATAGCTGAATTACAAAAACAAACTGTATATAAAAATCCCTTGTTGGGTATCACCACAAGAAGTGTTGTTAAAAGAGTTTGGAGAAAAAAATTATGGCTGAAATATGAAGATCTGTTGTATAAAAAAGATGATGTTAATATGATATCAAAACAAGAGAACAACTAAATTCAGAAGGGAGAAATTTGCAATGGTTTGCGTATGCACAGCTTGTGGATATTTTTAGAAATGACAAAGAGAATACTAATTTTGAATGGGAAAAACAGGAGTGGGAAATTAAGCTGAGCAAGGCTGAAAGGGGCACGATAGGTATGATGTATAAAGTTTTACTTCAAATAGAAATGGAGCATGATCAGGTTAAGGGCTGTATGATCACTTGGGCAAGAAATTTTGGATATAATATTCAAATGGATCAATGGGAGAAACTTTGGGTAAAAGATCTAAAATTTACTGCTTGTATGTCATTGGAAGAGAATATTTACAAGATGATGTACAGATGGTAATTAATACCACATAAGCTAGGGAAAATTTATCAAAATATGTCAATGAGGTGCCGGGAATGTAAAAAAGTGGAGGGCACATTCTACCATATGTGGTGGACATGTGAGAAAGCAAGAAAGTACTGGATCACAATAGGGTGTTGGATGGGGCAAATTTTGAACAGAAATTTTGAGTTTAAATCAGAAATGATTTTGTTGGGAATTGTTGATGAAGGTCTAAATGATGTAAAGACTTTGATACTATATATGGTAGCACCTGCCAGATTGTTATATGCACAGAAATGGAAGCAAGAAGAGTTACCTACAGAGAAGGAGTGGATAATCAAATTGATGGAGATGGCAGAAATGGACGAATTGACAAATCTATTAAACGATAAAAAAGAGAATAAATTTATGGAAAATTGGGGCCCTTTTATAGAATTTCTTCAGGAACTGGGTGTTTTGACGGAAGGTTTCTGCCTTTAAAAGGAAGAGTAAGGCTCTGTCCCCATGCAATTGAAAGTCTGCTGGAACTCTTCTTTTGCCTCTGAGCGGCCCCATTCCAGGCTTTACAAGGCGCCTAGGGAGCTTAGGAAAGTGAGACACCCGCGATAAAATACGTGCACTTTAAAGAAGAGTTCCAGCGCTCTTTTGGCAATTCGCGGGTTTTGCTCGCTATATCTGCCTTGAGGACGCTCCGTGGCAAAAGGTGCGGGGATTGCTTACCTGCACACACAGCCAAAAAGCATTCACACATCTGAGAAATGCAGCATGTTCGCTTCCTTTCCTTTGTAAAAAGAGCCAGAATTGCTCAGAATTGCAACATTGTTATCAGTGATCTGTGAAAGCCTTAAAAGAGAATGAGCGAAGGATGGTGCTGCCGATGCCTGCAGCCGCTGACTTTGCAGGGATGGAAAGCCTTTTCTAACAGAGAACTGAGTGAAAGTAAGTGCTGAAAGTGAATGAATGAGCGATCATCTGCCTTTGCTAGGGGCGGGAAGCCGTTTCAGGAGACGGGATCTGGCTATTTTTCCTTTTAACAAGAGAGGGGGCGGGGGGGGGAAGATGCGGGGAAAGGAAACAGGCTTCCTTGGGGACGGAAAGTCCGTTTAGATCACAGCTACCATGGGGACGCTTATTCCGGAAGTGCAGGGGACTTTTAAAGTCAGCTATAACAGAGTGACGGCAGAGGAAGCCGAGAGGGGCTAATAAGTCTTTTGGGGATTGGGCCTAAAAGGTATATCAAGGGAGCAAAGTGCAAAAAGACTACAAGAAGAAGAGTCCGAAGAATGGAGGAAGTCGCATGGAAAATCTTAAAGCATTGTAATGGAATTCATCATAGTTATGTATTGAAATGTGTTATAAATGCTTAGTGAAAATAAATAAAAAATGGATACCAAAAAAAATTAAAGTTTCAAATTGATTTGCATTTTTGGGTATTTGATTTGAATTGAATCGAATCCCAATAATTGCATTCATGCACACCCCTACTCATTGTTTAAATATACAAAAATTTGTTCAAACCAAAGTTGCAAATACAAATTATTCAATCACACTGTTCATTTTCATTGTGTTTTTTCTATGAAAAAAAATGAAAAAATGTTATTTCTTATTTTTGAAACACATTGAAATTGAATGCAAGCAACCAGATATTCAACTAAATGGTTTGCAGTCAAATCAAGCAAATGTCTCAATGGTGAACAAAGCATGCAAATTAAGTTTAAACACGTCTCTATTCATGAGCTCATCAACTTGGGCAGTCCCACCAATCACACCACCCCAAAGCTGCCCCTGAGTGTTTCATCCGACAATATCCAGAGAAACCAATAAAATCTGTTCCAAATATCCAACAGTCTAATAGTTAGTAAAACATACAACTCAACGTAGATTTAGGAACATTTAAGACTATTTAAACCCATAATCCCAATGACCTTTAATCATGTTTAACAGTGAGCCAGAAGTTTCAGAACTCAGAATTGCCAAAATCCAACAGTCAAATGCCAAAGTTAGGAGTATGACAAGAAGCAGAGTTGGCTTTTCTACCCTGCTTTTCTCACCCATTTAAGGGGACCTAACGCGGCTGACAAAGCTTTCTGTTCTTCTCCCCACAACAGACACCCTGTGTGGTAGGTGGGGCTGTGAGAGCTCAGAAGAGAGCTGTGACTAGCCCAAGGTCACCCAGTTGGCTTCATGGATGAGTGTGCAATCGAACCCAGTATTCCCTAACCACTAGATCAAACTGGCTCAGAGGCCCTTTCTGTACTAACCTGAATGTCTGGATCAAAGATCCTCTGGTCCAAATCCGGGGTCTCCTGATCCATAGATTAATGTGGATTAAGGAGGCCTTCTGCCCAAGACAGATTAAGAGGCTCTTAATCTGGATCTACTGTTGATTCTGGGGCAGCTGTGAAGCTCACACAAGCTTCACAGTCTCAGGGAGGCTTGGGCTGCTTCCACACTAACCTCTGTAAATCTGTATTAAATTGATCCAGATTAGTATTTGTGTGTGTGTGTGTGTGAAATCAGTGCATGTAAGATCCACATGATATAGATCAAGATCAAGATGTAGGATATAACGTCTGCACTGAGGATGTTGAAACAGCTTGAGGTCTGTGCTAAATGGCACAAATCCATAACAGGGGATGGATCCTATTCAGTAAGCATCTTCCAATGCATTTCAGAGGGGTTTTCACAATTGGAACGCTGCTATGCATGTATCCTGTCTAGGGATATGCCAAATTAAGCACATAATGAGAACACATAAGGAACACGTATGGAATGCACCTTCCACACAGCAGGCTGGCTTAAGGCTCCAGTAAGACTGTGTCATCTGCCCAGGAGTTGACGATATCTGGATGTAATAGGTGCTAAGGGTTCCTCCCTTCAGATTAGTGATAGAAATGATAAATGGGGTCTACAATCTGTGCAAACACTCCTTGATCCAAAGAGGCATCCACTCATAGAACAGATGAAGGAGGTTTGTGGCCATGATGACAGAAGTAGGGGTGTGAATGTGTTGAATCAAAGCCCATACTCAACAAAATAAGGGGGTTCACCTTTGTTCCCACAGTGTCCCCTCCTAGCACCCCCCCACTTTGTGTCCTAGTGTCACAGCTCCCCTCCCCCAACATCATGTCCTGGTACCCTGGCTTGCCTACCCCACTGTGCTTTGACTTGGATATCTATCTATCTATCTATCTATCTATCTATCTATCTATCTATCTATCTATCTATCTATCTATCAATCAATCATCCGTCCGTCCGTCCGTCCGTCCGTCCACCTTATATCCAAAGGTCTTTGGGCAGGTAACACCATCTACAATCAAACATAACAGTATGTATTAAAACAAAATAAAGCCACCATTGTTCAAACAGATGCTTAAAATACACGTACATACAAAAAAGGATTTGAAAAAATATACATGTCTTGAAAACATACATTACCCATATTTTTTCTTATTTATTTAAAATTCCCGGTAATTACAGAGAAATAAAGGAGAGCAAAGTAACTCAAAGTACTATTACATTCAATTAAATGTGTAATAGGCGGAATGGGATGTCAAACACAATCTGAAAGTCTGTCTCTCTCTTCAGATTTCCTGTCTACCACAAGTTCTAGAGCTTGAAGGAAAGCTGCCATTGTCACATGGGGTGCCTGAATGTATAGTTCACGGGCTAGAAATGGGAGTTTCCTCAAGATACCACAACTAACTCCTTCACTCTTCCTTGAAATTTCTTTCAATATTGCCAATCTAAAAGTCTCAAATCCTTTTTGGAGACCCAGTCCATTTTGGTAATATTTGTTAATTCCTTAACAGAGCCAGTGGTCCCAGTTCAGAGTTAATTCCATTTACTTTGATCAATGTAGCTACAAGAAGTGAAATCTACATCTAATGAATACTGTGGTTAAAAAAAAAAGAATACTGCAATTGGGGAAACAAAACACCCAGGGAGCGGCCATATTCCCTCCACTCTCAATTACAGAAGTCTTAAAATCAGAATTCAGCTTGCTCTACAGGGAAAATGTAACTATTGCTAAATAAAAAAAAATCACGCCTGTCTGTTCTACACTGCTCTGAGGTAGGAATTACCCACTGCAAACTGTAATATGCAATACAGAGTAAATGAAAGCAAAATCTGGACTTGCAGGCATGTGAGTCAATTTACTGAGGTCCAGGTTATGGAAGGTGAAAAGGCTTTCAAGGCAGTGAGCCATGTCCATACTGAAACTGTCCTGGGGCATGAAAGGACCTATAGTAATTTATTTTTAAGTATAATCCTTCAATAGCATGGTTAGCTTTAATGTCATAGTAGTTAAGGGGCAGATACTTTGTTTTTTTAAAAAATCATAGGAATCTAGGTACAAAATTCATGCTTTTTATGCCATGGTAGTTCAGAAAAGGGACCATCTGTCATTTTTACTATAGAGTTTGGGCAGGTAAGTGTCATCTGCAACTTGATGGCACAGAGTAATGGTAAGAGATGCTATTTTTAAAATCCAGATTTATGTTCTTGTTCCATGAGGCAAAGCATCCACTTTATAACAGCCCTCTCTGTACTTATACTCTGTACTTATACTCGCCCTCTGCAGAGAATGGCAACCAGAATGATTAAGGGGCTGGAACACGTCCCTTACAAAACCAGGCTGCAACGTCTAGGCCTCTTCAGTCTGGAGAGACGGCGTTTAAGAGGGGACCTGATTAAAGTATATAAAATTATGCATGGTATAGAAAAGGTGGATAGAGAACATTTCTTTTCTCTATCACACAATACTAGAACCAGGGGGCACTCTATGAAGCTGATGGGTCAGATCCGACAAACGGAAGTATTTCTTCACCCAGAGGGTCATCAGCTTATGGAATGTGCTGTCGGAAGAGGTGGTGACAGCTACCAGTCTTGATCGCTTTAAGGTAGGTTAGACAAATTTATGGACAGATGTATCAGTGGGTACTAGAATGAATGCCTAGGTGGATCTTTCAGGCTAGGGAGGGGGGAACAGGGGTGTTTCTAATGCCATTTGCTGAGATTCTAGAGCAGGAATAGGTTTGTCCTTGTCTCTGCTTGAGATGCCCATGAGCATTTGGTGGGCCACTGTGTGCAACGGGATGCTAGACTAGATGGGCTGTGGCCTGATCCAGCAAGGCTTCTCTGATGTTCTTATGTTCTCATGTACTTAAGAGTAGGGATGTGAACGAATGGGGTTTTTTTTTTTGCATGTGACTTTGATTCAAATCGAATGTCAAAACATTCAGTTCAATTCAAATGTTTAGAATCCAAATGCAACAAAATCCGACTTGAAAAGAATACATTCGAATCTATTTGTTCAAATGTTAGATTCGAATCTGAAGATACGAATCTTGACAACATTTGTATTTGAAGATATGGATGTTGACAACATTTGTATATGTCATACAGTACATATCTGTACGTATTTCATAGCCAAATGTGTACAGATACATATGAGATGCATATAGATAGGTATCTGTACACTCAAATGTTTTGAGTCATTTGAATGAATGTTTCGGTACATTTGAAATTTATTTGAATGTCCAGATTCAAATGTGTAGACATTCTATTCGAGTTTGAATGTCCATATTTGTTTGAATTCAATTGAATTTCAAATGTTTAGAACATTCATGCACATCCCTCCTTTGGAGCTCCCATAGTCAGCTTCTGGGCCTGATCAGTCTGCCCATTAGTGCTGATCTGAGAGGCCCTGCCATCTGCCATCTGCATTAGTTGGAGGCCCTGATCAGTGGACTCAGTTAAACAGATGGGCCAATGGGCCAGTGGACCTGGTCCAGAACTCAGAGGTATTCAGATGACATGCCTCTCATGTTCAAGACTAGTGGGAGACATCCGTCATTAAAATGTATTCTTAGAAGTTCCAAGGCTAAGGACTTTTGTTCATACCTAACTTTGAGGCTAGGACAAGGGCTGGTCTGAACCAACAGCGACATGCAAATGGTGCTATTTCAGATCACATCTTTCCATGGTCCAAACCAGGGAGCCTGGTTGGTCCCACTCCATTTATTCACTAAGTGCAGGAAACGTCTATCACTCAAAACCTCCTTGAATCTCTGTATACGCACACAGCTCTCAAAAGCACAGCAGGAAGATTAAATATCTCAGTATCAACTGCAAAATGATGGTGCTTTGATGAATGTTGCTTTTTGTCAAAATGATCATTTGCCCCAAACCATATTCACATAGTCTCTGTGTAGGAGAAGTCCAGGAATTTTATTTGAATTTTCACTTCTTTAAAATAAAATAAAACAAAAACATGAAAGTGCCTTTGATATCATTATCATATCTGAAAGCAATGATTATAATTAGTCTTCCTTTTAATTGTCTCCTTTAGTTTTAGGACATCTAATACCCCCTCCCACAAGCCCAGCCTTGAAATCTAACCTTTGTACTATTGGGAACAGCTTTGGGTTGCTTCATTTTCTTTTAAAAGGAATGAACAAAAAAGCCAAGTGAATTCAAAGAGCTTCTGTGATCTTCCAAGGTGTTAGAACTTCCATACTGCTGAATAACCTTGACCAACCTGAAATGAGGGAAGTCCCTTTGACTCCTGATACCACTTTGTGGCAAAGTACTGAATAAGAAGAGTAACTTGTAGATTTTTTCCCAACTACAATTTGAAATAAGATGAGAATTCCAACTCATTCTCTTTCACACATGGACTGATGTAAGATTCCCTTGTGCATTCAGTTGACATCTTTTGGTGGTGATGATAGTCATGGGTTGTGTTCATAAAAAGGGATAAAAAAATGTATCCAACTGTGGCGCTGCCCATCCCCCAGCGCGAGCCATATTACAATCTTCACCCCTGTCTTTTAATACTGTAAGGGGCTGTTATAATTTTAGAATCTTGGTAGTGTGTTTGTATTTATATTTCTGGTAGCATGTCTGTGTATATATTGGTTCTAGCCTCGCACCCCACAAGCGGACACTAGCAATGTTGTATCCGGTTCCCCACTTGCCAGCCACTATAAACTCTTGTTTTCAACCCCTGGCTGTTTATTTACTTTAGCCCCAGCTTCCTTGGTTTATCTATATAGACCTTCTAAGTTAGCATACAGAGAAGCGGGCAAAGACTCTTCAAGGGAACAAAATAAGCAGCTTTATTCTTTACAACTGGAAACAAATTAAGAGTTCTGAAGAATACATGTATGTCAGTTCATAGGCACACAACTTAGTTCCTTAACTTAACACTCCTTTTCCTTCTACCCCTTCTAGCCTTATCCCTGGCCTAGAAGGTCTGGACCTATGCTTGGATCTTTCCCCTGAGAGAACTAGACAGTTTCACCCGCCTTCCCTCCAGACCCCAAAGCATGGACAAATCTCCCTTCTGGCAGGCAGGTTTTATACCCCCTCACCAGACATAACTCGATGCCTGATTGGTTAGGTGCTCTCGTCCCCCTCCCGTTATGCTAATAAGGAAGGTTTCACCCCCTCCTTACCTGCTCAGGCTGTCTGTTTAAACTTTCTTGCTCATCCCGCTTTGAATGCGCTTTCACTACACTTTTTAAATTACTTCTCCCAGCACTGAAATTTAGTGTGGGCACCACACCAACTTTCAGTTGAACAAGGCAGGGTGTGTCCAGACGTGCAGATACTGCGCATTCCAATGCATAGTTGAGGCGTGGGCTGATACTGCATAGCAGCAGTGCATTATGCCGCTGGAACTTCGAATTACCTACTACAGAGCGATGAGCACTCGCTCCGCAGTATTAGGTAAATTTGAATGTTCCTGCCAGTTTGGACAGGATGGTGAGAAAAGCGAGCAACAACTGCTGCCCCACCCCACGTGATGTACACCTCACCACACATGCCACAGAAGTATCACAGCCTTCTCTGAAAAAGCAGCAGGGAGGATGCTAAAGTTGTGGCTTCACAGCACAGGTAAGCTGCACGTTTTTCTCTAACAGCAGATTTTATTCCACTAATCTGGATACCACCACAGTCACCTAAAGGGCAAGTTTTAAGAGCCACCGAATATACATACAGTCAGACCTTTATATCTGCTGGAGATAAGTTCCAAGTCCTACCATGGTTACTGAAAAACCAGAGACATTTCAAATACAGGGAAACTGAGTCCAATTCATAATACTTGTCAAATCCCATGAAATTTCACAGGAATCATGGGAAATCCTGACTGCCTCTGAAGCCTCAGGTAGGCCTAATGGCACAGGTGGGTGGGTGGGTGGGGTTGCATACGCAATGCATATGGGCATGTATGGATGCAAATGGGTGTGTACAGATGTGGAGAAGATGTGTACATGTACATGTGGATGTTGTCAACATTTGTATACACAGATTCAAATAAAAAATTTGAACGAATAGATTCGAATTTTGAAAATACAAATCAAATCTTGTTAAATTTGAATTTTAAAGAATCATATCAAATTGGATTTTCCGGTATTCCATTTGATTTGAATAGAATGTCAAAAAACAAACAAACCCTATTTGTGCACATCTCTAACCTACAGTTCTCGTCTTCATTTTCCATCTGTCTCCTGTGTACTTTGTTACTGAACTTTTCCCTTCTTACGGCCTTCAATCTCAATGAAAAATAGAGAACAGTATTTCAAGCCTGCAATAATAATTCTTATAAGTCTTTGAATTTACTTTGTTTAAATTTGTTTCCAAGTGATAATTTGTTTCTAAGCCACTGGAGTACCAGTAAAATCACGAGTAGCTTCTCTGGAGCACTAAATAGCTTGTTTCAATAGTAGAACCAGCTTTTTAAAAATGGTTGTTATTAAGCATAGCTAATTGAATAATTTTTGCTTGTTTAATTGGAATAAATTATTCATGATGATTATTCAGTTAAAATAATTCACGGACACCTTAGTCTACTTATTTTTCCTTCCCTTTTTCTGTAGAAATGAACTGGCAACATCGTGTCTACGCTTTCTGCACTGCGTTTTATTCCACGTTATATCCCCAAAGTAGGGACCTGCCATCTGTAGGATAGTGCAGACTGTAGCCTGCACGAGGCAGGACATGTCATAATCTGCACCAGCAAGCCAATGGCTGGACTTTGTTTCAGGATATAATTCAGAACAAGACCCAGTACAGAAAGGGTCTTCGTCTGAAAAGGGTCTCATGATTTTGTTGAGTCATAAGTACAGGTCTTTAGGAGGTCTAGTTAACGCCAGCCACAGATGGGAATGTGCCTCATTACAAAAATAAGCCAAGAACTAGAAATGTGCCAAACTGGTTCAGTTGGTTTTCAGTTCAGAGTGACCTGAAAGTTCACTAATGTTCTTATCAAGCCAAACATTTGGTTGTTCGAATATCTAAAAATTCAGATGAACTGAACCAGTCCCACAATTGCAGATGCAAACTATTTGATCAAAACAGTTCATGTTTGCTGTGTTTTGGGCTTTTTAAAAATGGGAAAAATGTGTTTCTTGTTTTTAAACCAGTTTAAAATCAAATGTGACAACTATTTGTTTGATTAACCAGTTCACTGTCTATCAGCACTATGGCTGCTGTGTTGATATGCTACTTTAGTTCACATTCTCAGTTTTTCTTGCTAGGATTTCTCACTGATCCCAGAGGCCTATTCACACTACAGCCCATAGTGCATGATTAGTGAACTTCTGGGGAAGAGACCCTTTCTGCACTGGACTTTATTCTGTGCTCTATTTTTGGAGTGGGACCTGTCATCCATATGATGTTGCAGACTATGGCATGCCCTGGCATACCCTGGCATTGTCTGCACTGGCATGCACATGGCTAGCCCTATTCTGAGATTTAATCCAGAAAAAGACCCAGTGCGGAAAGGGCCCTCCTTCCCAGAAGTTCTTTAATCATGGTCCACACCTTTACCACCTTAACCAAAAGTTTACCTGGCGTATCCAGGCAGCAGCCATTTGCACATCTTCCAGTACTCCAAGGTCATGTGCAAGTGTGCTGGCACATCAAATGACCATAGATGCAACTGCACAGAGCATCAGCATCATCATGCACACATAGTCACACAGGGCATCACAGCCAAAATGGCAGCACCCTGAAGAGGACCGGCCCCGCAATTGAATCAAGGCAAGTACTCGATTGAGGGGGGGACCGGTAACGTTGACTAGCACTCCAAGTGTGAGCGCTAATCAACGTTGGTTCATTGCACTCCTTTCCCATCCAGTGGACAGGAAGGGAAGTGTAAAATCTTGTGTAGATAAGAACATCTGGAACTAGTTACCTATACACGAGTTATGCTGAAAGACCTTGAATATGTTACTGGGGAGTGGAATTTGTAGTAGCGAGAAGGATTCATATGCTCATTGCTTGTCCACAGTCTCTGTCTTCTGTTATTGAAACAGAGTAAAGAGCGTGTTTTGAGCTACTTATTATCCCATTCAGTCAAGGGTTACTGTTGAACTGAACAACTGTGCGTTCAGTGCAATGGTGAGCTGCTTTTGTTTGGAAACTGTGGACTCCAAGAGCTATCAGACTCCATCTACTTTTATCCCTAACCGCCAGGTGTTCTAATTGTGTCTAATAGAAACTGGAGCTCTACAACATCTGGAAAGCAACAGTTTTTCCTCTGCTGGAACAATCTAACCCTGGGAGTTGGCTAAGACAAGATTTATATGCTGATAAATTATTTATATGGATAATGTGTGGCAGGAAGATGAAAAGAAAAATTAATTCCAGAAGCAGTTTTCTATTATTCTCTCAACTGTAACCTGTCATTGTCAGAGTGAGCCAATTGCCAAATTACAGCTGAAATCCTTTAGTCATGCTAATTCCAAGGTAAATCTAATTGCTTCTATTTTTTCTTTCTTTCTGTTTTCACTACTGGCCTGGAAGTCAACTGCAGCTTGTCTCCTGAAGCTTGTCTCTTTTTCAGCTTTGTTTTGATTTTTTTTTTTTTTTTTTGGTATTCCAGTTGTGAATAAAATGCCCCCTCAATCCAGTGCAAATTTTTTTAAAAAGTCAAAGATGCCATTGATATAAAAAGCAAATGATGAATTTTACAAACAAATTAAGTTCTAAATGAAGAACTATTCACATTGACATCTCTTAATTGCCTAATTTTAGCAGAGAAAAGCAACAATTTAAATGCTGCCAGCTGCATGCTCACCCTAAAGCTCAATCTGCTGACATTTGTTGTGCAAGCCCTCAGAGAACAATGTCACAAATACAACATTAGTGTCACTGTCTTCCTTCTATGACTCTTGTAGCAATACAATATTTATACACTTTCCTGTGCTGCTTGTTCTTTTAGGGGCTTGTCCCATAATATAATACACAGGATCTCTGGTATCTTCTATTTTTCTCAGCTTCCAGGCAGTTGCATGTGCAGCCATGAGAACCATAAAAGACTGTGCAGAATCATGTGATTTTGCAATAAAGTTATCATTGAGAACTTTTAAACAGGACCGTAATTTAATATTTCATGCTTGTCTTCCCATGTGTGTGATTCAAGTTGGAAGGAATTTACTCTGCATAGCCTGTTACATCAAGATTGTTCAAACCTATATTATGGAATCATGAGGCAGACCTTTTGAAACAGAATATTCAATATCTTCTCCAACAATTCACAAACCTAATGAGTCTGTGAAATCCTCAGAATTCACATAATCCTCTAGGGCTGCATCCAGACTCACGCTATACTTCGCCATCACTCTGAAGCCACTTCCCATTGGTCAGACCAGACAATTGGAAGCTGCGCAGGGAGAGCTCATTCACTTCTGGGCATTTGGAAGCTATGCTGTCTTGCCAAAGGGGCTTCCCGTTGGTCAGATGGGACACGCCATTGCCTGCAGTGGGGGCACAACATGTCCCCAAAGAAATGAGGTTAAAAGATACCAATTGATCAGCATCTTTTTACTTCACACCCTTCAGTCAGATGTTGCGCCACTGCTGTGGGCAGAAGAAAGCTGAGCTCCTTTGAGGATGCAGCCTAGGATGCATATGAATATGCCAAAAAAGGGGGGAATAACTGTGTCTGGGCCATCATTGGAACAAACTTCTGCATCTAGGGAAGGCTTCTTCAGAAGTGAACATGCCACTCTCTCTTTTAAGGTTGATCATACCACTGCAGTCCACAAGGATTCACCAAACGTGATCCGACTTGATAACCCTCCCATGGCTTGATGTCACAAATCACAGTGGGTAAGAATTTAGAGGACATAGAGTGGGGAGACAGACCCTGAACACCTGAAAGCAGTTCCATCACAGTGGATGTGACAACTCTCTGGAGACTCACTAGCAGCAAATTGGCACGTATACTGTGTATTTTCACAAAAGGCTCCAAATGACTCCAGTACTAGATTTGGGGGATCTGGTGACCACAGTCTCTTTACTGTTCTGAAAAAGTTCTGCTGGATGGCTACTTGGGTCCTGTCCCCAAGCAATTTAAAGTCTGCTAAAAGTCTTCTTTTGCCTCTGAGCACCCCCATGCCAGGGTTTTTAACAAACTTCCAGAGCTACAAAACGAGGAAAACACGCAACAAAAAAAGTGCCCTTTAAATAAGACTTTCAGAGCTCTTTTTGGAAGTTGCGGGTTTTCCTCGCAACATTTACCTTGGGGACGCTCCGTGGCAAAAGGGGCGGGGATTGCCGCCTGCACACACAGCAGTAACAAAAGCAGCTTCCCTTTCTAAAGCTCAGAACTAAAGAGCCAGAATCACGCAGAATTGCAACATTGTTGCAATTGCTATGAGGTGTGAAATGGGTGGATTATTGCTAGGGGTGGATTCTGACAGCAATAACAGGGAAAATGGTGAGTGAATGAGCGATCGTGCACTGGACAAGGTGGATTTTGAAAGCAATAACAGAGATAGTGGTGAGTGAATGAGTGATCGTGCACTAGACAGGCTGGATTTTGACAGGGATAACAGGGGAAAGTGGTGAGAGTGAATGTTTGCCAGCACGCGAAGTCATTTCAGGGGGTGGAAGATCTGGGACATGAACAGAGAACCGATGGCTATTTTTCCTTTGGACTTGTCAGGCGTTGTCTTCCTGGTTGTGGCCGCGCCGAGCGCAGTTCCTCCCCATTCTCGCTGGCACCCTATCAACAAGAGCAGGGGCGTGTAGAAAAAGATGCACACAAAGAAAACACGGCTCCCATGGGGATGGAAGGTGCGTTAAAAACGCGCATTTTGCTGAGCCTCATGCGGATGCTTATTCCTGATTTGCATGGCACTTTTAAAGTCCACTTCAATAGAGTGACAGTAGAGAGGCAAATAAGTCTTTTGGGGACGCAGACTTGATGATACAATGGATGCTGAAGAATAAGCCTGTTTTGCAGCCCTCACCAACACCACCAAGTAACTGACATAAGTATGCGTTCTTACATATGTTCCTAAAATGAGTATCATGCCACTTGAACCCTAAGCATCTTCTGGCCTCCCAAAACTCCTTCAAAAATTAGGGAACAACTTGAGCTCAAGAGCACTGGTGAAGGCACCTAGGAGCAATTCTGCTGATGAAACATTGTGTCTCATTATTTCACATGCTCACAAGATCACTGCTTGAAATTCACAAATCGAATGGGTCTGGCCTTTGTAGAAGCATCCATCTACCGCACCTTCACCAGATATTGACATGTGACCTATTTTCTACCTAGCCATGCATCCATCCATTCATCCTAAGAATTTTATACCTTAGCTGAGTAAAAATGGTAGAGACTGGGATTGTTCTCTTCTTGGAAGGAATTTAGAGTTGCACAGAGGCCAACCATCATGTCAAGAACACAAAGTTTACTCTGCTCACAGTCTCCTAGCAGCTGTCCTTTGAAAGCTTTTCACTTCCTGCTAATAGTCATTGATCAATATGACTTTCATGAATTGGTCCAACCCCTTTTTTAAACCATCCAAGCTTTAAATTTGATTTTACATGTCCAGTCATAATACAACAATCTCATGAACATATAACTTTTTTCCACCTAACTTCAGTGGGATAGTGCCAGTACCTTCCCAAACCTAACTGGTAGCCCTTGCATATCAGACAGTCTGTTCTGGACTGTCTGCATCTCTATGGCAATGGCACTGGCACTGGCAACTTCTGTCACATGCTGGGCTGTCACTATGGTGATCACGATGTGGTGTGCACCAGCACCAACCCCAGCCCCATACAGTGTATACACAAGGAAATAGTGTGCGGGACTTTAAAGCTGTGGAGCAGGGGATACTGCTCTGGACAATTGGGATGGCCATACATGATCTGGGCCACTCTGGGATTGGGGGGGGGCACTGTGTTTTGTGAATGCAGCATCCCAGAGAGTGTGAGGTGATCCCAATCGCCTTAGTGCAAAAAGACCCACAATCACCCAAACTCCTTTTGCACTAGAAAACTGTTACTTTACATTTCCACTGTACTTTTTTGTCTGAGATTCCTCTTTTGTAAATTAATGCAAAATAGCTATTTTATATGGGGGGGGAAATAAAAATATGACCATCTGCTATATGCAGTACTTTCCCCAAGTAGTGAATATGAGAGCAAATGAAACCATAATTGCTAAATGTAGATTTGATTAAATACAGGACAAAACTTTTGGAGAATGAAGAAACATTTTGTAAATAACCCACAAATCATACTGAAAACATCTCCTGGTAGAGGTAGAAAAACTGTAAAACTGTAAAACATTCAGAGGTAGAAAAACTGTAAAACTAGTAAATGTTAGTTATCTCATATGTTCCTTTGTTTCCTAAATACTTGAAAACATCTGGCAAGAACCTATGTGTGCTATAATAGGCTGTCCATTCCAAATGTCTTTTCAGAAAGGAAGTAACTTAGTTGCTAAATAATATGTAGCAACAAAATGGAACCAAGATTCTATACCAACAACTGAAGATTGATATACGGTTATGTGGAATACAGCAACACTAGATTGTATTGAATACCAATTAAGAAAAATGAAAGGACTTAATGATGTACCAACTTTTTACACAGTATGGAATGATTTCATAAATTATATCCCTAGAAACAGAAATATAACCATTCCAAGTTACAATCCGCTAAAATATTGGTTAGGAATGAACATCACAAGTCAATCTGCTGTTTCCTGAGTGGATTGTTTCTTAGTTGCTGTTATTGTATTATTATGGTTATTTCTGAAATGTGTTATATTTATCATATTTTTAATAAATGTTATAAATATTTAAAAATAAATGTCTAAATATTTAGATATTAATTTGCCTTCTAAATATTTTTGCAAGGCATATTTTAATAGCCATATTTCATTCTGTATATCAGGGGAATGAAAACCATTTAAACACCTTACTTGCTATGTTTTTCTATGCCGGAATCAATTAGCGTGTCAATTGCCCCCTAAAGTAGTTGACCTTGCTCTATTAATTGTTAATAATTAATGCCATCATGCACTTCTCTGCCAAGGGATTGGTTTTATCTATCTATCTATCTATCTACCTATCTATCTATCTATCTATCTACCTATCTATCTATCTATCTATCTATCTATCCATCCATCCATCCCACCCTATACCCAGGGGTCTCAGGGCAGGTAACAACATTTTAAATCAAACACTATTAAAACAATAACGCTGTGTATTAAAACAATAGCATCTGCAAGTGGAAAGTGAAAAGTGCATCCCATTAAACCAAAGGCCAGAGCAAAAAGCTACGTCTTCACTGCCTTCCAAAATGTGTACAATGAAGGTGATTGACACACCTCAAGGGGCAGACTATTCCATACCCTAGGGCCATCACTGAGAAGGCCCTCTCCCAGATACCCACCCCTTTTGCTGCTGAGGGTGGTGGGACAACCAGAAGAGCCCCCCCTCCAGATCTTAAGGCACAGGAAGGTTGACATGGGAGTAGGTGTTCCTTTAGATACTTGGGGCCCAAGTCATTTAGGGCATATAAGTCAAAGTTAACACCTTCAATTAGCTCGCTAGTGAATCAGCAGCCAGTGCAACTCTGGCATGATGTGTGTCCAGTCAGCTGTCCCAGTCAGCAATCTAGCAGTTGCATTCTGCACCAGTTGCAGCTTCCAAACCGTCTTCAAGGGCATCTCCATGTAGAACACATTACAGTAGTCTAGTCTGGAGGGCATGAGAAGTAGTCACTATGTAGTCACCTCCTTCTACTCTGAGCCCTTCACTTACTTTGTGGCATTGCACCATTGTGGACCAAGGGGCCACCTGCACCTGTGCGCAGAGGGTGACTAGTGAGGATGCTCTCAATCTTGGCCTCTGTTAGGGATTTTGGTATCTGCCCCACTGCCAATGTATCAGAAGCCCTCCTGAGAGTAGCATCCTGACTTGTCAGAAGCAAAACCGTACCTAATGCCGAGTATTTCAGGGTGTCTTGGATGTAGACATCTAAGAAGATCCAGATCTAAGGAATGGGTACATTCCTCAATACGGATCTAGTTGATCCGGATTAAGAGAAGCACCCAATGTGTTTCCATGGGAGGTGTAGCACCCATTAGCAATGGGTGCTAACCCCCCTGCCATGGAAACACCTTTGCAAACATGTGGAGAATCCGGATCGACCACCAAGGGGTCGGTTCGTCACCCCAGGTGTCTCGGGGGACAGGGGAGTGCGATCTCCAAAGTCCCAGCTTCGGAGTCATTTCAGAATGATTTCGAAATCACTCTGAGGCTGGGATTTTGGGACTCCCCCCCCCCATGGGTGCATCCTCTCCCCCTAGCCTCCTCTAGACCCCATTGCCTATTTATGTGGAAACAGGCTCCCTTTAATCCGGATTTTCTGCCTGAAGACCCCATTGTAGACCCCATTAATGGGGTCTACAGAAAATCCACATTAAAGGCCAGAAAATACCCATTTGATCCGGATTTCCCCAGCGGCAGTCGAAACAATCAGGTCCCAAATGGGTGCCGTGGTGGAAATGGGATCATCTGGCTCACACCCAAATGGGTCCTTAATGGGTGCAAAAATGGGTACTTTCTGACAGTGGAAAAACACCCTATAGCTGCAGCCTCTGTGGACTGAGCAGCCGGAGAGATCAATCCACTCTTCAGTTCAGCTAAATAAGTTTATTGTTACAACCTTGAGTGATATTAAACAAGCAAGAAATAAAAGAAATATGTTTGTTCCATCTCCAGTCCAAATAACAAGTATAAAATAAAGATGAAGCATCTTTGCCAACTATCTTAGTTGCAAGGTTCCAAATAAAGACTTAGCAAGTTACTGTCCCTCAGTAAGTATAAGCATAATATTCCCTTACAGCTTCTGTTCAGTTCCAAAAAGAAATAAATAAACAAGGAGTCCCTGCCTCAACTTAGGTTTCTGCTAACTCCTGTAAGCTACAGTTCCTGTAAATGCTGCCAGGCTGTCCTGCCTGCTACAAAACTCCTGCTTCTATCCCGAACTGGTAATAAAGCAGTCTTTGGAAAACCTGTTTTCTCTGAGGTTCATTTCTCCTAAATCCCAGAGCAAACTAGCCTCCCTCTCCATTCACTAAGCAGAGAACGAGTGGCATGTATCAGCTTGGAGTTTAGCAATTCGCTCTCCCTCTAGCTCTGATGCACCCACTTCCATTCCCAATATCTCCTCTCTCCCTTAGCTCTTCATTCAACATGTGTTTGCATCTTATACAGGGCTTCTCCCCCTTACTTGCTTTTGGCTGCCCTGGGTCAAGTGACCCTCCTTGCTATGCTGGGAACTCCGCCTCCTAGCTGCTCCTGGGCTCCGCAAAGCCCAGAAAAGCACCAAAATGGTGTCCCCTCACCTAAACAAAACAAAACAAAATGCTGCAGTGTGACCCAATGGGCCACGAAGCACCCGTGGTCAGCACAGGGATGTGCAAGAATATTCGAACCATTCAAAATTTGATCAAATTTGATCAAATGTGGACATTCAAATTCGAATCAAATGTCTATACATTTGAATTTAATTTTTGAATGAATTTGAGTCGTTTGAATCATTCGTACAAATTATTCAGGCATTTGTATGTGTACGAATATGTATGCATTACGTACGTATCTGTCCACATTTTATTCATATCTGTGTCCGGGAAAGCTGCCAGCACCCACACAAACACACAGCTGATAGACAGCTCACTTGCCTAGGCAGCTCCTTCAGAAACACAGTCAAACAAGGTCCACAGAGAAGTAGTCAGGATACAGTCCAAAGTCCAGGGTTTATGAGAGCAATCCAACAGCCCAGTCCGAGGTCAAGGTAGCCAAGTATTCAATGTCTAGGGGTCAGATACAGCAGCCTTCTCTAAAGGAAAACTAATAGTTTCTGACAAAGGGCTTGGGCATCTGCCCGGTGTTTTATCTTTACAGATTCAGTTCACAGCTGTAGGTGATCTGCGTATCTCTCTGCAAGTCTTTTTGATTGTCTTAACCCTTCCTTCTCTGCTCTCCTTTGCTTAAAGCTAGGGATCTCTGGGCTCTGCTGTTCCATGTCTCCCACATCCTGCACTTCTGCTGTGGTAAGGCTGGGCTGCTGAACTCCAGGCTCCAATGGGGCTGGGGGGTCAGAACTGGGTCCTGGCACCACCTCACGTTCCTCCTGTATCTGAGGAAGTGAGTCCTCCTCATCCTCTGAGTCCTCCTCCTGGCTGAACATGACAATCTGTACACATTTGTACAGATACATACAGGAGGAAAACGGGGTGCATACGGGATAAAAACAGGATGCATACGGATACATCTGAATGCCGTTGGCATTCGTATCGTCAAATACAAGTTGAATATTCGTACAAATAGATACAAATGAATTCAAACTTTCAGATTTTAATACATTCATTTTTTTCTCTATTTGTACGTATTCGGACACTCAAATATTCTATTTGAATCAAATCGAATGTCAAAAACTGCATTTGTGCATACCTCTAGCCTCTGTGCATAGGTTCTGCTGTTCATCAACATGGCCTGTCTGGCAGCAGTGGAGATGATCCACTTCTTCAACAAAGCTGCAGAAATGAAGTTGCCCCTCCAGACACCTTAGGGAAGCAATTGATGCTGCTGCCATTTTCTGATCCTTTCGGAAAGTATTTAAATAGTTCCAGCTGATTGCAGGGAGCAGCTGGATATTTTCAAAGAGTTGGAAGAATCTGTTTTTCCTTTGCAGGAACAGCAGCCCTCTCAATCTCTTCCTGAACGAAACTAATGAGGCAATAGCGTTACTCCCAGCTCCAGAAAATGGTGTCAAGGAACTTCTCTTTTTCAATTTAGTAAAGGTGTACGTGGTTGAAAGAGCAGGTGCTGGCCTTTCCAAGATAGTACTGTTAATCATCATTGTAAGCTCTTGTAATCTCTTTTGGTGATTTCCTTTGCAGCTACTAATGCAAAGTGTAAGCATTTATTTATTTATTTATTATTTGCATTGATAAAGTAAGGGGTAAGAGTTCTATTAAAATGGAATTAAGTTCAAGGACAGAGATAGCAAGACTGTGGCCTTCTGTTTCACTAGAAGCAAAAGGGAAGGGTTGGGACCGATGGGTGTTGTAGTTCCAGGAAAAAATAAAAGGTCATATGCTAGCCAGCTTGGTCTAGTGGTTAGGGAGCCGGACACTTATCTGGGAATACCGGGTTCAATTCTACCCTCCTCCACAAAGTCAGCTGGGTGACCTTGGGCTAATCATAGCTCTCTTCTGAGCTCTCATAGCCCCTCCTACTTCAGAGGGTGTTCTGTTTTAGGGGGAAGAATAGAAATCTTTGTCAGCCACTTTGAGTCCCCTTGAATGGGTGAGAAAAGCAGGGTAGAAAAGCCAGCTCTTCATCATCTTCTTCTTCTTCTTCTTTCTCCACCTGTTCTATGTTGCAGGCCATGTCACCTGCTTGTACAGTATCTTTTTAATAGCTTCATGTCTGAGGTGGCACAGAGATCTTCTCTGTTTTCTGTTTTGATTAGCTGAAGCAGATCCTGCTTTACTTCAAGACATGCTCTGGAGGCCTCCAAGTCAGGAATCTGGAGTTCATCCAAAACCAATACAGACCTCTTTAAATTATTACTGAACAGAATGTGGAGCAGTAGGCATCTAGTTCTCAGTCACATCCTGCAGACATAAAGAAATTACTGCAAAAACTGTTTATTTGTGAGAGAAATCACATCGTTCCATTTTAGATAATCATTGCTTAGCAACAAAATAAAGGTCTTAGGAGACAGAGCAATAGGAACTGGCAATAGGTTTTTCTAGTGAATTCCTCCCTCCTTTTTTAATTGTATCATTCTCTAAATCAGAAGTTGAGTTTTTTTGGTGTCCTAACTTTTTTTCTCTCCAGCTCTCAAAAAACACATATAAGTCAGGAGGGAGGGAGAAAGGGATATGTTAGGCTGGAATAGAAAGAATGATTTCTATTTCTCCTATTTACAGACTACACTTATAGGGATGTAATTCTCCTCTTAATGGTCATCAGATTAATTATTCAATGATCAGGGAAAGGGTGATGTTACCTTCATATAGAGCGGTGATGGCCAACCTATGACACGCGTGTCACAAGTGACACACCAAGCCCTTTTGGGTGACACACCTGGTCACCCTGGCACCTGGGCGTGTAGTGCTTGCTTGTTCTTGAAGTGTACAAAATACCAACTTTCAATTGGAAGATTTAGCAACAAAAGTCACTAATGTAAAGAATTATTTGTTTTTGCTTTTAATAAAATACATACATCTAAAATATAACTTTACTAGAGCCACAAATATCACAAAATTATGGATATTTCTAGATGTGACACAGCACCTGAGTTAAGCTAGGTTTTCTTGTGAATTTTGACACACCGAGCTCAAAAGGTTCGCCATCACTGATATAGAGCATCACAGATCTGCCTGTGCATGTTGTAAGAATTTAGAGAAGCATATGAACTTGGGTTATGCTAGCCAGTGGGGAAAAGCCCCTAAAGGACTGGAAAATGGAAGATGTGATCTGTGACCAAAAAAAATAAAAGAAAAGACAAACCTTCTGGGGTTGAAATTGTCTTCCTTTCTATGCCACCATGGTAATGATCAAGGGTTCTGCTATTTTTCAATGGGGAAACACAAGAATTCTGTCTTCCACTTTTTAAAAAATATTAACATTAAACAAGTACAACTTAGCAAGCATATACATTAATTAAATAATGACTAGGGGTGTGCACAAATATTCAAAGGCATTCAAAATTCAGTTGAATTCGTCTGAATTTTGACATTCAAATTTGAATTGAATGTCCATAAATTCAAATTTAAAAATTTGAATGAATTTCAAATTTCAGATCTATTCATTCAAATTATCCAGACATTTGCATGTGTATGCATTCATACTCAATGCGTACTTGCAGATCGGCATCTTTCCCACATCCGTACACGTTTCTACAGATTTGTATGGGACAAAAACGGGTTGCATATAGGATAACTATAGGATGCATATGGACGTGTACGGATGCGTACGGGATGCGTAACAATGCATACAGGCACATGCAAATGTTGTCGACATTCGTAAGTACAAATGCAAATAGAAAATTCAAACAAATAGATTCAAATTTGCTTAATTTTAATTGAATTTGGCTTAATACAAATTTTTAAAAATTCAAATTGAATTGAATTTTCAGATATTCAATTCTATCGAATCGAATCCCGAAAATTGCATTCGTGCACACCCCTAATAATGACAATTAAGATAAAATATCTTAGACTTTGTATGTAACCTTATCCTATATTCACATGACCAAAACCTAACAAATCCTATTCCTAATTTCTGCTTAGGTTAGTGTGAACTTTGCAGTTCAAGTCTTACAATACTAGACTTCAAAATATTTCCCTGCTTCTCTCAGTCTATTTAATATCTTACACTGTTTTTGAAGATATCCATCAACAAATTGTCCAGTATTTATCACAGTTATCCAACTCTTTGCACCCTGCGATTTAAACAGTCTTATAAGCAGTTACTTCCTACTCACCTTTCTTCTTTCCTAAATACTTTAATCACCTCCTTTCCTTCTTAACTGACAATCAGGTAATCAAGTAACAGTGTGACGCTCCTTACCCAGTGCACTGGCATCAGACCAATTTCTTAGTGGCAGCCCTGGATCATAAAAGAAGATAGAGAATAGGGCTGTGCACGAATACTTGTAGGCATTCAAAATCTGATCGAATGTGCCAAATTTTGACATTTGAACTCGAATTGAATGTCCCAAAATTCAAATGTAAACATTTGAATCGAATTTCAAATTTCAGATCTATTCATTTGAATTATCTGGACATTCATATTTGAATGGGTTCATACATGATGTGTACTTGAAGATCTGCATCTTTCCTGCATTTGTACAGATCTGTACGGGATGAAAACAGGTTGCATATGGGATAACTACAGGATGGATACAGATGTGTGCATATGCATACGGATGTGTACAGATGTGAAGATGCATACATGCATGTACAAATGTTGTTGACATTCATATGTGCAGATTTGAATCAAAAAATTTGAATGAAAAAAATTGAATTTGGTACATTTGAATCAAATTTAAAAGATTCAAATTGAATCAGATTTTTGAGTGCACATCTCTAGTAGAGAAATTGCTGTCCTGGAAAGCTGCCAGCACACACACAAACACATGGCTGATAAGAGACTGCTCAGCAAAAGTACTTACTAAGCTGCCTCCAGCAGCACAGCCCAAAGTGGAAGTCCAAAGAGAATAAGTCAAGAGCCAGTCCAAAGTTCAGGGTTAAGGAGAGCAATACAACCAGTCCAGTCCGAGGTCAGGGCAGCCAGAAGGGTGGTCCATGGTCCGTTCCAAGGTCTAGGTATTCCAAGCAGTCAGGATCTAGGAGTCAGATACAACAGCCTTCACTTAAGGAAAACAAATAGTCTCCAACAAGAGGCCTAGGCATCTGCCAGGTGTTTTATCTTGCAGTTCCAGATCACAGCTGTTAATTAACTAATGAGTGTCTCTGTGCAAGTCTCTTCCAACATCTTAACCCTTCCTTTTCTGCTCTCCTCTACTTAAAGCTAGGGATCTCAGTGCTCTGCTGCCCCATGTCTCCCAAGTCTTGTACTTCTGCTGTGACAAGGCTGGGCTGCTGAACCCCAGACTCCACTGGGGCTGGGAGGTCAGAACTGGGTCCTGGCACCACCTCCTCTTCCTCTTGCACCTGAGGAAGTGAGTTCTCCTCATCCTCCAAGTCTCCTCCACCATGACAATTGCGCACATGCACACACACATACACACAACATTTAGCATCCATGCAGCAGCAATGTGGAAGAACCTGTCAAACAGTTTAGAATTTTGATAGTCAGGAACTGAAAAGTCACAATGAGTCAGCAATTCATTACTCAGAGTCTTGTGATTCAGTCTCATGCTGTTGCAGCAATTCAATGACATCATCCTAAAACCTCATGATGATGACTTGCAGTCTGTTGGCTATATAAGTATCTCTGTGTTGTACAAGTTTTTGTCTTTAGTTTCTGGTTGAAGAGAAGTTTGTATCAGAAAGGATTCTGAAATAAAGCTGCTGTACCTTCCAGTGAGGAAAGAAATACTTTGCCTCTGAATTTATTTGTCTGAATGACTGTCCAGCTATTCTCTGAGATTGACAAATGATCTGACTCAAGTCCAAATCCACTACAATACCTGACAGAGTCTTCTCAGTGTTGAGACTCATGCTATGAAATTAAGGTCATGTCTCCATGCAAGGCATGAGACACATCTAGGAGCAATCATGACAATGCAAACAGCCATCCTGCCTTGACATTGGGTACTTCATTGTATCCACATGGGTACATAAGGATGCCTGCTGAAGTGGTAAGGCACTCACTATCCAAGCACTGTTGTTATGTCTTTGGCCCCAACCAGCTGTTCAATGCAATAGCTGTTCAGTGTTTTCATTGTTTTAAACCATAGTTTTATTATTCTCAAATAGACAGATGATAGATAAATAGAGAGTGGGAGATGGAGATGGAAATATAATAGATAGATAGATAGATAGATAGATAGATAGATAGATAGATAGATAGATAGATAGATAGATAGATAGATAGATAGATAGATGATAGATAGATGATAGATAGATAGATAGAAACATGGGCTGTAAATTTAAATGATGAATTAACTTTCAGTATCAATTCTTGATGTTTCATTATTCCAAACCCCATATTATGCAGGGTATGGATAAAAAAGATGTAAGAAATCAGGTGAATCAAGTTAAACATCCATTTATGCAAAGCCAACAAGCAAGAAGTGATCACAGTTCACACTTCCTAAACACTGACCCTTTAAGAACTAGTATTTTCAGTCCTTTCGAAGCACTTATATGGAATGATCTATAGACTCTGAAAGCCCTTCTTCCCTGAAATGCATTATAAATCTACATAATGGCCTAAATTATGATTCCATAATTACAGAACATTGTTTGTACACAATGATGATAATTTTGTCCCTTTTTCTCTGAAACCCTCTGCTATAAAACTCAATTTACAAGATTTTTTTCCAGTAAATATGCCTATAATACCATCTATGTCACCCTATTCTAACACATAGCCATTGGATCAAGAAGCTTAGCAAATGTTAACCAAGAGTTAACAGTGCTCTAAAAATCATTTTCCAAAACTCCACAGCAGCCATAGAAGGAATAAAGTAAGTTAAAAATCACAGATGGAATCAATGGTACTTGAATGCTCACATTTATGACTCTATTGATTTCAGTGGGATTCCTGGGTTCTTAACATTCTTTAGATTGCACCCAGATAGATTGATTTTATCATTTAGAGAGCTAACAATGCAATTTAACTTTGTACCATACTGCTGCTATATTCTATATGCTCTCTGACAAGCAAATCTATAATCTTCAGGTGGGCTGTAGGAAGAACAGTCATATATTACAGATCTTTTCAAGCTACTGTAAAAGCAAAATGTAAGCCTTCTACAAAAATCAGATCATCAAGGAGGCATATACTTCTAGCATATACCTCTTTGTACTTCTTCTGCAGTGTCTATAGGCTGATCTAGAAGCAAGATTTATTTGTTTGTTTGCATCTTTATCTCACCTTATAACCAAAGATCTCAGTCAGAGTGGGCTACAATATTAAGAACCAGCTATAAAATGAACATACTAAAATGACAACAGTGCCTGAAAGAACTGAATATAGCTGAACTGAGTGCTTTAAGTTTAGGAAAGAAGGACATCAAGGCTGTAGGTTGTCATCTTATTTATTCAGTTTATATGCAGAAGGAATCTTGAGTAAAGGCAGGCTAGGAGAACCAGACAGCAAAATTATAATTGCTAGAAGAAAGTGAAGAAGGGCCTTTTCTCACTTAAGCTGTGATCACACCTTCACTTTAATCCTTCTTCAGTTCATAGCACTCACATCTTTTTAGTCCAATCCATTTTATTTGTGGACTTTCTTCCCTCCTACTGTACTTCCTCGAGTCCTGATGTGTGACAGTGATAAGAGCTACTGAAAGCAGTGAGAGTCCTCACAGTGGTTCTTCTCAGAGCATGGTGTGGCACTAAGTGACCAGTGCATTCCTGGGTTTTCCTGGAGGCACCAGCTGCCATAAGTATGGATGCTCTTTGAAGTCCACACAACTCAACAGTTATCCAACCAGCATCCTGTCCTAAGTTCTCATAAGAGCAGTGTAAAGCAAGTGGTGTGCTGTGTATATGGCCAGTGTCTCCCATTCCCAAACTCTTGGAAGCTGCAGAATGAAAGCTCCACAGCTTTTAAGCTTCTACCCAGTGTGGCTTAGTTGCAAACAGGAAATGACCCCCCCCCCCCAAAAAAAGTAAGCCATTTCCTGCCCTTCTATATGGCAGTAGCAAGACTTCCAAATCTACCCTGAGGCCAAGTTCCCACTGCAGACTTTATTCTGGGCTTTAATCCAGGTTTTTTTAAATCAGCTGTGAGCTCTGAAATTTTGTGTTCCCTCTGGCAGCTTATTGTGTGGACTTGCAGGGGAGAAACCCCCTCCCCTCCCTTTTCCATCATACCCTGACTTCATGGGGTGGGGAATTCAACCCCTAACCCCTATATAAGCTTGCATAGAGATGCACAGCATCAGTACAGCACAAAATGGTAGGGGAACATGAGGCCAAATGAGTGATGCTGCCTTCCTTCCTTCCTTCCCTGATCCTGCTTCCAAATACGAAACCTGAATTGCTAATAGCCCAATCTGTTCTCCACTTTGCAGCAAATCCTCCTTAAGTTACCATGGGTGGTTGGGTGGGCGGGCTGCAAGTGCAATGCTCAGCCTCTCTTGGTGCTGCTGCTGCTGCTGCCACTGCCTCTACCACTTCACTATCTTTACCTTACTTCCTCCCTGCTTCCTCACCACCAACGATAGCCTGATCTCTTGTTACATTATAAGCTACTGCTTACAATCCAGGCTCTGCTCATGTTTCCCTTTCATCCACGCCCGATTCAAGAGATCAGAAGAAAGTGAAGAGAATGCCCTCAAAACATGATTCCCTCCCCCGCAAAACCCACTTGCATTCCCATAGCCAAATAGTGAGGATTATTTCTACATCCAGCAGAGAGACTTCTTTTTATTTGAATATGGATAATCCATGTTCCAGGACCTTTAGTCCTTGGAAACTGCAGATTCCTCTGAATCGTTGGGAATGTTCAGCAATGAAAACAAATTCAAACCTCTCTAAAAGTTGAATGTAATTGGGGCCTGAAAGTCTTTTTATATGATGTATGCAAATAGTGACTCCAAATGTGAATTTTCTGCCTCTTTCTACAGACCCAATGAGCATGGTGTCATGCATTTGGTGGGCTAGAAAGTGCCATTTCCTTGCTGTCCAGATGCAGGTTGTATCTCAGTTATTGAGAATCAATAGGATAATGCCAATTTGATCAGGAGATTCCATTGGTTACTTAACAGTAGTTAGCCATACAAAAATCACTCTGACCCTGTGAAAGTCTACCGTTGACCAGCAAGGGTCAAGTCACTAAAACAGACATTCAAGCATATGATTGATATAAGCATATGATCTTAAAGAAATCCAGCCCTCTGTTCTTGTTCTACTGGGATTACACAAGAAACACCTGTAGAAACCTTTTCATACATAATAGGTTGCCATTGCATGAAGTGAATTACAGGAGGAAATTCCATTTCTACTCAGTCTGCCTGAGGCTTATAAAAAGGAAATGTGATTTGTGTGTGACCCAGAAGATTAACACATTGCCATTATCACAGGAGGTCACAACTTAGAAGCAAACCAGATAGACTGTTTCAAATGGCAAAGTCATGTCAAACTAACATCACAGGCTTTGAGCAAACAGAACTTTCTTGTTAACAAAATGGATGTAATTGTATTTCAAAGGTTAACTGATAAGAAATGGTGCAACTCTGAAATCCTGAAGGAAGATCTCTCTGGGGAGCCCCTGGCCTCCCCCATGCACAGCGGAGGGGCCATCAAATCAGTCACTTAGAACAAAAAATGCAGATATCTGGTGAATTAGTAACTTTGCTGATTAGTAGGAATTCCACGTCAGACTGAACTGTAGATAGAACAGTCATACCAAGAGTTGTTGTTTTTCTTCCGTTCTTTCACACACATCTTGATTCTCTTGGGAAGATTTTAGAAAAGCAAATGAACCAGCATTATGCACGACCCTTTTTAAACAGAGATATCCTTCTGAAGGAGAAGCTCAGATTTTGTTGCCTAAAATCATAGAATGAACTTCTGAATTATTTGCTGATGTAAATACAGATCATGTCAGCATTCTGAATTAGGGTGCCTCCAGATATTACTGTAAAAATGCACAGCTTGCCTGTACTCTGAAGTAAAAGGCTTCCAGAGGGAAACCATTTTGACCTATAGATGATACCCTCCAGTTTAAACATCATAGCAGTGAAGACTCTTCACATGCTCACCACCTCCATGCATACTCATCTCTCATAGGTCCATATGTTCTCGGGTGAAGGCAAGTCAAGTTTTCCTGACATTCACCCAAACAGAGGAAAGATGGGGCGTAATGGGATACTCTGTAGTAAACATTTTTAAACTGCTATTTTTTTTTAAGTGAATATCTGGCTATAATGTGCAGCTCCGTTGGAGGATTGTCTAGCCAATCAAATGCTGCTTCCCATTAAATATACATTTTTAGCCCTTTCTAGACTCAGCCTTACTCAAAGGATTCCTTCAGATTCTGGCCAGTTATCCTACTAGCAAGTGATAATCTGAAGTATTGTTGCTTCCTAGCTAGACAGCACCATGGAAGCAGTCATATAAATGGCCTCCCGCAAATGCCATGCCATGCCAGCAGTTATGCCCCCCAAAGCACATTTTGAGGTTGGAAGCATCAGAGCATGGATAATGTGGACAGTAATCATGATGAGTGAAGAATTACACAATTCATTGTTCTGTCTCTCTTTTTTTTCATTCCCCACTCAGAGACTATTCAAAATTAGCCTGCTTTCAGCCAGGATATTTGCCTGTTATCCAAAAACTGAATTACATGTTATGTTATTTTAATCATATAGTTATGCAATCAATAGATCCACTTGGCTGAGATATGAAGTTAACCCATCCATACTAAGGATGTACACAAATGCAATTTTCAGTATTTGATTTGTAACGAATTGAATATACCAACATTCCTATTTGTACCAATGTGCAATTTTCAATGTCCAGACGTTTGATTTGGTATGAATGTATTCGTACGTATTCTTTCAATATGTACGGATGTATATTCGATGATAAGCATCCGCACGCACCCCGTACGTATCTGTACGCATCCCGGACATGTATGGAATGCCCAAACTATTCATTTGAATGTCCAAAAGATTTGTGTTCACACAAATGTTAATGTATGAATGTCCAGAGATTTGATCCGTTTAAGAATGTCCGAATTCATGTGAATTCATATGAATAATGAATAGTACAAATATCTGTGCAGATCCCTACCCCGTACTGAAGAGAGTTAAACACAGTTCTATTCACCTAACTATAATCAAAGACTTTTTATATATTGCATAGCTAACTCACCATATGAAAATAATCCAGATAGGTTCTGAATTATAACAGGATTCTAAGAAGAGAACATATCTGAGAATGTATAATATAGATTCAGATTGTAAATAAGACTGCAAATTTTGTCAATTTACTTCTACAGCATACCTAAAAACTGTATACATCCATTCAACAACTACTCTTAATTGAAACTGTTTTCTTTTTCTTTTAATATGTTCAAGATAAATAGTAAAAAGATTTTTCAGTACTTTTTTGCCATTATGTCCTTCTCTACTTTATATCTTACACCTTACTAGTGCATTAACAAGATGGAGAAAGCTTTATTTCTTTTAGATGGTACCTGCAGAATGTAAAAGGAAAAATGGCTGTGTAAAGTTAATGTAGCTTATCTTCGTATTGCCCTGTGGCAGAACTGGAGAGAACTAAAATAAACTAAACATCTGGGTGAAATGCTAGAATACCAAATAGGATACCATCACTCCATGCGTGTTTTAAGGACATTTAGTGGCTTTTTGATGTGATTATTGCCATGATTGTTGTTAGTTCCATTAATTGTGAAAAGTAGAAAGAATATAAAGATAGAATATAAATTTTAGCAGACATGAACACACTGCATATGGTAGGTGCCAACATGCTAATTTGTGTACTTTTTAAAAGTGATTTTACAGAGCAAATGATTCTTAAAATCATTCTTAGAAAATGATTTTACAGGCTGTGATCAGAAACAAAATAAATAAATAAATAAATAAATAAATAAATAAATAAATAAATAAATAAATAAATAAATAAATAATATCGGAGATGTCTCTGAAGCAGCTTCAATATGGCTTCACTATGAGATTATTCACACACTAGTCTGTCCCTTCCACTCCCATCTGGGAACCATGTGAAATCTCACAAGATCTCCAGTAATCCCCAGGAAATCTTGTGAAGTTTCCTGTGATTCCTGGATGGGGCACCCGCTTTAGCTGTGTGTTATAACCCCAGAAGGCCTAGTTCAGCCTCTGTGGACAACATGGTGGCAAAAGGTGAGTTGAGGGTGCAAAGGGTGTGGTAAGGGAGGGGATTGGGTGTTCCCTTCACATGCAAACATTCATTGGATGTTCCTGTGTGAAGGTGAAGCCCTCACATTCATGATGAAGGCTTTAGCTTCTGACATCCTGCCACATGCTTCGCAAGGAACAACAGCTGTGGGTGTTTGAGGGGAAAAAAATCATTTCTATTTTATAGTTCAATATATATTTAAATATATTTAATATTTCATTATATATTGACGTAGTTATTGTATTTTGCTTTCATATTCCGTTTAATTTCTCTGTATTTTGTTAATTGCTTGTAAACCACCTTGAGAATACAATGGGAAGGTGGTACACAAGTTAACTGATAGTAAAAGAAGAAATTAATAATTATGTTACAAACTGGGACAAGGAAAAATGGATTATGGCAAGGGCGGGTGGGGGGGGAGAGAAGCTGGAGGTTAAAAGGTTAATAGAGGTATTGGTTATAGTGGCCCAGTCCATGACTGTATGGGACTGGAAAGATTGTGCTAAATGAGATCTAAAATGGATGGTTGCACTATGTAATTGAGTATATGAAATGGGATGTGATAGATCAAAGGCACCAAAAAAATGTTTCAAGGTAATACAGTAAGGCAAAGAATAAATTGGGCACCAATAGTGAACTATATTAAGCAGAAAACGAGGAATGAAAGATATTAAATGAACTCTCTGGATTAACCCAATTGTTACAAAATGATATATAAATTAAGGAAGTTTGGCTGCTGATGGATGTAGGAGAGGATGGAGGGAAGGAGGAGGAGGAGGAGGAGGAGAAGAAGAGTTGGCTTTTCAACCCCGCTTTTCTCACCCATTTAAGAGAACTCAAAGTGGCCAACCAAGCTTTCTATCCTTCTCCCCATAACAGAACATCCTGTGAGGTGGGTGGAGCTGTGAGAGCTCAGAAAGGGAGCTATGGGGTGTTTGTCCACTGTCACTAGAAGTACCCATTAAGTACCCATTAATGGGTACAAAAATGCCATTATGTACCCATTAATGGGTACTTAATGGGTACTTTTAGTGACAGTGGAAAAACACCCATGGCTAACCCAAGGTCACCCAGCTGGCATATGCAGGAGTGAGAAATCAAATCTGGTATTCCCAGATAAAAGTCTGGCTCCTTAACTACTGAACCAAACAGGCTTTAGGGAGGAAAAGTATGATTTGTTCTGTATTGGATTGATATAAATTGTATAACGTAAGGATTTTGATGTTACCTAATCAAATATACACTAAAAATATAAACGGCTTTTGTTGACAATGGGTGTTTTTCCACTGTCACTAGAAGTACCCATTAAGTACCCATTAATGGGTACTTAATGGTACTTCTAGTGACAGTGGAAAAACATCCAATGACTCAGTACAGTTAGAATTAATGGTTAGAAACAAGAGTACGAATAGTGAAATAAACCCTTTCTGCGCTAGACTTTATTAAGGATTATATCCCAGAATAGGGACCTGCTATCTGCAGCAGAAAGTGTCCACCAAATGGGAAAGCTGGATCCGTGAGCATCCCCAAGCTGCAAACCTGATCCCTCAGCAGAAGAACAGGTCCATACAGAAAAGCTTGAATATCATCTACCTGAAAAAATGAACTACCAAACAACCATATTTCTATCTTATCTCAACTGAGGCTTCATCTAAACATCAGTTACTTATTCCACTATTTTTGGATATTCTGGAATGTATGTGGCAACCTCAACATAGCCCCGAGATACAGTGACTGCATTCTGTGGTTTCAATATAGTGGGGAAACAGTAGCAATATTAATTCACCTTTTGTAATGCTGCTGCCAAAAGCCGCCATCTTGAAAATAGCCACCATTCATATACGGGGCCAAAAAATGGTGGCTGTACATGCACACTTGGCAGCAATTGCACTCGTCAATTTCCCACATTTGATTTGATAGTAATTGAATGTGGGAATAGCCCCCATGAATGTGTCTGTGTGGAGGTCAGCTTCGTGCACAAATATCTCAAGAATATCTCATGAAAGGTAGGGGGCAGGAGGCAGTGGGGGGTATCTGTCCTTAATTGAAGCTTCAGCAAATGCCGGATCCATTCAATTCAAGGACAAATAGGGCCTACAAATGTAGGCCACTTTTGGTCCATCCGTGAATGTCAGAATTTGTACAAATTCATACAAATTCTGACACTCGTGGATGAATAGTGCCTACAAATATAGGCTCCTTTTGATTCATCTACAAATGTCAGAATTCATATGAATTTGTACAAATTCCAAATGTCACGAATATTCATGCACATCCCTAGTTGCCAGTTAGGCATACAAAGTTTTATTTTAGGCATACAAGGCCCCTTAACGTCTTGGGATCAGCTTAATTTGCAGACCATTTTTCTCAGTATAGAAGGTTCTGCTGTGGGTACAACAGACTGCTGAGTGTCATTTTATAGAATCATAGAATCATAGAATCATAGAATGGTAGAGTTGGAGGGGACCTCCTGGGTCATCGAGTCCAACCCCCTGCTCAAGGCAGGATCTCCTAAACCATCTCAGACAGATGGCCGTCCAGTCTCTGCTTGAAGACCTCCATCGAAGGGGAACCAACCACCTCCCGTGGCAGCCTGTTCCACTGGTTGATCACTCTTACTGTTAGAAATTTTTTCCTAACATCTAAACTAAATCTTTTCCCCTGCAGTTTCACCCCATTGTTTCTAGTCCTTCCTTGAGAGAGTGAGAACAGGGCTGATCCCTCTGCCATGTGACAACCCTTGAGGTATTTGTAGACAGCTATCATGTCTCCTCTCAGTCTTCTTTTTGATAGACTAAACATTCCTAGTTCCTTAAGCCGTTCCTCATAGGACATGGTTTGCAGACAGTTCACCATCTTGGTAGCTCTCCTTTGAACCTGCTCCAGCTTGTCAGTGTCTCTTTTAAACTGGGGTGACCAGAACTGGACACAGTACTCCAGATGAGGTCTGACCAAGGTAGAGTAGAGGGGGATAATAACTTCACGTGGCCATCCATAGTTCAGCTTTCATTGTGATGGTACCCACCATGATACTCATAACATGCCTACACTTCGGAAATTTAGGTGCTGATTAAAAACATTAGTTTTTTTGTTAACCATGCCTTAACAGGGAATATTTGCTTGTTTCCCTTTCCCTGATTTTAATCAAAATAATTTCTAATTGTTATGATTTTAGTAGCCTTTAATCCCTATGTACACTGCTTTGAGATTATATATATTTAATGGGAAGCAATAAATAAATAAATATCTACATAGCAAAGCTGACATCTGATGTAATGATAACCCTCTGTTAAGCATCTCAGAATGAGACAATAGATTTTTGCCCCTAAGTAGTACACAAGTAATTTGAATTATTTTCTGTGTCATCTGCTGCTCATCCTGCAATCTTTGGACTCTGGAAGCTACTCCTGATTAGATACATTTTGCTGCATCCTGCAAGCTTTTAATAGGTCTCCAGTGGAATCTTCCTGGATGGCTAAAAAAAATACAAGAACCTAATTAAGTGTACAACTCAATAACCACATGGAGTCTGCAGCTGAAAATGCATCTCTGTATTACTGAAATCTTAGGCAAGAGTTTAGACTCTCTTACTATTATTTATTTATTTATTTATATTTATATCCCGCCCCGTACACAAGGATCTCTGGGCGGCTCACAACATTTAAAAATGAACATATCAAAACTGTATCAATCCTTTAAAAAAGTACAAAATTTAAAAAGCCAGCATTAAAAAATACAAAAACAGTTTTAAAACAGCAGTGTTTGCAATGGGGGAAAGCACAGGGAACATTTAACTAAAGGTCTAAGAGAAGAGGTATGTCTTCACCGCTTTCCTGAACATAAACAGAGAAGGGGCCTGACGCACCTCCAGGGGGAGATCATTCCACAGCCTAGGGGCCACTACTGAGAAGGCCCTCTCCCGGGTGCCCACCCACCTAGCTGTTGAAGGCGGTCGGATAACCAGGAGGGCCTCCCCTCCAGATCTTAAGACACGGGCAGGTCAATATGGGAGAAGGCGCTCCTTCAACATGCAAGTTTTGATCACAAATGATTAAACATTGCCACTAGAGATGCGCATGAATATTTGCCACATTCCAATTCATACAAATTCACACAAATTCTAACATTTGTATTCAAATCAATTGATATTTGAATTCAAATGTAATGTTTTGATACATTCATATGAAGCTTCGTTGCATTCATGAACCTGAGGTGGGAAAGCGGCTGCCCCAGTCACGTCTGAAACTGATCCAGAGTGGATTCAAAGCAGATTCAGAATGTGTTCAAAGTGGACTGAAAGCAGATTTGATGTGTTCAGAGTGGATGCACAGGGGATATGTAGTGATATGTAGGGGATGCATATGTGATCCGTAGGGGATTTGTAGCGGAGATTGGAATCAGATTTGTATCAAGAATTCAAATCTAACTTGAATCCTACCACATTTGAAGTGGATTTATTCAAATGAATACCATATTTTTCATCTGATGTGATACAAATTGAACATGAAAAAAAGCATCCGTGCACACCCTTAATTGCCACTATAACATAGGTGCAGAATGTGCACCCTTGGTGGCACCAAATCCTAGTGTCCAAATGGTAGGTCACTTAGGGGCCTAGAGGACCACCAACTAGCATGTGAATTTGCTGCAATTACCCCATCAGATCCCTGTCTGAGAAATTTGTTTGAAAAACTGTAGTAGCAGCTGGGACACTCCCCCACCATGAGGGCGTCTAGAACCATGTCTGGTACTTTGAGGTGTGGAAATATCACTGCTTTGGGGGGGGGGAGTTCCCTTGCAGCAGTGATATCCCTCAAAGATAGGAGCCATGAGGACATGGATGATGGATGATCACCATGGCTCCTACCCCTGTAGCAGCTCACTTATATCTCATGCCCAGCACCAGATGGGCCCTCTTTGCAACAACAAGCTAGATCTTCAGATCTTGGATCATTTATCATTTCGTGTCTACAAAAACAACTATATAATATACTGGATTAATAGGAGAGCTGGATTAGTACAATGTGACTGTAACAGAATTGGGGCATTGTTCACAGTGTTGGCGTTCTCATTTGTTAGGACCCTGATTTCAGCTATTCAGGATCTGCAAACAGATAGGACACTTGGAGGGGGCTACATGTAATTACATGCTTTAAGACCTGGAAGTGAGGCCCTCCTGGTTGTCCCACTGCCTTCAGTAGTAAAACAGGTGGGCACCAGGGAAAGGCATTTTTGGCAAAGGTGCCCAGGTTATTAAATAATGTCCCCCTTGAGGTGCATCACACCCTTTCTCCGCTTATATTCAGTAAAGCAGTGAAGATGCATCTCTTTGCCTTGGCCTTTGGCTAATGTGATCATGCTTTCTCCCTACTACAGAGACTATTAATTTAATATTTAGGATATTGTTTTAAATATGTTACATCTTTTAGTGTTTATATATATTACTGTTTTGGAGATATGCTGGTTTATAATTTGTTTTTTTAATGGTTGTTACCTACCCTGAGACCTTTGGATGCAGGGTGTGATAGAAATACAAACAAATTAATAAAAATGGTGTGTCATGCCCCGTCCTGCCAGTCCAGCTACCTCCTCTGAGTATGAAGGGGCATTTCCAATTGCCCAGCATTCTGGGCAGCAACTGGAGCACAGCAGCATGGAGCTTGAGATCCAGGGGCCAGTTTTAAGGGTGCAATTCTGGGTTTAAGAGTTTGGACAGCCAGCCTCAGGTGCGCCCCTCTCCCCATCTGCTCTGGCAGGAGAAGCAGGTGTTAGGCAGATCCCAGCATTTTGCCCAGCTGAGTTGCAGATTGTGTGGAGCTGGCTCACCTACTTAACCCAGCAGCACTCGCTGGTCTGGTGTTGCAGGCAGAACATTTGTGCAACCTCCGCCCGTATTCTTGCCTGTGAAACTGACTCTTGGACCTTGCTACAATTCTCTGCTGAACCTCTGGAACCCCTGACTTTGGACTGACCTGCTGTTGACTTCTCTCGAGTCCCCAACAGACTGCCGTGAGCGTGTGTGCGTGCTTGCCTCGCTGGCCTTGCCTGCCTGAGATACGACACTGTGACTCCAACAGTGGGGGTGTTTAAACATTCATCAGCATAACAGCCAACTGAATTCCCAACGCCAACTTTCTTCCCTCTAGAGCTCCCTGTCCTATTGAATTGTTCTGCAGTACTTGTTTGGCTAGTATGCCCGCATAGTGCAATGGTTTGAAATAGTCCCAACTATTTCAACAGCAGCCCCTAAGCACTCCCAGGTAGCAACCATTTCAATAAGCCCCCTGAGAGAACTAAGGAGGTTCAGGCTCATCTCCTCACTCCAGCCAGCTGGATAAAAGTCTGTGTTCTGATTCAAAACAAAACTCTGAAAGTTGAGAAATGACTCCATTGTTTCACTGGAACTGTCATCCACTTCAGTGGAAAACTCAGAACTAGGAATGCACAGAATATTCATAACATTTGGACACTCATATGAGTAGTTCGGACAGTCATTAAATTGGAGTGGTGGGAAAGCAGGGTGCCAGTCACATCGCAATGGATCCAGATTGCATTTGACATGGATTGAGAGTGGATTAAAAGTGGATTCAGGTCAGATTTGATGCTTTCAGAGTGCAGATTTGTTATGAGTATGTATGTTGGATACATATTGGATATTCGTACGAATTTGAATGGATACATTTGTATCAAATAGAATCCTATCACATTTGAAGGTGATCTATCTGAACGAATACAAATTTTCTAACATGTCTAAAAATCCATCTGTGCACATCCCTACTCAGAACATTCAAAAGATACTACCAATAGGGATCAGTGAGAAGGCACCTTTTTTCCAAGTCCCCTTTTCTTTCAGGAGAAAATATTTCTAGGGACAAACAAGTGAATTGGGTGGTAGAATGAACCATCTTGCCTGAGAGGAGTGGAGAAGAGGCAGCAGGCTGGGCTCTGCCATCTTGCTCCCAGCAGTGCCCCTCCCTCCTCCAACTGCCATCACAAGGCTGTGAACCATCTTGCCTGAGATGAGTGGAGAAGAGGCAGCAGGCTGGGCTCTGCCATCTTGCTCCCAGCAGTGCCCCTCCATCCTCCAACTGCCATCACAAGGCTGTGAACCATCTTGCCTAAGAGGAGTGGAGAAGAGGCAGCAGGCTGGGCTCTGCCATCTTGCTCCCAGCAGTGCCCCTCCATCCTCCAACTGCCATCACAAGGCTGTGAACCATCTTGCCTGAGATGAGTGGAGAAGAGGCAGCAGGCTGGGCTCTGCCATCTTGCTCCTAGCAGTGCCCCTCCCTCCTCCAACTGCCATCACAAGGCTGAGAACCATCTTGCCTAAGAGGAGTGGAGAAGAGGCAGCAGGCTGGGCTCTGCCATCTTGCTCCCAGCAGTGCCCCTCCCTCTTCCAACTGTTCCCATCACAAGATGCCAAAGAGACTACAGCAGCCAATCCAACCATTGAGGAAACGTCCTGAGGCCGAGCAAGGTGGGGATGAGTAGATGCCGGCTGACCATCTCTACCATCTTCTGGTTTGCCAACAATGAACAGAAAATTCAAAGTAAAGGGAATAAGAAAATTCCAGCAATAAGAAATGAACTGAAATTGAATCTGAAGACCTCAAGTGCTTGCTTTTTGCTGTTCCCTGATCCCTCCCCCACCATTTTCTTTTTGTTTCTTGTCTCTTTAGATTGTAAGCCTGAGGGTAGGGACCTGTCTAGGATTAATATAATATTGTAACCCGCCCTGAGACCTTCAGGTATAGGGCAGGATAGAAATACAAATAAATAAACATAATGGGTGCTACCTACCACTCAAGCAATAATTGGTTCCTGCCTCCCTTGTCCCCAGAAAGAGCTAATTGGCAAATTTTCTACTCCCTTTTCAACAGCTAGCAGCTAACTACAGGAAAGAGAAGGAACCAATTCCACACTTTTTGGCAGCAGTATTTTACATTACTACCCTTATATGCAAGTAAAAATGATCTCTGGCCAAAAGAAAAAAAAAGAAACCGAGCCTTTCTTTACCTTCATCAGGTTTCCTTATAGATGCAGAAAAGGCAGAAACAATCTTGTTCCATTTATTTTGATGGGAGAAGGAAGTGGCAATAAGCAATGGAAACCAATGACCTGAACTCATAACAGGCCTGTTTTTTAAATACCATTTTGTTCCATGTTTGAAACCCTTAAAACAAAGGGCTTTAAGTGTGAAACATTTTTAATTCTTTTTTGTTATTCTTATTTCCAACTTTATAATGCCCCAACAATGGCTTTTTCTTGCTGGGCCTAATTCCAGTATGTATCCCAGAACAGGGGCCTGCTATCAGCATGCTAGTGTGGACCCAGGTGGGACCTCACAGAGCTTGCACATTTGAATGGCAGCCCCCTAATCCGGGATATATACTCACTGTATACGTTTAGGAGGGGGGTAAAGACACACCTCTTTGCTCTGGCCTTTGGTTGAACGTGGCACAGTTTTTCCCTACTGCACATACTAATGTTTTATACTGTTTTTATATATGGTTTTATTCTAAATATTCTTGTCTTTTAAATATGCTGTTACCCGCCCTGAGACCCTAGGGTATAGGGCGGGATATAAATGTAAATAAATAAAAATAAATAAAATAAATACTGGAACAAGGCTCAGTGTGAAAAGGACAATGATCCTTTCCTATTTTTATGGCAGATTGATGCTGTCTCCATACAGAGGGAAGTAAGGAGGCATCTCTAGGGAGGAACTAACCTTAGTGCTCATCAGCCTCTATTGTTGTTTCTATAGGGTACAGGCTATGTTGTACCACACTGGCCCAAAACAGGTGACCCAACACACGATCAAGGTAACATTGATGCATGTCAAGAGCTAGTCATATTACAGATTACTCATTTTGGTATAACTTTGGAGGCCAGGAATGAAGGTATTGGGTGGGACTGGGAACTCAGAAACAGCACACTTCTGATGGCATTTAAACCATGGCATACCAGACCATGGGGCATGAGCCATACACATATAAGATGACAATTTGGTATACCAGCTGGAGCTCTGCATTAACCACTTATAAGTGTTCCACACACTTGGAGCAGGTTACACTATGTTCCTTTCTAGGACCTCTTCTGATGTGGATGGAGTGGTCTACTGGGAGATGTGGCTTCTCAGTGGACATTCTGTACTGTGGATTGGGCATTATGGGGATCTCCTGGGGTGGTCTAATGGCCCAATGCAAACATGGCTAGTGAGGCCTGCCAATCCAGAACAGTCTAAGCCTACGTTGGAGCACTGCTGCTTGAATTTGTCAGTTATGAGGCTGCCTTTTTACAACCACATATCTCTCAAGGTGGCCCAAACTCCAACACATTAAGGTGGCCACATGTCATTGAGACTTGTCAAATGACCAGTAGAGATCACACCAATGACGTAGTGTGCCACGACAGTAGGAAATCTGGCTGTCCCACCAGGTGTCCTGTCTGCTTCCCCAGTGAAGGACCTGCAACTCTGGAAAAGAAATCATTTGTCCACACTGCCCTATGGTGTGGGCATAGGGCATCCTCAATGCTGCATTTAGACAAAGCCTGAAATGAATGGGATTCAGAAAACATCAATTAGGAGTGTGCACAATTGCAGTTTTCAGGATTCAATTCAATTTTAATCAAATAACCAAAAATTTGATTCAGTTCAAATATTTAAAATTCAAATTTAACCAAATATGATTCAAATTAAGCAAATTCAAACCTATTCATTTGAATTTTCTATTCAAATTTGTACTTATGAAAGTCGACAACATTTGCATGTGCCCGTAGTTATCCCATGTGCCACCCGTTTTCATCCCATACAGATCAGTACAAATGCATACAGATGTGGGAAAGATGTGAATCTGCAAGTACACATCATGTATGAACCCATACACATGCTGTCACGTTGCAGGCCGGTCAGGCAACAGGCAAACACTTGCACAGCTACTCAGTCCCAAGTGTTCCAGGCGTTCTCGAGGTCAGTTCCGGTCCGGGGTCTAGGAGTCCAGAAAGTCAGCAAGGGTCAGGCAGTCCAAAGGGTCAGCAGGTCACAAGGAGTCCAGGATTTCAAGCTCAGGTAACACGAGGTTGCTAAGATATTGTCTGCAGCAACTTGAGGCAAGATGAGCTTGTTCTTAGAGGAGTCAGAGCCACGCCCATGGTGCAGCTGCGCTAATCGCTCTGATCTCCGTCTCACCTGCTTCTGCTGCCTAAGCAAGCAATGAGAGAGCCTTTGATTAGGCTCACTGCTGGTGTATTCATCACCAGAGCTGTCTGGCTGCTCATCTGGACCTGGCTTTAGCTCTTCCATGCCTTAGCTCTTCCATGCCCTGCTGTGGCTGCTCCTCAGCCTGTGGTCACATTGCAGGCATATCCTCCTCTTCTGATGAGGCTGAACAGGGCATGACACATGCAAATGCCCAGATAATCTGAATGAATAGTTCCAGAATTCAAAATTAGTTTGAATCTTTAAATTCTAATTTATGGACTTTCGATTCGAATTTGAATGTTGAGATTTGGGCGCATTCATTTGAATTTTGAATACCTCTGAATATTCGTGCACATCCTTAATTACAGTTCCACCCAGGCAAAGCTGATGGCTTATAATGATGTCATCATGTTATTTTATCAATCTGTATGCTTAGGCTCAGCCAAGGATGCTGAAGAATTGGTCTGAAAAATATACTGGGTTTTGCTTGTCCAAAAAGTGCAAGGAATATTGAAGAAGCGTGGACAGAAGCAAACGAGATACCCTTTGTATAGGTTCATTGAAATTTATACATTCCCTGAAGTCTCCAGTTTCACAGAAAATGTTCAATCAGAGGCATTCAGTGCAGCTGCAATTTTGCATAGCAAAGCTTTTTTCCTTTCCATAATACCCTCTAATTACATTTCAATACGAGTTGCATTCAGTGCCATTTTCTTCCCTTCGTATTGCTTTTAGATATACTAGGAGCAGTTCATCACTAATTTTCCATTTCATTCTGAAGTGCTGCAGCCCAGAAAATCACACTGCAATACTAGTTACAATTATAAGATTAAGAGAGGTTGGCCTGCTGATACTGTTAATAATCCATTAGCCAGCATGACTAGTGGTCAAAGATAAAGGGAGCTGCTCTTCAGCACTGTTCAGATGGCCACAAACAAGCCATCCTTGAGTTATGAATCCGGTTATTGATATAACCATAAATATAAGTTCTGAAGGACTGATAAAATAAAGGACTTGATTAGGAATTATTATAGCTGTTAACATCATCATGCAATTTCTGTTGGTATATAATTGTGAACCTTTGCATTTGTGGACATATTATGAAATAATCACAGACTCAGCACATTTGATTTTTATTTTAAAGCAACCAAGGTATGTGAAGGTTGGACATGGTTGAATTTCTATGCCTGCTCCTTTCCCGTTTCAGCAGTAGGAGATTTATCATCTGTAATTCTAATGTGGCTTTCTCATTTACATTTCCTAATGCAATGTAAATTAGATACTCTGCCCCCCTGATCAGTTTGAAGAACTGCTTTAGCTAAAGTAGAAAAAAGAAAAAATTACAAGGAGCATTTCCCTGAATGTCTCAAACATGACCAGAACATCTTGCCAGCCAATCCACAAAGGGATCTCTTTTTTTTCCCCCTTTTCAGTGTTTTCAGTCTCATTCACAAATAATTGTTAAGTTATAGATCTTATACCACCCTGTTCTCTGAGGAGAAATGGTGAGGAAACACCCCAGGATTGAAAGATCTCCTTCACATGCTGTAGCCTAAACTCTTGCATAGTATAAATTGCTTCTCTGAGTGCTACATAATTAAAATATACATATTTCACCAGCTGTAATACATATGGCTTATGGCAGCATGCCAAATGACACAGTAGACTTTTCATTTTCTCTTCTTTCTACCCCCACAAGGCAATGGCATAGAACTGACTATGTGTCTCACCAAATTTCTTCCTTGGAATTATCTTTTTGAAGATAGGTTTGCAATAAAAAGCCAGAGTGGCAGTGAGTCCAAGAACCAAAGCAGTATGTTGGAAGCCAACTTTCTGAAAGATATGGTGCCATAATAAGTATATATTCTGTATTTGAAGTGTGTGTGTGTGTCCTGGAACAAGTGTGTGGGTATTCACTCTGGCTATAATCCATATGGGCAGCCAAAGAAGTGGACGAAAGAGAAAGAGAGACTAGACCAATGCTGGAGTAAACAGTAGTAGGGGTGTACACAAATGCAATTTTTGACATTTGATTCAATTCAAGTTGAATATTTGAATGTTCAAATTCATACAAATAAACAAATGTATTCAAATTTGAACTGATTTGAGTATATTCCTATCTATCTGAATGAATATTCAATTTGTATTTGAAGATACGAATGTTGACAAAATTTGTATGTGTCCGTAAGCACCCGTATGCATTCGTATGCATCCCATTTCATCCCATACATATCCATACAAATGTGTATAAAATATGTACGGATATGTATGTAATGCATACATACCCATGCACAAACAAATGTCTGAATAATTTGTGTCAATGATTCAAAAGATGCAAAATTCATTCAAATGTTTAAAAATGAATGTATAGACATTCAATTCGAATTTGAATGTCCAAATTCAGACAAATTTGATTGAATTTTGAATGTTTTATTGCACAACCCTAAACAGAAATATTATTTTTCTGCAATTAGAAAATCACTTTTTTTTTAACCTTCCATGGTAAGTGTCTGGAGGGAAATTGCACCCAGTGAACAACTCAGCTTCATGGGTTACGTTTAGACTTCTTTCAGAGGTGGCTTCAAAGGCTCAGGGACCATGATCCCAAAAAACCACAGTGCCTGGATAAAAGAAATAGGGAAGTACAGCTAGGAATTCTGTATCTATCCAGATACTCCACTGTCCTTCTAATATGAAATAACCAATAAAATGCCCTGATTCCAAAAAAGGAATATACAACCTTAGTATAAAAAATAGTTGTAAATTTACTAATAAAAATAATATATCTTATAAAAGCTTATAACAGTATACAAAAGAAAAAAAGAGGGACGATGGTGTATAAAAACAAGAAAGGAGATAGCAAAGAGTTGCATCCAAAGTTTTTTCTGAGAAGTCTCAGATTGGTGCTCTTGCATTGTTGGACATCTCCTTTCCTTCCTTGGTTTCTCTTCTTGATAGATCTTTTGTCTTGGTTTAAATGTAGTAAGCTGAACATGCAAATACAGATAAAAGTGCGCTGGTAGGTATCCACATGGATGCTGGCTTAGATCAGCCTACTTTCAAAGTAGGGATGTGCACAAACATTCAAAAATTTGAATATTCAACTCAAATCCGACGAATTTCAACATTCGAACTCAAATCGGATTTTTGAAAATCCAAATTTAACATTCAAACTCGAATACGGATTTTCAAAAGGCTGATAGTGTTTTTGAGTGCTTCAGATGTGTAGATTAATATCTGTCGTATATGAATCTGCCCAACAATTATCCATATCTTGCGGTTAAAATACGGGATTAAAACGGGATGCCTACAGAATGTATACAGATTGTTCTGGCATGTACACAAACATGAATCTGACATTTGTACGGATTCTAATGCTATGGATTCGAATTGGATTTTAAGACATCTGAATCTTAAATATCCAAATTGAATCAGATTTTATGACATTCAAATCTACTCCGATTTAAATGTCAAAAATACATTTGTGCACATCCCTGCTTCAAAGTCAGTGAACAAAAACATACTGGGGGCATTGCAGCTGCACCCCAGGAATAGCCCCAGAAACAGCCCGTCTTCCAGAGCTCAGGTGGGTGGGGGAATCAGGCCATGGATTCCTCAGTAGGAGTGGACCAAGCATAGGGGCCATGTGACTTCCATACACTAAAGGGCCCATGCCTTTTAGTCATGCACAGTCCCAGAACACCACTGTTTCCCAAATGCCATAAAACTGATCTCACAGCAAGCATGTTAAGTGTAATTAACTGCAACCAAAGATTATGAGATCTAAATACAGCTTTTACATATTCAGAAATTTGCTACAGATATCAGCAACATATTGGATGGTTATGCAAGGCTGATGTTTGTTTCAATTTGCTGCATTGTAGAAGGTTCTCTGATCTTTTTCTCTGCAAGCTTTTTGACACCAGGCTAGATAGGACCTTCAGGGCAAAGTCTGCATTGAGAGTACTACCTCACCTGGTGGCCAAACAGCTTCAGGTAAAAAAGATCAAAACCCTTTTTGTACTCATTTTAGATCTGGATCAAGAAGCCTCTTAATCCAGATCACAGCTATCCCAACTGCACATTGATGCAGATCAAGGAGGATCTGCACCCTCTTAGTCCTGCTGTGTCTACAGGACCATTTAATTTGGTCCACAAGAGGACCAACAGACTTGTTCTGGATCACCAGACAACTGTGCAGATGGTGCATCTCTGTAAACAAGAACTACAGGGAGGGTGTTTTTCAGAAGTGCACCATAGTGTGCTATCAAAAACCAGTCCCCCTAGTCACAAGGCTAGGAACTTTCATTCCTATCCATTGGTGACGTAGGAGAGTGCCTGTGAAGCTTGTGTGGACATCATAACCACAGGGAGGTATAGCCAGATCAATGCCATCAGTGCAGACAGCACTCACCCAGCCTATGCCTCCACATGATCCTGATCAGTGAAGCCAGTTATTCCAGATTCACTGATCTGGGTCAAATCAGGGAAAGTACAGAAAATGCCTAAGCTTAGAGAACCTTCCACAATGAAATACTTTCAATATTTCTCATGCACACCCAGCACTGAATGGAACTAATCTCAACTCCATCCATGATAGAGATAATGACAAGGGATATACACGAATATTTGAAATATTTATTATTTGTACAAATTTGGACAAATTCAGTCATTTGTCTATGAATTGAATGTCTAGACATTGGAATTTCCAAATTTGAATGAATACGAATATTTTGAGTTATTCGTATGGATAATTCAGACATCCGTAGTCGTATGCATCTTGTGTGTATCCACACGCATCTGTACTGATACATATGGGATAAAAATGGGATGCATACAGGATGAAAACAGGACACATACAGATGTGTGTATTTATATGTACCTATAGAGATCTATTTCTATTGAATCAAATGTCCGAGCATTCATTTTTTCGTTATTCGGTTACATTTGAATTTTTGAATTTTTGATTTGTTACAAATTGAATTCAAAAACTGCACACCCCTAATAATGCCTGATGATGCCCATGAAATATTCCTCCTCTTTTTCTTTTCTTTTCTTTCTTTCTTTCTTTCTTTCTTTCTTTCTTTCTTTTTTTTTGGTCGCAAAATACCATGTGGTAATCATCTTAATGACTTTCACACAGAAACCATTTATATCAATTAATGTTCAGTCTCTCTCATGCAAAACAAACAATGAATACATTCATTTGCCAAAAAAACATATGGAGCTCTTTGCAACTTGTTACTTGGATACCATTCCCCCCACCAAATTAAAGCTTCCTACTTCAGTGAAAAGCTCACTGTCATGTGATCAATACTGCATTATCAGTCAAGTACCTTAAAAATTCAAGCTATTCAAAAAGCAAGGCTAAAGAACCCACTTGTGAAAGTGAAATCTCTACCTTTATCTGATTTGGCCATCATGACCCAATGCAGAAAACAGACAAACAAAAAAAATCAGATGTCCCAATTCTTTTTTTTAGAAACCTTCCATGCCAAATGTTACCAACACATTTTTAACTATCATGGTGCTTTGTCAAAACACTCTGGAGGTGCCAAAAATGGGTAATTTTCAACAACTTGGCAAACATCAAATTGCAATTTCTCTACAGTAAATGATCACATCTATAGATAAGTGATATAGCAAGAAGAGAGTCTGTGGCTCAATGGTAACACGAGCAGTCTGGGAAGCAGAAGGTTGCCAGTTCAATTCCCATCCTTTCTGTGTCTCTATCAAGAAAACTGCATAAAGTTATCCACAGAAGTACCCATACTGATAACCAGGTGTTGGCCATAACTCAGTGATACCAACTACAGATAGGGTTTATCATAGAGTCATAGAGTTGGAAGGAACCTCTAGGATCAGTGAGTCTGGCATCCTGCTCAATGCAGGATTGCCTAAACCATCCCAGACAGATGTAGGTCCAGCCTCTGCTTGAAGACCTCAAGTGAAGGAGAACTCGCTACCTCTCGTGGCAACCTATTCCACTGACTTTGGGCTTTGGAGGTAAAACTACCTGAATTCTTAAGATCTTTGAGCTTCAGCTATCCCTAGGTCTGTCACAGAATATGATTTTCAACCCATAGTGATACTGGCTTCTTAAATGTTGACGCCCAAGTCTTGCCTGACAGCCCCAGTCACTCACTAGCAACTGTTCCCCAGTACATCTTTGCAGGATACAAAAGAATCTCCTTCTTTCCAGCCATGTGTCCAGGATGGGTGTCTACCAAAAACCTTCTCCTGAAATAAAAATAAATCCTTTTTGTCTTGGAACACTGGTGAGTTTGAGTCTTGGATCCAAGCCTCCTAGGACTGTAGTTGAAGGTGAGGAGCTCTGTCTCCACACTAATAGCAATCTTTTAAACAAACTTTTAAAATTAAAAATAGGGGGGAAATGGCTGTAACAATAGGTCTTCTCTCATCTTCTAAAATATAGCTTGCTTATTTGTTTAGATATATTGTTATGCCATCTTTCATCTGACCAGGGTGGTGGAAAGGAAAAAAATCCAAACAATGCTGTAAGTGAATAAGAAGTAGAATAATCAATAACAATAACAATAAAATAAATCAAATTGATCCCCAAAGGCCTAAGAGAACAGATAAATATGTCATGAAAATAACTTTAAGTGCTAAAGGAAAATCAAATCATTTAATTTGTATTTCATCTTGACATTTCCAGAATTTATGTCTAATAGAGAAATTATTTTTTAAAAAAAATAAAATGGGATGTTTTTAACTTTGTCCAAGGTTTCAGTTGAAGCCTCTTTTTTAACTTTCTACTTTTCTTCTCCATTACTAAATTTACAGAAAAAATGCAGTTTGCATTAAACAGAGGTTGCTTTCTAAATTAGTATCCTTGTTCCAGAGAGCGAGGGGACAAAGGCTGAGAATCAGATACCTGAAAATGGATGAAATTCAGCCACACAGAAAGATGCTACAAAGGCAAATGGATTTAGGCTCACACGCGCCCTATGTCAAAAACAGAACAGGTGTTGTCACATGGGTTGCCTGTTTTATTTGCCACTTTACATAATTTGATGTATGTGATTAAACTTCATTATTCTTTGCCATCTGCATATTATAGATTCAGCTATAAGAGTTTTGGGAAAAAAAAATTAGAAAGCCTTTCCCCCCCAAAGTGCAATTTCCAACACAGATGCCTGTTGAGACAAAGTAAACCAAGATCTAACAAATAGGAAGGGAAAACAAGGGGTGACTAAGGAAAATAAAAGTCAACAGAGGACTGAACAACTTGAGAGGACTTCCGTTTTAGTATATCTGCACTAAATATTGTTAACATTTTTTCCTGTATGTCTCTCTGGTTCTGCATCTTTTTTCAAGAAACAAGTTTAAGGTATTCTGTTCTTTTCTAAATTAAACATCCTCTACAGCATGCACCCAAATACAAACTGTTAAAAATTTGTCTATGATTGCTAAATTAAGCCTCTAGTCAAACAGTGGAACCCAGAATACAAAGGGTGTTTTTCCACCGTGCTCCTTTAATCCAGATCTAAGAAGATCCGGATCTAAGGAATGGGTACATTCCTTAATCCGTATCTAGTAGATCTGGATTAAGGAAAGTACCCAATATGTTTCCACGGGTGGTCTAGCACCCAATAGCAATGGGTGCTAGCCTCCCTACTGTGGAAACACCGGAGCACCCATTTGGAAATCCGGATCTACCCATGAGGGGTCTGCTTGTCACCCCAGGTGTTTGGGGGGACAGGGGGTACAATCTCCGAAGTGGCTTCAAAGTCACTTCGAAGTTCACTCCGAAGATCAACACAGATTTCAATGGAGCTGTTTTGCACAGACGTTGAAGTGACTTTGAAGTGACTTCGAAATGACTTCGAAATCCAACCTGGATTTTAAACGTTAAGTGGGAACAAGACCAAGGTGATGTAAGAATTAAGTCCCTTCCTGACTAGCAAATAAAAATCTACAGTTATATAAAAATTTGCTGCTTACCTTGCTGCAAAGTCATGACATTGTCCCAACTCGAAACAGAGGTCTGCACCTTCCTCCTTGGCAGGTGTGAGACTTCTGTGGCATGTGCAGTGAAGTGCACATCACATGGGATCAGGCAGCCAACAGGAGCTGAGCTGCAGGTTCAGCTCTCCTTGGCTGTTTCTCCCTGTCCTGTCAGGATGGCGGGAAACTCTGAAATTACCTGATACTGCGGAGTGAGTGTTGATCATTTCACAGCAGGTAAATGCACAGTAGCCACAGCACAATGTGCTACCATATGAAGTATTGGGTGTAAGGTGTGACGCCCATTCACTGACTGCGCATCAGAATGTGCAGTATCTCCCAGTCTGAACGCACCTTTATTGGATTATACTTCTTATTGTTAAGAGCATTTGTGGATCCCCCCCCCCAATTTTGTACATATGTTTCCAGAAGGTCATAGAACAGTGTTAGAGCCAAAGGATCCTTACCTCTGATATAAACAGGGCTCCCTCAGACTAGCAGAATAAAATCTCCAGTTGTAGGAAAATTTGCAGCTTACCTGCTGTGAAGCGATGCCCGATGTCCAGACCAGAGTAGCCTTCAGTAGCCTCCTCACTGGAAGCTTTGGGAGTTTGTGTTGGTATGCACATCACATGGGATAGGGCAGCCAATGGGAGTTGAGCTGCCTTCCCAGCTCTCATTGGCTATTCTAGCCATCCTGTCCAGACTGGTGGGAAGATTTGAATTTTCTTAATACTGCACAGGGTGTGCTGATATATCAGCCTTAAGTTAATGTGCAGTAGCATTGGTATAATGGGTCGCCACTATGATCCAGCGATCATCGTGTGTGACTTCTCCAACATGGCTGCGCATTCTACTGTGCAGTATTAACATGTCTGGACACCCCAGCTTTACATCAATTTAGGATCTAGTCCAGCAATTTTCATGCAAGACCCAGCAAAGGAAACATCAGAGGTAATAAAGCTCTTCAGTTTCCATGTAAGAGTTAAATCTATTATCAAAGGATGTGGCTTTGCAATATGGAAAATGTATGCTGCCACTTAATTAAGTTAATAAAATTAAAAGATCAGTCATAAATTTTGAGCTCATAAACCTCTCAGATGATTTTCTGTAACAGTGAAATGCTAGCAAATCTGGTACACACACAAAAGCTGAATTACTGCTTCTGTGATTTATGGCAACTTTGCCTGTGACATATTCAGTGAAACAGGATACAGTGCAAAGTGCAAGCTTTAACCATAAGGATAACAAATGTAGATAATCAGAGAGAACAAAAGTGGTTAGGCAGTTTTTGGATCTCCATTTGTGGAAATTTCCATTAAAAAAGAGTTGAGAGAGGGAGAAATCAGAAGCTATGAATCACTCTGTCCAAGGAAGAGAACCTATGAAGAGAATCCATTAGAAGACTCAAAGACACTTTAATGGATCACAAAGTGTGGAAGCAGGCAGTTCGTTGTTCTTAAAAGGCCTTTTAAAATTACTGTCTAAAATTGGTATGCCGTTTACCAAAATCTAGCAAAACGTTTGCTGATAACAGCATGAAAGAATGGTGGCTTTATTTACTTAATATACCGTATTTTCTGGCGTATAAGAAGACTGGGCGTATAAGACGACCCCCAACTTTCCAGTTAAAATATAGAGTTTGGGATATACTCGCCGTATAAGACGACGACACCTGGCGTATAAGACGACCCCTGACTTTTGAGAAGATTTTCCTGGGTTAAAATGTAGTCTTATACGCCAGAAAATACAGTAGTTGTATTTCTGTCTTGCCCAGGACCTGGAACTCTTAAGGTGGCTTGCAATAGAATCAATATGAAAACAAAGGCCTCTAGTATGTAATTAGGACAGCTCTGGTACAGATACTCTGTAACAGAGCTGTCCTTATTGCATACCAGAGGCCTAAGTTGGAATAGGCCCAAAGTTAAAAATCAGCTTCTGTTGACTGTAGTCCCAGGTCCGAGCCACGTCCACACTTATCTTTTTGGAATGGACTGCAAAGACACTTCCAAAAGGAACAATTTGTTTATTTTATTTTATTTATTATTTATATTTCTATCCTCTCATATATACCCCGAAGGTCTCAGGGCAGGTAACAACCTTTAAAACAGCAAATTACAAGTCAGCATATATTAAAAACAATAAAATATTAATTTTATTAATATTAATATTAATACTGTCCACAGCAGGTAAGACTCAGGGATAATTCCGGAATATGAATTGAATATTTGTGCAAATAGATAAGAATGTATTCAAATTGAATCAGATGTGAATACATTCATTCTTTAAACATTCAGTTTTCAGATATTCTATTAGAATTAAATGCCAAAATCTGCATTTGTGCACACCTCTAGTGGGAAGTACAAGAAGGCCACCAGTTAGTCCCTGTTTTTCCTCCTCCATTTTACTATTGTTTCAACTCTGGATCCTAAACAAACATAGTTTTGAGAATCTCGGAGGAAGAGGAGATTATAGTTCTTGATTTTACTGGCCCAGAATGTATGGAGTCTCCAACTATGTGTCATAGTGACCAGGAGGGTGGGGTGGGGGGTGATTTCTAAAACTTGGAGAACCACATCAATTAATGAGTTTCAGGGGAAAGATAAATGCCTTCTGTTTTGGAAGCTGCTGCAAGTCACAGTTGACAATTTTGCATTAGTGGAATGTATGTTCACACATTTAGTTACTCCTTCTGTTGCACTTGCTTCCTGATTATTGAAATGCTGCTCTGCGATTGCCTTCTATTTCTTTTCCTGCAACCAGCAATTTTACATATATACATGCTCAAATGAGATATTTCCAGAAGAACGCTAGACTGCACTCTTTTTATTTAAAAATTTGGTCAGATAAGGTGCTGGAAAATCTAATCAGAGACAGCTGTTATGACTTTCTTTGTCTTACCTGTCAGATGTGAAAGGATTTCTGAGAAGTGCCTAGCATGTATGGAGCCCTTACGCAAAGCCAAATGTTTGTCAAGGACAGTAATGAAAAATAGACACAGACTGTGTGGATGAAAAGCATGCAGACCATTTTCTAAGGATGGGGCTGAAAGTATGCCCAACAAGCCATAAAAGCAAAAAATGCTGCCAACTAGAAGACTTTTCAAATTGATACATGAGCAAAGGACATATGCCCCCATGTGGTGAAATCAAGATGTAGCTGTATGAAAAGTGATGTCAGGGTTTAATGGTCACATTTGGAGTGACCTCTTCTACGGTGTTTGTACAACAGAGGGGGGGGGAGATCTTAGATTTGTGTAAAATGAATATATAAAAAAGAAATGTTCTGCCTCTTCTCCAAAGAAACGCTTTAAGCTCTCAAGGAGGAGGGGAGAATTCCTTGATGGTTCAGGGCTACATCAACTAGAACATTAGTCATAGTGCCACAGTATCCATGAAGTTCTTCAGCAGTGACTTCATCTAAGCACTGACTTTGGAGGACCAGCAACATAACTCTCAGGAGCTCTCTGCCTTTCAAAGCTCTTCGTCAACAGAAAGACACTAAAGGTCAAGGTTTGTTTGTTTAAGTATTTATATCCTGCCCTTCACTCAAAGGTTCCAGGGCAGGACACAACAAATGAAGGTATAAAATACACTTAAAGCATATTTAAGCTATAAGTACACAAAGCTGTAGGCACCAGAAGGATCAGAGAGGATGAAGACCAGCTGAGTACCCAGAGGTGGGCTTGGCAATTCTTGGATCCCTTGATTTCTGCTTGGGTAGTCTGTGACTACCAATGGATATTAATTTTGGGTCTTTGTGACTATACTTTGACTTGCTCCCTGTTGTTAAAGACCATGGTGAATCTAAACCTGATCTACTGCCAAATAGTTAATGGCCTTCCCCTCACTTTTTGCAGCCACCTAATTAATACTTCCCTCTGCCAATTGTCAGAAACATCCATAAAACAGGCTACTTTCTCCCCCCACAAGACTTCAGCTCCCTCCCCTCTGGACAAGCCTTCCACAGCTGCTCACCTGTATTTACTGTCGGAGGAAGAGAGTGGGTTGATGGGAGCAGGCTCCTTCTGTAGTGACACATGACAGGCCAAATGGGGGAGACCTAGCAACCATACTATGTGCCCCAGAACCTTTGTACTGGAAGTAAAGTGTGGGAGTTGAGGGACTATGGGAAAACTCTGCAAATCACATTCAAAGTCATTTAGCTCTTGCAACAAGGACAGAGTGCACAGGTTTTAATTGCTACTGATATATTATTTCCCCCTTCAGTGGCTTTTCTACAGGCTGAAATAATTTTGTTTTAAGGTAATCTCCCTTACATCCTTGGCCTTTGGTCTGCCACAGTCACCACCAACAGCAGTAGAGCAAACTACATAGAGCATGAAGCCTTGGGTCACTTGGTTGGGCTTCAGAAACAATTCACTTCTGGAACCATTTCTGGGTACACTGGTGTGCAACTTCAGATGCCTGCAATGCAAGTGATACAGCCCCCAAAGGTAGGACAAGACAGGACAGATTCTTGAGGACAGACACTCTGTGGTTCCTGTCTGTTCCTTGCCTAAATCACTAGACATTCCTAGGAGAATCTGCCAGAAGGTTATCCATAGAAGGATATTCATTCATTCATTCATTCATTCATTCATTCATTCATTCATTCATTCATTCATTCATTGTCCATCCGTTTGTTTGTTTGTTCATTCGTTTGTCCGTTCATTTCGCTTACTTACCTACTTATTTATTTATATAGCTAGATAGTTTTAATGACCCAACACCCAACAATGAAAGGAAAACATTGGACGAGACTACTGCAACAGCTGGCATATTTTACACTGATATCCCTGGGGCTTATCCAATGAACAACAGCTAAAGGCATTTGCTAGGAAGAAACTAGCAGTCTAATTAAAACATTATATGCCATAAGGAAGAATTATTGGCTCCGTTGCCAGCAAAAAATGCTATGTGAGCCCAACGTGACCCTGAAGGAAACCAGGAGACTGCAATATTGGTGGTCCTCAACTATCTCATAAGAATGAGATACAATTATCACACTGGAGCTTGCATGATTTCCCCTACACCCATTTAAGCAATATTGCAGTAGTATATGTGAAGACATCAGTCTGTGTGCCTGCATTAAGCTTTCCCATTTGTGCCATTAGCTGTCCTGCTGCCTGGATAATCTGCAAGAAACATTTTCTGAGAAATAATAAAAGAAAATTGTTAGGAAAGTGCTAGAAGACTACAAGGTAGACCAAACAATGCAAATCTGTGAAGAAGTCATCAGGCCTGGTGTTGGGCTAGTATACACTAAAACTTCCTATAATGTGTTTTCTATTAGTGCATTTCTGCTGCTTCAAGCATAAGCTATTGCTACTATAGCTATCAGATAATTCTGGGTGTCAGTATTGTGCATTTTGTCACTGAATAACTGAAATGAGAGTCAGCTTTGGAGATGATGGGGACCTTCCTCTTGACTCAGCAGCCTACTTTCCCCCCTTCCTGTTTTTGAGAACTGATGAAGGTGCTTGATGTGGCATCTTCTAGACGGGCTGTTTCAGGCCACCTCCAGCAGCCATGCAATTCCCAATGGACCAATTGGTCTGCTTTTCTGGGCCTTCTCCCAACAGGCCAAGCATTTGAACATGTGGGCAAACTTGGCCAATCAATCTCATTTGTAGCAGTTTTTGGGCTATCATGCCGTGTTCCAGGTTTCTTCTTCTGAGAACCCAAGTTTTTAGATATAGCTGTAAGTTGCCTTTAACTCATCCAAGAGCAAAGTCCTCTGAAGATGGATATCGCAGCTATATCCCAAAGCTTAGGTTCTCAGAAGAAGAAACCTGGAACATGGCATAAAAGCCCCCAAACTGCTACAAATGAGCTTGAATCCGGCTGTGAAAGCCTACATATGACCAAGTTTAAGCTGTCAATGGCCTGACCTATAGTCAAATTGTTCCATGAATGAACTGGTTCTAACTGAACCCACTCCAGTTCTCCCTTCATGTGAGCCAGTTTGGTTAGGAAGCCGGACTCTTACTTGGGAATACTGGGTTCGATTCTGCACTCCCCCACAAAACCAGCTGGGTGACCTTGGGCTAGTCACAGCTCTCTTCTGAGCTCTCACAGCCCCACCTACCTCACAAGGTGTTCTGTTATAGGGAGAAGAATGGAAAAGCTTTGTCAGCCACTTTGAGTCTCCTTAAATGGGTGAGAAAACCGAGTTAGAAAAGCCAATTCTTCTTCTTCTTCTTCTTGAGGAGATGGATAAGGTGCCATTTTAGTACCATATTGCGCTCCATTGTTCAATCCAATAAGGATGAAGCATACTAGAGGAGAACATTCGTATGTGCAGATTCAAATAAAAAATTCGAATGAATAGATTCAAATTTAGTAAATTTGAATTGAATCTTGTTAAATTTGAATTTAAAAGATTCAAAACAAATGGAATTTTTGGGTATTTGACTCTATTCAATTCGAATGTCAAAATAACATTTGTGCACATCTCTATTCCACAGTAAGAATAGCTGAATAATATTCTTTAATGTGAAGGCCAGGAGGTGCTATGCTTGCAACAGCTCCTCTCATCCTGTGTGCATTTTGACAGAGCTAACCTACAGGATGTAGCTCCTTTGAGACTCCGCTTTGTTTCCTGCAGGTATATGTCTCTAACCTAGACTTCTTTCTACCTTGCTCACTTTAGAGGTTTATAAAAAGGTCTTGTACTTGCTTCAGTGTATGCATTTCCTCTAGTATATTCAATCCATGCTGTCTCTGATGTTGCCCTCCATTCTCCCTGAATTTAGCTTTACTTGTTATCCTAAGAAGATTACATAATGCAACAACTACTCTCCAGTGAAAACATACTCATTAAGATGAACAGAGCAAATGGGTTCTTTTCACAATACCTGGAGGTGGTATATGCAAGAATCTAAAAATTCATCTTTTCAGAACAATATTGGACTACTTTCTTATTCAGAGTCCTTCAAAGGCAGCAAATAGCCTGCAGGTGCAACCGAAGTGTTCACATGAAAATCAATGGCTTTGTACTTTCATACAACGAAAGGTTTCTTCAACATTTGAACATGGTAATCCATAATGCCCTTTAATATAGGTCTTCCTTACTACTAGCATTTGTTGGAATTGTATAGATTAAACTTCTTGCCACAGGATCACCTTGCTAATTAATCTTTCAGTTCTGCTTGTAGTTATGGTAAGTGGTTAACTATTTAGCTTTTACTTTTAGAATGCAGGCCTAGGTCCCAGTCCCACTGGGGTTTTATTGAGCTTTGGGAATGTTTTGAAATTTTTTTAGTCCCATTACAGATTGGCTTCCAACACTTTCCAAGGAGTAAATCACCCAAAGACGCATTTTAAAAACTCTTGAAAAAACAGCTCTCACTCCTGTTTTTGCTGCTAACACTCTTTATCTTGTTTGCTTTGGGAACAGCACACAAACACATATGGTTTTCCTCAGGGAAGGTATTGGCTAAAGGAATCCTCCACTGGCTGAAAGGGGAGGGGAAGGAGGGGAAGAATGAAGTTGTAACAAAAGATCGCATGTATCGAAGCTGTAATTTTACAAAGTATTTGATTTAGAAAGAGGGAATCCACTCTCCCCAAACTGTTACTTCCTCCTCTTCAAATTACCGCTTGCACATCCCTAGTTAGGATCGACATGGACACATGGGACAATCCCAACATAGCTCCATAATAATCCTGGATTTTAAGCCCTGTGTCTGGAAGAAGCCCGGGACCTTTCTGCACTGGGACTTATTCCATTTTATATCCCAGGACAGGGACTTGCCATCCACATGCTAGGGCATACTACAGCAGGCCCCACCCAAGGCCTGTCATAGTCTGTACCAGCATGTGGATGGCAGGTCCATATTCTGGGATATAATCTGGAATAAGGTGAAGTGCCAAAAGAGCCAAAGTTTGATGGTCTTTTTGCTCCATCTGTTATGGAAGTTCTTAAACTCATCATGCAGTTCATGGCTTCTCTTTCCTTCCCTAGCATAACTCGTTCTCTCATGGCCCATCTGTCTTATTACTGCACAGCAAACGGCACGCAAAAGATTCAGAAGCAATATTGACAACAACAGAACATTACCTTGGTTTAATTTGCTTCTACTTTCTGGCTTTACAGTAGTACAATTCAACTTTAATATAATTCAAGTGCTGGGGGAAAAAAAGTAAAAATGTAATCTGTCTGATTGGACATCTCTCTGTGGACGAGAATTTAATAATTTCAGCTTCATTTGGCACATCTTAAAATACATTTGAAATCAAACTCACCTTGCATTCAATTTGCTAGGAGGTGACATTTCTTAAAAGAAAGAACACTGCTTGACTCTGGAAGAAAGCAAATTCACTAACCAATAAATCAATCACTTACTTCATCCACAAGGATTCACAGTAAATGCTGACGTTCTGTCCTCTAATGCAGTGTGTGAGAGTTAATGGCTTGTATGTGTTGCTGCTGAAGATTTTCTAATGATTGCTTATCCTTTTCCTTTAAACCACACCAATCCTTAGTGTTCTAAATGTCAAAAGAAACACACACATACATCCACAAAAACTTCCGAGTCACCTTCAGAAACAGAAAACTTTATTAAGCAAAGGTTAATGTGATAGCTTCAAAGGTCTTTTATTTGGCCTTTAAATAGATGGATGATGAGAGAGAAATGCTGCCAAATTAAATATTTTTTTTGTTTTTGGGAATACAGAGTCTTTTAAGCTGTCTGCCCCTAAGAAAGAAACAGTCATCAGGACAGGCCTTCACCTTGTAAAAGTGCACTTCCATTGTCTCTGCTATGAAAAACATCTTTTCTGTCATGAATAGGGATTTTTCTTTAAAAAATGAACAAACATTTCTGTCTTTCTATTTAATTGAGCAAAAAAGGTTGAAAGTATTTGCAGACTTGAAAACCACTCATGAGGAAACAAAATCCATCCCTATCTGCATAGTGGAAATTGCACTAGAGGATGATAAAAATGCCCAGGTGGAATTGTGCCTAAACATTTGTTAATTTATCCCAGAATTGTCTGATTTAACCTGCTGTGTTCCCTGGAGTCTTTGTCAACTACTATCTTTTAGAACTGAAGCCAAGAAGAGCAAAAGGTGACATTTTCGCTTTCCTACCTCTCTTGAAAATCCAGCACATGTCCCTTTTGAAGCCTCCTTCTCACAGTTCTTTTATCAATATTTCCTGCAGTGTTTTCTATAAAGGACAATTATGCCAACTTCCGCAAGAATAAATGAAGACATATCTGATATCAAAAATGTCAATGTTCAGAGCCAGGAGGGCAATGTGAAAATCTTGCAAGGATAGTTTTTTTTCCTCCTGTGGCTTTAAAATAATTAAAGCAAGACAAAGGATTTTTAAAAAAAATCTGTTTCAAGGCATCTCTGCTATCAAGGTCATTGTGTAATTTTTATGCTTGTACCCACACGCTCTGTACTTGTGCAGCCATGTCACATCCATGCACACAGATGCTACACACCGGGGACGCATTGAGCATTCGCATCTTGGCCAGTGAGGAACATTCTGAGTACGCTTCCCTCGCTAGCCATTGCGAATGTTCAACCTGTGCCGGCACCACAGGATCCTGACCTTGGGCTGCCGCCATTGGGTGCTACCGGCTACGCCAGCTGGCAGTTTGATGCCAGGGGCGGGTTCAAACCGGCCCAATGGCATGTTGGGTTGTTGTGGAGCCCCCCCCCCAATCCTTCCTGGCCTCCCGTGGTGGCAGCAGCCAGCGGGCACCTTCCCAGAACACTCCATCACCCAGGGGGGCATGCAGCCTCCCATCCCCCACACGCCACATTCGCCTCTCCGGACCGCAGTTCAGTCTGGATTGGTCTCCATGCCACCTACAGGCACCGGGAAGGTCCCTGATGTGTACCACCACCACGAGAATGGGGTGGGCCCATCCTGGGTGGTGGTGGGCTACAGAACCCCAACACACCACCAGGCTGGTTCGAACCCGCCCCTGGCATCAGACTGCTAGCCAGCACGTCACAGAGTGACATGGTCGGTAATGCCCAATGGCAGCAGCCCGGGGGAGGGACTCCTGAGCTGCCCTGCAGGAAGTAATGTGGATGGTCTCCCTGCCAGACAGCTCAGGTATGCCTGGGGTTAACATGGGGATGGATGCTCCATACCCTGGACACAATTAGGGCAGCTCTGGGACAGGCTGGGATGCTTCTGGCCAGAAATGGCCTCCAGCAAAAGGGAATGGTCTGTCCCAGAGCTGTACTAATTGCATGATATGGGTCTAAGTGTTAATAGGCACAGGTGAGTTTCCTGTACCACTTGAACATGAATCACCTCTTCATGGCTGTGGCCACATTTAAGGTTTAATCCAGCTTCAGTCCACTTTCAGAGTGGATGAATACATCAGCAAAGTGACAAGTGTTAAATAGCTCAGAAAATTCACCTTTGGGACAAGGTTAGCCCACGGCTTTGTGCAAGTTTTTAATTTTGGCCCACTGTGTATGTGAGTGTGACACCCCTACCTTAGGACATTCAATTGCATGTTCCAGTTTTCTGCAGAATTCTAACTGGAAGATGCTGCTGCTCTTGTGAGTAGCTTTTGCTTCTGTGAACTTCTAAAACATTTTGATCCATATGAAACCCAGCAGCCTCAACCTCCTCTTTTTGACACACATTAACGGATTTTTGTCCGTATCTGTCTTCTCATTGCCAATAAATGGGTGCCTCCAGGTGCCTCCTCACTTGCCAAGAATTTCTCATTTGTTTGCAGTAATATCCTTGCTTGCATTCCGGCACTGGGATGCCGCACATTTCGACAGAGTAAACAAGAATACTGCCTGCTTGGCATATTTTTAAAAACATATTGGATGAGTTAGAGTTTGAGACTCTGCCAAGCCTTTGACACCTATTCTTTTCTCTGAAATATGCAGCATTGGCCCCTAAAGATTTGCTATAAGAATACAGAGTGTTGTCACTCGTCACTCTTTTTAAGCTGAAGCACTGGTTCATGTATCTCTTGTGGCCATCTATATTTCAAAGATGCTCTGCAAAAGGCTAATTACTGAACCGGATTCTGCCCTTGGAGGTGTGAGGAATGTAAGGGAGGAAAAAATGTGTTTGCAAAAGCTGTTATTTATTTATTTACATTAGTATTCCTCTCTATAACCGGGGTCTCTGGGTGGGTAACAACATTGAAAATCAAACATTATTAAAACAATAACAGTATGCATTAAAACCATAGCATCTGCAAGTGGGAATGAAAAGTATATCCCCATTTAACCAAAGGCCAGGGCAAAGAGGTGCATCTTCACTGGCTTCCTAAACATGTACAGTGAAGGTGATAGAGACATCTTAAGGAGAGACTGTTCCATAGCCTAGGGGTCAACACGGAGAAGGCCCTCTCCCAGGTGCCCACCCCTTTTGTTGCTGAAGGTGGTGGGACAACCAAGAGGGCCTCCCCTCCAGATCTTAAGGCACAGGCAGTTCAGTATGGCAGTAGGTATTCCGATACTTGGAGTCCAAGACATTTAGGGCCTTATAAGTCAGAGTTAGCACCTTGAATTGGGCTTGGTAGCAAATCACCAGCCAGTGCAACTCTTTTAAGACTAGCAGACAGTTTTTATCAAAATTACTAATTCAAAGGACACAACCAGTTCTTTCTGGTCTGCTGAACCCTGTTTGAATTTTTGTTTTACTACACATGCCTAATGAGAAATTTCATACATACTTCTCCTTACTGTGAATAAAATTAGATGCAAATTAACTTTGGAGAGCATGGAGAGGTGTTATCAGGAAGATTGTAAACTTCTGGCCAGGACAGGGATAAAAAGTCAGGCTGTGATGTGAGAGAGTTTGAACTTGTCTGGATGGGATGTCTGGAAGGAAAGTTTCTTGTATTGCAATATAGATAAAGGAAATCTTTTGTCTCTAGCTTGTTTGTTTACTCAAACCCACATGGATAGAAGAGAGCTGATAGGGCAGCAATTTTCCTAACAGAGGTGAGTTGCAACCCCCAAAGGGAGCATCCCTACCCCTGAGGCTCCTGCTGGGCATCCTTTTTCATCCAAATGGATCCTGCCACAAATAGAAATGAACTGAAAGTGTTGTTTCCTAAATTAAGAGAGATTGCTTTAATGCACCCCAATCATTTTAACATTTTTAACTCTTAAAAAAACTGTGCTTACTTAGTGGGAAGACATACACTTACATAATAACATAAGAGAGGCCCTGCTGGATCAAGCCACAGCCCATCTAGTCCAGCATCCCGTCACACACAGTGGCCCACCAAATGCTCATGGGCATCTCAAGCAGAGACAAGGACAAACCTTTTCCTGCTCTTGAATCCCAGCAAATGGCCTTAGAAGCATCCTGCTTACACACACACACACACACACACACACACACACACACACACACACACACACACACACACACACACACACACACAGCCTGAAAGATGTACCTAGGTGTTCATTCTAGTTGCCATTGATACATCTGTCATCCATAAATTTGTCTAACCCTACTTTAAAGCGATCTAGAATGGTAGCTGTCACCACCTCTTCCAGCAGCAAATTCCATCCTGAAATGCAACAGATCATCTAGGTTTGAGTGTGGATGAGTGGGAACTAGCCTTTGAAGTTATCCAAATTCCTGAGATGCAAGGGGTGATGAAAGCCTTCTATCTCTTTAATTTGAAGTTAGTTTTTTTTAAAAAAATTCAGTTTTGATGGACAGACAAGAGCCGGATGTGCAAAGAAGAAGAGAAGATCACTTCTCCCCCATGAATTAAGAGGAACACTATACTGCTAGTGCTACACTCCTATGCTTATAGTGGCAGTGCGCTGTGCGTCTACCATCCACTGCCCCTGTCCAGTGAGATAAAGCCAGGGTTTCCTGGCTGCAGACCTGACAAGTGGAAGAGCTCATCAAACACAGGAAATGACCCCTTGGAAATGGCCCCTACTTTCAGTGAGGTCACTGGGGAGACTAGTAGGTTTCATCAAGGATTGAGAAGTTGCACAACTACTGATGAGCAGGCAAAAGAGCCCTTAGAGCTCATTCTTCTGCTTTGCTACTCAAGCACTGTAAGGGGCACCCACTGAAGCATAGAAGCTGGATGTCTGTGAGTCCATGTGAAGGCTACATTCATCCAGTGCACTGAATGTGCCATGAGGTGACAGGGCCACGTTTGCCTGCCCCCTTATGGCACATTCAGAGCTCCATAAAGATGCTGGGTGAACCCTGTCAACCCATTGAGAAGTTACAGCTGTCCTCTATCAAATGCAAGGAGCCTAGAGATGTGCACAATTTTTTTTTGACATTCTATTTGAATCGAATCGAATATCCAAAAATCCAATTCGATTCAAATATTTTAAATTCAACTTTAAAAAAGATTTGATTTGAATTTATCAACTTTGAATCTATTCGTTCAGATTTTTTATTCGAATCTGCACATACAAATGTCAACGATGCTTGTATGCGCCTGTACACATCTTCCCCACATCCTTACACATCTGTATGCGTCTGTACGCATCTGTATGCATCCTGTAGTTATCCTGTGTGCAACCCGTTTTTGTCCTGTACAGATCCGTACAAATGCATACGGTTGCAGGAAAGATGCAGATCTCCAAGTATGCATAGTGTACGAACCCGTATACATACGAACGCCTGGATAATTCAAACAAATAGATCCAAAATTCAAAATTCAATTGAAATGTTTACATTCAAACTTTGGGACTTTCTATTCGAATGTGAATGTCAAAATTTGGCACATTCAATTGGATTTCAAGTGCCTATGAATATTTGTGCACATCCCTGATTGAGTGCAGATGTGTGCAGACCTTTAAATGGGCGCATGTAAGGGAAGTAGTCATGTTTCCACTGAAAAGAAACCCACCTTCATTAAGACTTCCTCCAGCCAGAGAGAGACCATGCAGGATTTAAAGAAGATCCCACAATTCCCTCTTGCTGCCACCCAGTGGAGACGAAGAGTAGTTGCAGCTTACTATCCTTGTCTGCCACCAACTTCCATAATGAGCTTTTATTTGCTTTACTGGAAACCATCTTGGCTTCCCCCCATTTCCTTTTTTTTCTTCGTCACACACTTGGCTGACTTCCCATAACATGAAGCAAAGTGATTTTGAGAGCTGCTGGAAGACGTGACAGGTGAAGAGGACTAATGCAGGAAATCCTGGCATCCTTGCCAGATTTCCCATAATAGCAATAATATCGTTTTATCGTCTCACCAGCTCAGGAATATATTAGGAACGCCGTGATGACGTTTGGCGTTCCCAATATAGTGCTAGAAGAGATGCTTGTTTTGGCTCACATCTGGTCCAACCTACTTCACTCTTCTTCCCAATTCACCCAGGAAATTGAAAAAGTTATAAAAGTCAGAATGAGTCTGAAAAATCACATTTTGGCTGCCTTGTTTTGTTCCAATCTTTTACATGGGAAGGTTATGATATTTGTCTCTGAGAAAATGAAAACAAGCAAAACAAAACTTTTTTGTTGTTGTTTTTGTGGAAATGGGCAGTCAGCGATGGAAAACGCAGCCATCATAATAATAAAGTCGGGCTTACGTGCCACAAAGCAGTTGAACAAACTGCTTGTACAATTTGCGTGTGCATTTTATAGACGTCCCTAGAGACTCGTTTTTAAAATGAGTTTGCAAATCTGGGCAAATGACCCCAACACAAGCAGCAGGGGGCATGGCTATATCCATTCAGTCGGCAAAACCAGACAATTGAGCTATGTAGGAAACTTGTGTATAATATTTATTCCACTGGGAGTAGTTGACACATAGCCATAACGGCATTACAGGCTTGGTTCCTTGGGGTGAAAAATGACAGAAAAGGTGTTTTTCCACTGTCACTGGAAGTACCCATTAAGTGCCCATTAATGGGTACAAAAATGCCATTATGTACCCATTAATGGGTACTTAATGGGTACTTTTAGTGACAGTGGGAAAACACCCAAAGTCTCAGAGTGGTGTTGAAGTGTATAGGAAACTTTAATCAAAGATATGCTTTATCTCTTGAATGCTGAACAATCCAAGGAAAGAAAGAAAAAAAACCTTAAAACATGGCTCAGATTATTTAGTAATAAAATATTCAAAAGCTGGAGTTTAATAATGTCTTTGAATTCCTGATCATTTGCCCAAGTTTGGGACATCGTCATTTATTTGAAAAGCCTAGAGCAGCCATTGTGAATTAATGGTAGTATCTATGTTTTAAGAAATATCTACAACAAAGAATGTAAAAGATTCCTACTCAGCTGTGAGTGCTATATTAAGGATGAAATTACGGTGATGAGAAATCTTTTGTTTGCTTACAAATTATCTTTTCTGGGCAGATACCATACTATTTGTTCGTTAATAGCAAATGCCCTCTATTTGTCCTTTAAAGATCAAGGATCTGTGTTTTTTTCCACACTGTACGAGGACACAAACCTAGCAAAAACTGACTGAATTTCTTGTGCTGCACAGCAACATCTCTAGGTGTTACCCAGGAACTGGGAGCAGGTGGAGGAGAACTATTTTCAGTAACTCTATGTCGCTTATTTGCCATCTATCATATAGAGAAGCAGTATTTTGTGCATTGGGCCACCTGCATTTTCACACCAGAGAAAGCTTTCCTGATCACTCTGGGGAAAAGAGATCAGAGATCTATTTAGGTTTCTACCTCAGGGGACATGAGAAGTACCCACACATTCAGGGGCCTATTTGCTCTGCAGCCGGAAGTGCATGATTAGGGAACTCTTGGGGAAGGGCAACCGCACTTGGAGGAGGCTGCTACAGCGTCCGAGCGCCTCCTGTCTTCCCAGAAATTCCCTAATTGTTGATTAGGTGTGCAGCACAAAATCATGCTCTACACCTTAACCAGCATTACCCAAAAGCTTACCTGGTGCATCCAGGCATTGGCTGTTTGTACCCCTTCCGGTGCTCTGGGGGGGGGGTCATCTGAGGTGCCACACAAGTGTACTGGTACCTCGGACAACCATAGACGCAGCTGTACATGTGCAGAACATCAGGGTCGTCATGGCAATGGCACTGATGCATGGGCAGTCATGGAGGCTGCCACAACCAAAATGGTGGCACCCAGAAGAGGACTGGCCCCCAGATCGGTCACAGTGAGCTTAATCCACAAGTGCAAACACTAGTTAATGTTGCGTCGTCCTTCCCCATGCAGTGGACTGGAAGGGAAGTGCAAAAACAACCAGTTACAGGGACTCTGAAGAGACCCCAGGGATATTGCAGCTAAAAACCCAGGATGCCTTTTGCTGTGCGCGACTCTGAGAATGCACTGCAGGAACTAAAAATACCCCTCTGCAGTATCTTTCCCACAGAATGGGATTAAAAACTTTCAGGGTGCTCAATGCCCTCAAGTGTTCTCGCCATTGCTAGGGATATACATGATTTCCCCCCCACCTCCGGTTCACTTTGCATCAAAGAAGGAATTTGCATTCATGCAGATGGAGCCATTTTTAATGTACTAGGATTCGAATTTGCTTCAAATGTTCTACGAATTTGCTTCAAATCCTCGCCACCAGCTGTGCCTCCAAATGCACTCCAAATCCCTTCTGAATCCATCCTGAATCTGTTCTGAATCCATTCCAGATGTGACAGGGCAGTTGCTTTGCTATCTCCTTGCCTTCGCAAATGTAACAAAGCTTCAAAAACAAATACGGAATAGCATTTGCGTCACATTCTAATGCCAGTCTTTAAAACAGCCAATATTCGATTTGAATGCAAACATTTGAAGTTTCAAAATTCGTTCAGGTTTTGAAGCTGGTGAACACTTTTTGCCCATCCCAAGCCATTGCCATGTAGACATATAGCAGCAGTACAAGCAACTTCTGGAGTGTTGTGCAGGAAAAAGACCCATTTCCAGGTGCATTTTTAGAGCAAATAGAAGGCCTCACTTGAAAGCTGATTTCTCAGCTTCAAAATCAGGGGTGAAGCAAGGTAGGTCAGGTAGACATGGCATGTCTCACCCTCGGAGCACTATTGAGCTCATCTGCTTTAATGCCACTGAGGTCTATATGCAATCATACTTTCAGGTCTCTTCTTCTAGAGAGAGATGCTTCCTTGTAAGTTTGAAGTGGGCAGTTTCGTGATTACTCCCTGATTCATACCTGAGTGGAACCCTTATGCTCGAGACCAAGAGTCATTTGTACAATTTACTTCTGCTAAATTTACCCTTCATGGATTTAGGAGATATTTCTTCTGCATTTGCTTCTATTCTTGAATAAATCTTTTGGATTTTCCTTCCTCCTAAAGCATATGTAACTGATGCCACTCCTGACTTTAGCTGTATCTACATTGGTGTGTGCCAGTGTTGCCTTCTGGTTGCCTGGGGTGGAGGCAAGAGAATGGCTGTGCTCCAGGGACAGACATTCACTGCCCCCAAGCTCTGGGATCCAAAGTTGTACCCTCCATTACTATACCCCAAACAGCTGTATGTGGAGTATCATTAAACGTCATCTTGATGAAGGAGGAAAGTCTTCTTCAGCGATTTAACAGGGTCCAAATTGTAAATCAATAAACATCAGAAAATTATCTCCCAATCATTTTTGCCCAGTAAGATTGTTACAATTCTATACATATTACCCAAGCTTCAATTTATTTAGAAACCCTAACAGCATAGCCCAGCTATAAGATACCCTCTCTTTCCCCCAAAACTTCTATTTATTGCTTAGATATTCATACACATGCATTACAACAACAAAAAAACAAATAACATAATAACAATTTCCATCCACCATCCCCCCAACTTGTTTCTCCTGTTGAGTCACTGGTAAGTATTTCAACAGTCCTTCTTTCATCACCGTAGAGCTATAAAATGCCCTTGACTGAAGAATGGTAGGTTCCTATCAGGAATACTCATCCTCCTCAAGCTTGAAGATGCAAGATGGATGCGCAAGGAGCAGGGAGAGAGTGAGGGGGACAGGGCACCTACGTAGTCAGTCAGATTAGCCAAGTAAACCCTGATGACAGATCATTCTCACTCTGACTTTTAAGGCCCTAAATGACTTGGGCCCCAAATATCTAAAGGAAGGCCTTCTCCCATACCAACCTGCCCATGCCTTAAGATCTAGCAGTGAGGCCCTCCTGGTTGTCCCACCACCTTCAACAGTGAGGTTGGTGGGCACCCGGGAGAGAGCCTTCTCTGTGATGGCTTCCAGACTATGGAATAGCCTCCCCCTTGAGGTGCATCATGCCCCTTCCTTATATATATTTAGGAAGGCAGTAAAGACACACCTCTTTGCCCTGGCCTTTGGCTGAGTGATTATACTCTCCCCCCAGCCCCAGTTACAGTCACTGTTGATGCAATGTGGAGTGTACTGTTTTAAATTTGTTTTAATGTGCATCTTGTTTTTAATCTATTGGTTAATCTATTGTTACCCACCCAGAGACCTTCAGGTATGGGGCGGGATAGAAATGTAAACAAATGAATAAATAAATAATAAAAACACTGTAAAATGCTAGTGTTTGATTGGCAGGGATATGAGCCAATGTCATCAGGGGTTCAGAGCTGCTGTTGGTAGGGACATGCAAGAATATTCACAGGCATTTGAAATGGGATCGAATGTGCTGAATTGCAACATTCGAATTTGAATAGAATGTCGAGAAATTCAAATTTGAACATTCGAACTGAATTTTGAATTTTGGGACAGAGGGTCTTCGGAGTCTTGCTGCTGGTCTCTCCAAAGAGATCAGCGCAGACTTTGGAGGCACTCCGAAGGGACTCCGGAGTGGCTTCGAAGTCTCAGCCGATCTCTTTGGACAGACTTCAGAGTCACTTCGGAATGATTTCGACGACTCCAAAAGCACTCCGAAGCTGGGACTTTGGGGCTACACCCCCATGGGTGCATCCCCTTCCCCTAGTCTCCTCTAGACCACAAATCTGTAGAATGGAGATGTGCCAAACCAGTTTGAGCACAAAACAGTTTAAACAAGGGGTGTTTTTCCACTGTCAAAAAGTACCCATTTTTGCACCCATTAAGGACCCATTTGGGTGTGAGCCGGATGATCCCATTTCCACCACGGCACCCATCTGGGACCCGACTGTTTCCAAAGGCTCCCTTTAATCCAGATTTTCTGGCAGAAGACCCCACTGTAGACCCCATTAATGGGGTCTACAGAAAATCTGGATTAAATGTCAGAAAGTACCCATTTGATCCAGATTTCCCCCACAGCAGTGGAAACAACCGGGTCCCCAATGGGTGCCATGGTGGAAATGGGATCATCCGGCTCACACCCAAATGGGTCCTTAATGGGTGCAAAAATGGGTACGTTTTGACAGTGGAAAAACACCCCTTGTTTGAATCAAACTGTTTTGTGCTCAAACTGGTTTGGCACATCTCCATTCTACAGATTTGATCCTAGGGCAGACTGTTCTATGGTTTCAGTCCAGGCCACTGAATTGCATGAGAGTTTAATCTCATGGATATGAAAAAAATGGAAAAATATAAAAAAGACAAAATTGAATTTAGACATAAACAAATATATGCTAAAGGATTATATAAAAAATGGGGATTAAAAGGAATGAAGAATTTGGCAAGTTACCTTAAGAGTAAACAAGAACTTAAAGTAATAAGTAAAGTAAAAGATAGACAAGGGATAATAAGAGAAGGGGAGGAAATTAAAAATGTGTTTGAATCCTTTTATGGAGAATTATATGGGGAAAAAATTAGAGTACGAAATGATATAAGAATAAACAAAAGGTTAAATGCCGAACAGACTAGATGGCTGAATGACCCAATAACAGTGGGAGAAGTAGAGCAGGCAATTAAAGATATGAAAATTGGTAAGGCCCCAGGCCCAGACGGATTCACGGCATCTTTTTATAAAGCATTTAAAGAAGAAATAAAAGTACAACTACTAGAAGTATTCAATGGGGTATTACTAAGGGGGGAGGTTCCAGCAACTTGGAGGGAGGCAGAGGTGGTAATATTTCCAAAAAAGGGGAGGGACCCCACAGAACCAGAATCATATAGGCCCATATCTTTGTCAAACGAAGACTATAAGATTTTTATGCGAATATTAGTTAAAAGAATGGAAAAAATGATACCACTATTAATAAATGAAGACCAATATGGGTTTGTTAAAAATCGACACATTGGTGATCCTATTAAAATAGTATCCAATCTATTATATCATTCCGATAAATATAAAAATAAATTAGCATTAATGAAATTGGATATATTTAAGGCTTTTGATTCGGTGAACCATGAATATTTAATTGAGATATGCCAAAAATATGGGCTGGGAGAAAAATTTACAGAGACGATAAAAAATATCTATAGGAATAACTTTGTCAGAATTAGAATTAATACAGGACTAACGAGACCTATAGAAATTAAAAATGGGACAAGGCAAGGGTGTCCGATGTCTCCAATATTATTCCTCTTAGCAATTGAGCCATTGGCAAATAAATTAAGAGAAAGTGATAATTTTACTGGATATAGAATAGGAAGGGAAGAAGTCAAAATTAACTTATTTGCAGACGATTCTGTAGTAATTTCCAACCAGCCATATAGAATGGTGGAAGAAGTGTTAAATATAACTAGGGAATTTGGATTAAATTCAGGACTGACAGTAAATGTCTCTAAATCAGAAATATTATATAAGAATACAGATAGAAATGAACAAAGGGCAATTCAACAAAGCTTTGGACTGAAAATGGGATTAAAAAGGATGAAATATTTAGGGGTGAATTTATGCAAAAATGTAGGACTTATGATGAAATCCAATTATTTTAAAATATGGAAAAACATTTTGAAACAAATGAAGGGATGGAAGGAAAAAAATCTAAGCCTTCTAGGTAAGATAAGGGCATTTAAAATGATGATCCTGCCTAAGTTGCTCTTTTTGATGCAAACTTTGTCAGAGGAAGTAACAAAACAAACACTTCAGGGTTGGGATAAAAAGATAAGGTTTTGGATGTGTGGTGAGAAAAGACCAAGAATATCCCAAAGAAAATTATATGGAAATGTTAAAGAGGGTGGATGGGGACTGCCGAATATAGAAAACTACTATTTAGCTTTCCAAATAAAAAAAATATTTCAATTAGAATTTACAAATGTTAAATGGGCTAGAATTGAAAGAAATATTAATAAAATGGAGAATAAATCGATGTTGAATATTAATATAAATAGAACATTTTTAGAGCAATGTCTGCAACCGACTAGAACATCAATGAAAGTATGGAAATGTTGGCAATATAAACTTATGCCTAGGCTATCCAAATTCACGCATATAAGATCTCTAAATAATGAAGTTGAAATCTTTAGTAAAACAGATTTAGACAAACTAGCGGAAAATGGAATAATAACTATTCGCAACTGTTACTATCAAGGAGGCAATCCCATCCCTAGAGATAGATGGGTAGCAATATTAGGCGATAATAAATGGCTGCAAATAACCCAAGCCAGAAACTTGATGCTGCAGAGGAACTATAGCCAATGTATGCAAAACAACAATACCCAGTTGGAAGAGATATTTGAGGAGAAATTAAAAAATATAAAAGGAATAGCAGGGGAGGTATATATGGCTCTAAATCATTTTTTATATAATAATATAGATCTCCTCACACAGAAATGGGGAACAGATATAAATACTACAAACCAGAAAATGAAAAAAATCTGGGAAAATATTGCGAAGATAAAAAATACAAGGGTGAAAGAACTTCAAATGAAAGTGATGATGCGTTGGTATAGAACACCAAAAATTATTGCAAAATTTATCCCCAATGTATCACCACTATGCTGGCATGGATGTGGACAACTGGGTACATTATTGCATATGATGTGGGAATGCCCTGAAGTACAAAAATTTTGGACTGAAGTGTGGGGATGGATAGAAAGAATATTGGGATATAGAGTAAGCAAAACAAAAGAAATATGTATTACCCAAGATATAGAATCACAATTAAATGTAAGTACAGACAAATATCTATTCCAACAGATGATTATGGCAGCTCAGGCTGTTATAGTCTTGGGATGGAAAGATAAAAGTAAATGGCAGATTGAAAACTGGCAGCACTATTTATCAGATCAAATGATTACTGATTATTTAGATAGTAATGAGAGCATAGTTAAAGACAATAGGAACATCTGGATGGGCAAATGGTTTAAATTGATAATATATATTCAACAATACAGGTGGGGGGGCCATGAATTATTGAACGTTATGAAATTGGTTTTAAGACAATAAGAAAATAGATATAATGGTACCATCTATCCAAGGGGGGGAGGGAAGGGGGGGTGGATATAATAATGTGCAAATAAACACCAGGATATAGTGATTATAAGAATAGTATATTAATGTAAATAGTATTGACTGGTTTGTATTCCTGGTTTGTATATATGTGTTAATCTATGTGTTAATGTATGTGAAAATGTGAATAAAATGTTTAAAAAAAAAAAAAAGAGAGAGTTTAATCTGAGAACGCTACTGATTATACTGTCCTTATTTTTAGCACATCATAATTTTACTCCAAAATTAAAACCTGTGGCTCCATATCGCATTCCTTCACTTGCACTGACTGGTCGTTCGCCTGTTGCTTACTCCACATATTCATAGAATCATAGAATGGTAGGGTTGGAGGAGACCTCCTGGGTCATTGAGTCCAACCCCCTGCTCAAGGCAGGATCTCCTAAACCATCTCAGACAGATGGCCGTCCAGTCTCTGCTTGAAGACCTCCATCGAAGGGGAACCAACCACCTCCCGTGGCAGCCTGTTCCACTGGTTGATCACTCTTACTGTTAGAAATTTTTTCCTAACATCTAAACTAAATCTTTTCCCCTGCAGTTTCACCCCATTGTTTCTAGTCCTTCCTTGAGAGAGTGAGAACAGGGCTGATCCCTCTGCCCTGTGACAACCCTTGAGGTATTTGTAGACAGCTATCATGTCTCCTCTCAGTCTTCTTTTTGGTAGACTAAACATATTGTTGGATTCCAGTTCCCTTTCATCCCAGCCATTATGATCAATGCTAAAGAATGATAAAATTGCAGTCAGAAATCTCTGGAAGATGTTGCTTCTCACGTAATATAAAAGGACAACCACTCCACTCTTATTAGTGTTATCTGTGAAGAGGCAATACCAAACGTAGGAAAAAAAGAAAGAGAAAGAAAAATAATTTCTTAATACTGCACCAATCAAAACCAGGAGCCTGATACACTTTGAATACTTTAAGGCAACTGATTATCACCATGTTTGGGGATTAAAGACTAGGCTGGACATGATCATTGCCAGAAGGAACGGCAGGAGCCAAGCCACTATTCTGTTAGCGAACAAATTAAATTGTTTTTCCTTGTCACAATGCAACAGCTCTCGTTAAGCATTTCACAGGATATTTACAAAAGCCCCCCAGTGTGTTTGCTTAGTCAGACAATTTCTTTGTACACTTGTTTTTGTCTGTACAGACAGTCATCATTGGATGGTAATAAAATATTCAACACTTTTTTTCCAGAGTTAACCATGGGTAGCCCCTCTTTGGTTTCCAGCTATTGTATAACAAGCCAGTAAGAAAAACACGTTTCTTTCATTTGTATGTAAATATTTACTGCTAGCACAAGAAGCAGACAAATCAAACACAACAATGCTTCAAAATATATTCTTTAGCCTTCAGTGCACCAGACGTATACATTGGAGATCTAAACAGGACTTATGTTAAACAAACATCAATTTTGTGTGGACATGATGCAGAGACATTGCTATCCGGGATGGAAAGTGTGAATTAAAATCTTATCTATTTTTCAGGCAGAAATTGACTGTGCAACTGGCGATGTCTACGTGAAAGTTAGACATAATGGATGTCAGTTCTATACAACTAGTGTTTTGAAAGGAGTATTGCTTTTTGAAAAGGTAAAATAACATTGAAGGTGAGATATTATACCTAAAATTAAGGCTGTATTCAGACATACCAAAAGGGCCATCTTAGGGCTGTCCCAGAGGCATCTATGGGGTTTTTTCCACTAGCACTAAGTACCCATTAAGTACCGGTTAGGGGCCCATTAAGGACCCATTAGGCTCAAAGCAGGAAGACCCTGTTTCCACTGCAGACCCCATTAAAGCCACATTTGTTTCCACCTGTTCTAGTGAAATCTGGATTAAATGGGTCCTTCAAGATCTATAATTGGGATTTCCTGTAGACCCCATTAAAGGGGTCTACAATGGGGTCTTCAGGCATCAAAACAGGACTATACGGAGTGCGTTTCCACCGCAATCGGGCAATGGGGTCTAGGGGGGGCTCCAGGGGGGCAGTCATGGGGGGGGGGACCCAAACCTCTGAAGCCTGTGCATAATCTCCAAAGAGGACTCCAAAGGAAACTCCAGAGAATGGCACAGCCTTCGAAGATTACCTGTCAGAGCAATGCCATTTCTACAGAGCTTTGTCCAAAGCTCCAGAGAATCTCCATATCGATTTGCCACAATCTTCAAAGATTCTCTGGAGTCGCTCTGGAGGATCTTTGAAGAATCTCTGTAGCGTCTACGGAGTTTGCAACCCCCTGTGGTGCTCCCCCCAAACCATGGGGTAACGGGCGGGTGAATCACGTGGGTAGATTTCGATTCACCACATGGGTGCTCCAGCATTTCCACTGTGATCACACCTAGCACCCATTGTTATTGGGTGCTACACCACCCGCGGAAACACATCAGGTACCTCCTTAGATCCAGAGGCATTTTCGCACAAATACGAAGACGCCTCAGGATGCTTTGGTCTGAACGCATTGAGTACACTTCCCCATCTGCACTGGCAGGCAAAGGACGCATTCCAAACACGTCCTTTCCCTGTCTACACGTGAACAGGGAAGTGTACTCAACCTGTTTGGGCCGAAGACCCTCCCCCGGCCTCTCCTCATTGATTGCCTTGCAGCCAGAAGTGGGGGGGGCAGTCAGGCCCCTTCCCTGGGGTCCTGCCACCTGCATTGGCCAGGATCAGGCCAATGCAAGTGGCAAGGCCCCCACCCAGCATTTCCCAACCCAACCCATGGTCGCGCGCATGTGTGTGTGTGTGTGTGCGTGCGTGTGCACAGTGCTTACCTTCTGCTAGTGGCCCAATTCTGGCTAGAATAGGCCAGGACATTCTGAGCATGCTTGTGGGCCTGGCCTCAACTGGCCATCTGAGCAGCTGGGGATGCACCAAACACATGGAGATGCTTTCAGAGCAGTTTTTTCTGCTCTGAAAACGGAACGTGTGGAGAGTGCGTGGGGACGCTTGGGCCGGTCCGGAAGGGATCTGGCCACCCCTGCTGTGCGAATGCTGTTCTCCATGCGGTCAAAAACCCCTCAAGCGAAAAGGCCTCTGATCTACTAAATCTGAATTAGTTGAAGGACCCATTCCTTAGATCTGGATCATCTTAGATCTGGATTAAGGGAGGTAAGTGGAAAAAATCCCTAAGAGGCCCTGGTCACACATCTTTAGTTTAGGATGGCTTCAGGTCATCCTCAGGTCACGTTACTCACATTATTTTTATTCAATTTGTTTTACAAGATACGATATAGTTATTCCAAGATATATCTAAGAAATGTTCCATTAATATGTTTTACATAAAATATAAATTTTGTATGAATAAATTTGGGTGACTCAAAATTATTGATACATCCTCATATGGCAAACAATTTTTAAAAATTCAAAATATATTGACACACAAACAGAGAGAGTGAGAACATGTTTAATAACAGAACATAGCTCTGCACAGTAAGTAATTCTTAAGAGATACTACTGATTCAAGGTTATCTATGGAGCCTCATGGCTGAAAAGCACATAGATTTGAATAGAACCAATTCTAAACCTAATCTAAAATGCTACGCATTGGCACACTGGCTTTCTTTGGCTTTGTGGTTGGACTCTTATCTGCTTGTCTCTCAGTTCGATTCTGCACTCCTACACAGACCCAGCTGGGTAACAGCTATCACAGCCCCACCGACCTGTTGATTCCTTTTACACTAAGAAAGCTATTCTTTAGCGGAGAGCTTGTTAAAGAACAGACTTAAGAACATAAGAGAAGCCCTGCTGGATCAGGCCACAGCCCATCTAGTCCAGTGTCCTGTCGCACACAGTGGCCCATCAAATGCTCATGGGCATCTCAAACAGAGACAAGGACAAACCTTTTCTTGCTCTTGAATCCCAGCAAATGGCCTTAGAAGCACCCCGTTCCCCCCCCCCACTAGCCTGAAAGATGCACCTAGGCATTCATTCTAGTAGCTATTGATACATCTGTCGTCCATATATTTGAAGCTTGCAACTTCTTGTTCAGTTAGACAACTTTACTTATCTATCATTTGTGAGTAGGGGTGCACATGAATGCAATTTTTGGGATTCAATTTGATTCATATCAAATATCTGAGAATTCAATTCGATTTGATCCTTTAAGATTCAAGTTTATCCACATTCAATTCAAATTGAGTAAATTCAAAGCTATTCATTCAAATTTTCTATTTGAATTTGCACATACGAATGTCGACAACATTTGTATGTGCCCATATGCATCCATACACATTCTTACATACTCATATGCATCTCGTATGCATCCCGTATGCATCCCGTTTTCATCCCGCATGGATCTGTACAAATGCTTACGGATGTGGGAAGGATGCGTGTAGGCAACTATGCATCATGTACGTATTCATACACATACGAATGTCCGAATAATTCGAACAAATATTCAAAAATGTGAAATTCATTTGAATGTTTAAATTAGAATTTATAGACATTTGATTCAAATTCGAATGTCCAAATTTGAACAAATTTGATCAAATTTTGAATGTTTTGAATATTCATATACATCCCTACTTGTGAGTCTTATAACTTACTTGCATCAGATATACATGTCTAGAGATGCTAGAGTCCATCTTTCTACCAGCTTGAAGAGACAGCATGCAATATACAAACTGTTACAGCGGAGTTATCCAATCAGCAGCTCCCATACTGCAACTCTAATATACACAGAAAATGAATCCCTTTTACACTGAAGAGATGTACACTTGCAATAATATACCAGCGCTACCTCACAGGGCGTCTGTTATGGGGAGTACAGGAAGCTTTGTCAGCTGCGTTGAGTCCCCTTAAATGGGTGAGAAAAGCAGGAGATAAAAGCCAGCGTTTCTCATCACCATGTGAGAAAATGGTCTTTCCTTTAGGTTTTTCTTTAAAAAAAATGCTGTTGCAAACTGTTCCCATTTCAAATGACCTTGACGAATGTTCAGACATGCGCATTGGGAGAACAAATGTTCTAACAAAGAGACGGTCAGATGAGAGTTGAACAAGAAGGAGGGAGTGATATAGGAGACAGGAGTTTATATAAGCAATGTGCACTTGGTATTCTGTGGCCATTTTTCCAAAAAGTCTTGGGGCTGGTCCCAGATTTTGCAAATTCTGTAAATAAAGAACCTTCTATATTCCTTAATAAAACTATAATTATTTATATATTCAGTCTAATAAGAGATTTTTTTTCTAACAATCTTCATCATCATCTTGCAACATATCAAGGTATGCTCCCCATTCCATCAAGCTTACATCATTTTATTAAAATGGTTAGCTGTCTAGGGATGTGCACAAGTATTCGTAGGCACACAAAATCCAATTGAATGTGCTGAATTTTGACATTCGAACTTGAATAGAATGTCCCAAAATTTGAATGTAAATATTCAAACCAAATTTCAAATTTTGGATCTATTCGTTCGAATTATCTGGACATTCATCTGAGTACGGGTTCGTACATAATGTGTACTTGAAGATCTGCTTCTTTCCTGCATCCGTACGCATTAGTATGGATCAGTATGGGATGAAAACGGGTTGCATACGGGATAACTGCAGGATGCATACGGATGTGTACAGATGTGTACGGATGCGGGGAAGATGCATAGGGGCACATACGAATGTTGTCGGCATTCATATGTGCAGATTCGAATAAAAAAATTGAACAAATAGATTCAAATTTGGTAAATCTGAATCAAATCTTGGCCCTTTCTGCACTTGGGCTTATTCTGGAATATATCTTGGGATAGGAGTCTGTTGTCTGCATGTTAATGCAGGCTATAGTCAGCCTCACTTGGTGCCTGCCATAGCCTGCATGATTTTGCAGGCAGCAGGACCCTATTCTGGGATGTGATTCAGAATAAGGCTAAGTGCAGAAAGGCCCCTTGTTAAATTCAAATTTAAAAGATTTGGATCAAGCTGGATTTTTGGCTATTCGATTCGAATAGAACGTCAGAAAAACATTCATGTACATCTCTTATGTCACCCACTTGCTCCTAGAGCGGGAAAACACAAAGATTTATATAGCAAAGCTTTGTTTTGGACCTTATCTCTCTCTCTCTCTCTCTCTATTTTTTTTTAAATGGGAGAAACAGCTAATGTTTATTTCTCAATCTTCCAATTACATCACTGTCTAATACATTCAAAACCACTTCAGAGTTGTAACAACACCTTTTTGCTGCAATAGGTCATTCACAGAGCACTTCTTCTGAGCCAATTGTACCATTTGAGAATAGTAACTAACCTCACTGTGTTCACACAGTACTGTTCTATCACACAGAAATCAGCCTATACAATAGGGCGATTGAGTCTTCTTGAGTAATTGCTTGCTTAATTTATTTTTCAAAATGAGAGCATCACATGGTTTTTGAGCATGTGAAAATAAAATCACACAATGTTCAATTTGACAGCAAGCTAAACAGTACCAATCCGCTGAGCTTGCAACAGCAGACATTAAAATCACTGGTCCAGGGAGTGTTTAAGTCTTACTCATTGCTGAGCCACCGAATTAGAGGTTCAAAATACATTTTGCATTTCATATTTTCTTCAAGGGAAGTGAGCATACTGATTTGGTTAAATTGCTTCTCAGGCTAAAAGGCAGGAAAAACAATTACAGAGAGAGAGAATTAAAAGGAAAGTACAAGTTTGCAGGCTTCATAATAATTATCAGGTATCGGGTCTTCTCACAGTAGGAAATACAAGATTTCAGGTTCCTCTTAAAAGCAGTACTAGAAGTGCAAATCTTGGGTAGTTGTCTGAGCAGACTTAGGGCTTGTTTGCACTTGAAAATCCAGCACACTGGTGGTCATCTGGTCTAGTGGTTAGGGAGCTGGACTCTTATCTGGGAATAGTGGGTTCAATTCCTCCCTCCCCCATGAAGCCAGGTGGGTGGCCTTGGGCTAGTCACAGCTCTCTTCTGAGCTCTCACAGCCCCACCTTCTTCACAGGGTGTTGTGTTGTGGGGAGAATAGAAAAGCTTTGTCAGCCGCTTTGAGTCCTCTTAAATGGGTGAGAAAAGCGGGGTAGAAAAGCCAAATCTTCTTCTTCCTCATTTATACTTACAAGCACTAAACAAGTCCCAGACATGGCCAGCAGTGCTTGTAAGCATGAATGGACAGCCAAAACTGCCTGGATTGCCAAGGCATCACCCAAACCAGCTTCCGGTGGGCAGCTGGACATTGCTGAGGCAATCTGGTAGCTATATGTGACTGTACAGTCATAGTCATGCAGCTACACCCACTCGCCATGCCACACCCAGAGGTGGGTTTGGAGGCTCCAATCCAGGAACAATCCAGCCACTCCTGGTTAGCATGTGCTTTGTAGTAGTCCAAATTTGGGCCCTGTTCGCACTTGGCTGTATACTGTAATATATCTCAGGATAGGGATCTGTGGTCCTCACGCTAACACAGACTCTTGGAGGCCTTACTTGGGGCCTGCTGTAGCCTGCACTGGCCTGTGGACAGCAGGCCTCTAATCCTGGATATATTCCAGAGTAAAGCCATGTGGGAACGAGCCCTTGCTCCTGGAAGATCTGAGACAGCTTCATGTGAGTTGTGGCAGCCTGGATAACTCCACCGCTGAAGTGTGAAAAGTCACTTAATTCACGCTAGTGAAGGTCTGGACTATGGGTAGCTTTACTTACCTTCAAGGGCCAGCTCAGCTCAGAATACAAATCTGAAGGGAAACAAATGATACCCACTGGCCAAGGGTCACACTACCTACTCACAACTTGGAGTTAGATGGCAGGAAAGCAAACTATAGCATATGGGTGAAAGGAAAAGGGAAATGGACAAGGAGGAGATGGGAACTTTATGTGTGGGAATTGTTTATATTTGATCCGATGAGAGATCAAATGATAAAAAGAAGTAAACAAGGTGAAGAAGGAATATTGTGCCATGCTGTATTACATTGCATTATGTTGTAGCCAAAAATTGCTGATATTTAACAACATTTTATGTAAAAGTTAAACTATTGCCTAATACAAACTGCCCCGCAGGTCCCTGTTTCCCTCTAGCTCTGAATAAACAGTTCTTCTGCTTGCCAAGAGCTCCCTCTGCCCTAGAGGCAAGACCTCCTATCTCTGTCCCTCTATCCTGAGAGTCCAAGTCCCAAGGGTGTTACAAACCCTCTCATGACGAGAGATGCTGAGAACCCCGGGCTGCTGCCTTTTATCCTCCATGACCTGGCTGCTCTCATTGGTCGTTTCTGGCAGGTTTCATCGCTGCTCCACTTCTCCTGTCAATGAGGCTGCTGAAAAGCCCACAAAGCAAGCGTGCAGCTGCAGCCTGTTAACATCACACCCAGTAGTGACTACTAATGTGTGTTAGTGCAGATGAAAGCAGCTGCTGTATGGGTGTGGTGTGGCTGAACTCAGCTGCAAAGTGGGTGATCCTGGATCACAGGTGGTTCCTGGATCAAGGTAGTCTTTTGTTGTTGGTGTTGTTGTTAATAAAAGGAGATGCTTCCCAGCAGCGGTGTGTCCGTCCAAACGGAAGGCTCACTTTTCTCTCCCCTTGCTCTGCTTCAACCTGCCACCCAACCAAAGGTCCATCCAATCCTTGACACTCATTGCCCCAAGTCCAATTCCCCAGCACTACCATCATTGTCTAGTGCATTGGGGGCATCCACGTGAACCTGCAGCTGGGGTCTGGTGACATGCTGGCATGGGTGTCCCTTAAATTGATTGAATAGCAGGACAGAGTGAGCTCTTTCACTCATCAGTAACCCTGCCACCACCATGCCAATGCTACCTCTGTGGGGGACCTAGCTGTCACTTTGGCAGCCTCATGATGTCAATGGAGCCATTTTCTGCCTTTGATGATTCCCCTGGCAGTGAACTTGACAGCTAGAGGCAACCCCCCTAACCATCAAGATTACAGTAAGGGAATCCCCAGCTTCAGTCTGGATAGGTGAAAAGGGCTGGACCCAACCATCAATATTGCAGTCATGGAGTCTCTGGCTTTGAGCCCAATGGATGGGCCAGTGGCTTATATGCTGCTGTTTTAAGAGGAGTGCTATGAATCAAGTTCTCAAAGGGAACTGTAGCGTTCTTCCTTGTCCAATGCAGAAACTTACTCTAAAGAGCATTAAGCACTAATTCTCTTTTCCAAAGGTATCCTTAAAAATCAGACTCTTTCTGTTAAGTGTAGGATGAGTGTTATTTTTTGGCCCTTATTTTTAAAAAGTGGATTGACTTAATTTAAACTAATGCACAGACTGAAATGTAAATGCCCTTTAGACTTTGCACTTTTCCAAATTTTCCTGTACAGTTCGGCTTACAAAAAGTACCTAATGCAGAACATGAAAATATCATTTGGAGACAAAGTGTGCCTATAAATGTGTTGGTTGAACTAAAGTGTGTTATTTGTCTTTGTGGTAAAATATGTGCATAAATATAATATTTTTGATAATGTTTGTTTAGCATTCCAGTTGCTGTTTGCCTGGTCCATGCAAATTACAAAGTCAAGATTCAAATGGAACAAAGAAATAATGTCTACATTCTAATGAGTTTTTTCCCTGTTGGTTAACGCAGCAGCAGATGAGGGCAAAAATCCTTGCCACTGCTCCATTTCCGCCTTTGGGAACCACAAATCCCAGATTAAACTAAGGAAATGCCAGGTGACCCCAACAGTTCCCAAAAGCCAAGAGAGGAGAATGACAAGCCTTTCTGTCCTCACCCCCATCTGCTAGCCTTTTTTTTTTCTGTTGATGGTTTCATCCAGATAGGTAGACCAGCAAAACTTAGCCCTCCTGATCATCCCACCATCCTCAGAAGAAAAATGGGTGGGTGCTGGGGAGAGGGCCTTCTCAGTGATGGCCCCCAGGCTATGGAATAGTCTCCCCCTTGAGGTGCATCAGGCTCCTTCACTGTATATGTTCAGGAAGGCAGTGGAGATGCACCTCTTTGCTCTGGCCTTCAGTTAAATGGGGGCACACTTTCCCTTCCCACTTGCAGACACTGTTGTTTTAATATACGCTATTATCATTTTAATATAGTTGATTTTAAATACTGTTACCTGCCCTGAGACCTTTGGGTATAGGGCGGGATAGACAGATAGATAGAAGGAAGGTAGGTAGGTAGATGGACGTACAGACTGATGGACAGACAGACAGATAAATAAGGTAGAGCAGTCACACTTTTCTTTCTTAAGCACAATGCCTTGATGGCTCTATACTAGAAGTGTCTGTTTGCTGTTTGGAAAAAAAATAACATGTTTTCAGACCATTAAATTTGCTTCTCAGCTTTCTGCAATTTGCCCTCCCCCACAAATCCACAAGCAAACTGCAGAAAACTCACAAGCAACAATGAAAGCTCACAAGCAACAATAAAAGGCCTCTTTGTAAGGGAGGGTTTGCAGTCTTTATATTTTGATGGCCCTCTTCAAAACAAAAACAGCATTCCATAATTTTCTTTACATCATTCTAAGCTCAGGTGCAAAAAACCAGAGGAAGTAAATATAATGTATTTATATGAGACAGTTTGGTCTAGTGGTTAGGGAGCCAGACTCTCATCTGGGAATACCAGGTTTGATTCCACCCTCCCCTAAGAAACCAGCTGGGTGACCTTGGGCTAGTCACAGCTCTCTTCTGAGGTCTCACAGCCCCACCTACCTCACAGGGTGTCTGTTGTGGGGAGAAGAACAGAAAGCTTTGTCAACCGCTTTGAATCCCCTTAAATGGGTGAGAAAAGCGGGATAGAAAAGTCAACTCTTCTTCTTCTCATCCCATCCCCAGGGATCTGTAAGTGGGATCATCAAAATTGGTGGTTTCTTTCTCAGATACGTATGCTCCATGAATTTGGCACCTACAGTTCTGGTGCAGAGAGGTGATATCATAAACCAGACATCAACTCTGGTGGGGTTTGCATTTTCAGCTTAGCTTAAAACAAAGAGATCAAAAGCTACATGTATATTGGACTGGTGGACCAGTCCAGCAGATCTCCAGGAACATCTTGCTGCACCCACACCAGAAGATTCAATGGATCAGTCTATAGTGCAAAATTGGTGCCATAGCATACTCCAGCAGGATCTTGCTAATAGGCGCCATGTACAACATTCTAGTTTGATATACCACATGTCACAAGAAGTTGGTCCAGCACACCAGAGCCAGGAAGCCCAGTGCCATTTTGTTGGGCACCCAGAAGCAGAGACAGAAGTGAACCACTTCTGGGCATTCAGCAAAATAATCCTACTGGCAACTACAGGGGCTGGCAACAAAAGCTCCCAGTCTCCAATATTGGATTGGGATGGGCCCTTCACAATGCAGAGAGCCCTTGGTTCAAACATTTGGTTCAACCTCCTTCATTGAGGGTCAGATCACTTTATTTAACCCAACACAGTGGGTGCGTCCCCACTTAGCTTTTTCAGTCCTGTTTTAGTCCTGTTTGGACATTTTTTTTTGTCTCATTTGGATGATTTTTAATTTGAATTGAGTGCCTGAAGATTAATCTGAATGTAGCCGTCCCCACCCACAAGAAAAAATCTGAATATAGCTGTTCCACTGTCCTCGCAGAGAACAGAACTTTTAAATCCCCCCCCCCCCCGGTGCAAACCCTGCATCTGTTCAAAGCAACCAAACTTTCCTCTTCACTCACTCACTTGAGCTGAAGCCAGAGAGCTTAAGTTAAAAGCTGGCACTTAATTTTTTTTTTCTAAACCCTGCCTTTGATCAAAGCAGCCACTTTTACTTTCTCTTTTTCACACTCTCCCTTTCCCGGTTACCGGGAACTGTGCACTCAAGTAGATCAGTGAAGGAGCAGAGCAAAGCACAATCAGAGGTGAGCTGCTTTGACTCAGTTTTGCTTCAAAGCCAAAAAAGTTTAATAGGCAAAACTGCATCTGAGAGCTCTCCCCCATTTTAGCCTTTTTTGACCAGGGCTCTGGCATTGCGGGCATGGGAGCTTTGCATCTGTGAAATCCCACCCACAGCTTGCTGGCGTAGGCCAGAAGTCTAAACCTCCAACCCAAATAGCCTGGCAGTGTTCTCAGTTGGGAGGGCAAAGCGGACTCAGCTCAAAAAAGGAGGGAAAGTCCTGTTTTCATCAGTACTTCTTTTTCTCTGGATTTTCACTGGATAATCTTCATAAAATCTGGGAATGAGAAATTGAATGGGGATTCCGGCCAAGAACAGAGATGAGAACTGCATTCTCTCTTTGAGTTTCTTGCAACTGCAAAAAGAGAATGGGCATATGCGTGGGATAACTGTAATGGACAAGAATTAGGCTGATCTGCCCCTTCAACACTCCTGAGATGGCAGCTGTGAGAAGCATTAGAGAATATTAGAATGCAACTAACAAGAGATTAATTAAATTTAATTAGCTTTTCATCACCCCTTTGCTGTTCAAGAAATTTCATTCTAGAAAATAGCAAGCTGAACTCCTTAAACATGCCTGCCACTGTTTTGAATTATGATTCTGCTGAAAACACAAGTATCTTCCATTCTGTGTTATTTATTTCTCAATGAGTCCTTGCCTTTTTAGACTTATGAATCCATCACTTCTTCGACAATGGGATTAAAAAACAACAACAACCCTATAATTATCTGAAGGATTGTTTGTGTTATAAATTAACATTCAGTGCAGACTGTTTTAAAACGGAAATACTTTTAAAAGCAAAATCTTTAATGTGGGAGTAGGTACCACACTTAAAAAACAGAACATCAGGCACAACTGAATTATCCGCCAAAAGTGTGTATTTAATAGCACTAGAAATCTAGGCCCTTTCCACATTTAAATGAACTCCAGAATAGGAAGGGCTCTAAGGGTCTGCTTTCTCACATGCTAGTGTATATGGTATGGAATAGAACAGACCTAGGCCACCTCCTGAACCCCTTACTAGGGTGGAATGGAGTAGTCATATACCCCTCCTAGGGCCTTTTTTCAATAGGGCTTAGGACCCTTCTAAGATTCCATTAGGAACCTGATTGGTACCTGACTAGTACCAATTGGGAAGGTCCTGTCCCCACCTGGACCCCATTGAAGGGCCCATCTGCAAGGCGCTGTCCCAACAAGGACAGGGAAAATCCAGATTTAATGGGTCCTTCAGGCCCTTAAATCCAGATTTTGTGTGGACCTGATGAAAGGTGTCCTCAGTAGGGTCTTCAGGCATCTTCAAGATCCAGGTCTCCAGGAGGACCCCATCTCAAAGATCTGGATCTTTGACTGCATGTGGAAAAAGGGGGCTAGTATACTTCATCTACACAGGTCCAGGATAGGGCACCATTAGACCCAGTGGTGGGCCTCTTTAAAAAGGGCCACAAGCAGATTAGGCTTTGTATTCCAGACTCTGAAGGGCATGGAGACACAATGCTCTTGTAATCCAAATATTATAGGGGACATATTTTTGACAAGGCACCAGGAAGCACCACTTGAATTGCCACTGCTGCCAACAATGCAGACTGGGAAATTTTGTTCCTAGCCTGCAAAGAACGAGTTTCAGCTACAGAGTCTGTGCCCAGCCTAGAAAACACTTTTCCTGGCTATCAAGATGCAATGGATAATTGGTGGTCCACTATGTGCAACAGGATGTTGGACTAGATGGGCTGTGGCCTGATCCAGCAGGGCTCCTTTTATGTTCTTATGTTCCTATCACTTGGAAGAAAGGAGTAGGAATTAATAATGCATAAAATAATAATTATTAATAACCTCTGAAGCTTTCATCTGTCGTCCAGTTGTTTGTCCTTTGGTCCACAACACTTAAATGCACTTAAGCATTCTTCAAAAGCACCAAAAGCTTGCAAAGAAATTCCATGAGGATCTTGGGGGTGAAGCAACATTCCAAGTGGAAACATAGGGTGTCACTATTCTTCTTGATTTATACTAAAAATCCTCAAGAAATCCTTAGTCATGATAGAATATTTAAAATGATAACATAAAAATAGATACCAAGAGAAGATGCTTTTCTGACTTTTTTTTTGCAAGCATACTAATTACGTAAATATAAAAAAAATAATTAAATGCCTAAACCTGAGCATCCCTTGGGCTTGGAAACCAAACTAAATAAGCTTTCTTCTCCCTTCACCTCCATTCTCCTGAATTACACTTTTACCACTGCTAACTCATTTTCAAAAGTCAGCATGAACCTTGCACCAATCAGTTGCCATAATTCTTCACTGTTTATTCTGTTCCTATCTGTATATACTGAACCGGCCTTCTGTGTGGGTAGAGAACAGCACTTCCTGCAAGCACAGTGGGGAAATGATGAAATGATTTTCCACATTTCCAAGGGCATTGGGAGATTTCAGTTGCATACCAAAGTTTATTTGAAAATGAAAAGACTTTTATTTTGGTGGAATGCATTCTCAAATGCTGGTCTCTGCTATGCCCAACAGTAACAGTGGGCAGGATAGTTTGCCACCTTCCACATTTTGCTGATCTAGCGCTCCCGATGGCCTGAGGCAAGAGCAAAGAGGCTGCGTTCACACCTACATTTTAATCTAGCTTCAGTTCACTTTCAGAATGAGGTGCTCCTTTCCTCATTCTCCTCTTTGCCCACCCATGCAACAGTGAGTCTGCCATGTGCACTCAAGCAGATCAGTGGGTGATGGCTTGATGTGTTCAGCAGATCAGAGGATTTTAGAGCACACAGATTCACATGAGGTTTATAAGGTGGTGCTTTCAGCAACATAACGACAGAGCAGAAATTCTTAACATTTTAGCAGATCGGGGAAGGGCTTGACTCGTTCAGCTTTAAATGTTAGCCCTTTACCTTTTCTTGGGCATAGTGGACATGGTGAGCTGTGAGACCCCACCCACACGTGTCTGGCATTGGGCAGGAGGCTGAAGCTCCACCTCAGAAAGCCCAGGAGTGTTCCCATGTAGAGGAAAAAAAGTGGGCTCAGCTAGGAAACTGTAAGAAAAGTCCTGTTTCACCAGCCTGCCACCCCCGGATTTCAGCAGGATAGTACTCAGAAAATCTGGGGATAAGAAGTGGAATTAAAACAGGGCTTGCCGAATTAAGATTACTTGCCAATGTAATGGGAACACTGGATGCCCAGTTCTCACCCAGTCCGGTTTTTAGTGCCCTTGGGAATGCGCCCATAGTATATTAGTTAGGGTGCCTCCCCATGTAGCTTTTTTAGTCCTGATTTAGTCTTGGTTGGACTATTTTTTGGAACTATTTTTAATCCGAATAGAGTGCCTGTCAATTAATCCAAATATAGCTGTCCCCACATAAACAGGACATTTATATCCCCACCCCCCCACCCCCATGCGAACCCTGCCAAACTCAAAGCAGCAAAATCTTCCCCTTCACTCTCCAGAGCTGAAGCCGGAGATCTTAAATTAAAAGCTGGCATTTTTTAAAAAAAATTCTAACCACAATTATTTTCTACTTTCACACCTCTCCCTTTTGACATTACTGGGAACTATGCGCTCAAGCAGATAAACGAAGCAGCAAGCACAGCATGATCAGAGCTGTTTTGCAAAGCCTTTTTGCTAAAATGTATCTTTCCAAAGCCTTTTTGCATCAGAAAAGATACAAATGTTTCCAGCAAAAATGTTTTAAAGGTAAACTGTATTAAGCGGCTCTCACCCCTTTTTGCCTTTTTTGAACAGGGCTCTAGCAGTGCGAGCATTGCAAGGGAAGGGGAAGCATTGCATCTGTGACATCACACCCACACCTGGCTGCAATTGGCCAGAGGACTAGGCCACCACCCCAAATAGCAAATAGGTTGCTGGTCGTGGGTTTTCCAGAAAAAGTGCTTTTAGGCCACCTACTTACCTCTTGGACAGAGGTGATGAGTACATCTGGGCATTTTGGATGCCGGCATGTCTGGATGTATGTGAAGGCAGATCCTGCTGCAGTGCTGTTTAGCTAGGACCCAGAAATTGCATGGGGAGTATTTCCCACATTGTCATCTCCTAGCAGGACATCTGGCCGCCATCTGGAGACTACCATAGTGCCTATTCATAGGGAATATATCCCAGAATAGGAGCCTGCTGTCTACATGCTAGTGTAGTCTATGACAGGTCCCAGGTGTGAACAAGCCCATATTCTTTTGGCACAACTATCTGAAGGAACACTTTCTCCCATACTGACCTGTCCATGCCTTAAGATCTGGAGGGGAGGCCCTTCTCGTTGTCTCACCACCCTCAATAGTAAGATAGGTGGGCACTCGAGAGAGGGCCTTCTCAGTAATACGGATGTGCATGAATTATCCATGCATTCACTGAAACCGCGACAGGCTTCCTTGGAGGTAAATACAGGCCTTCCGGTTTAACCTCAGGGGAAGCTGGCTCATGGTTCTAGGGGCCCCAGAAGAGGCCTGTGGCACCACTGGAGCATGCCTGCCTGCCTCCCAGGGGCACACATACCTGTATTTACCCCCCATAACACTTTTTGCTGTTCCAGGGAGCCTGGAAACAGCCTGCATCACCACCGTAGCTCATCAGCCCACCTACGTGGGGCCCACTTACCTGGGCGGTGAGCTCCAACAGCGGCGCAGGCCTCTACCGCACCCTGCTGGAACCGCAAAAGGGTTCTGGGGACTAAATAAAGGCCTTCTGGTAAAATCAGAAGGCCTGTATTTACCCCTTAGAACCCTTTTGCGGTTCCAGTGGGGCCCAGAGTGGCGGCGGTGGCAGTGTGGAGAGTTAAGGTAAGTGAGGAGGGGGTGGGAAAGGATGGGTAGGGGGAAGAGTGGGAAAGGACAGGCTGTGGAGGGGTGGAAAAGAGAGGTGGGGGATTCGTTGTGGGCATGGATATTCTATAGAATGTGGAAAAATGGTTTCATGCACACCCCTACTCAGTAATGGTCCCCAGGCTGTGGAATAGTTTCCCCCTTGAGGTATGTCAGGTTCCTTCACTGAATACGTTCAGGGAGGTAGTGAAGACACACTTCTTTGCTCTGGCCTTTGGCTAAATGTGGCAGAGTTTCAACCCACCACAAACATTATTGTTTTATACTGTGCATGCCTGTTTTTAAATGCTGTTACCTGCCCTGAGATCTTAGGGTATAGGGAAGGATATAGATGTAAATATAAATAAATATATGTAAACAATATATATAACTCTATATACAATTCAATATCCAATGCATTTTTTAAAAAAATCTTAGTATCAAGTTCCTGTGGGTTTCATGTATAACCTTGAAATTTCAATAATTGTTCAAAAGCCACACCACGCTTCAAAGAAGGTCTAACATTCCTGATTTGAAATACGGCCAGGAACATCTAAAGAGAAGGGGCCTTTCTGCACTTAGCCTTATTCCGGATTGTATTCCAGAATAGGGGCCTGCTGGCCAGATGGTCATGCAGGCTGTGGCAAGCACCAAGCAAGGCCTACCGTAGCCTGCATTAGCCTGCAGACAACATAGACCCTTATCTCAAGATATATTCCAGAATAAGGCCAAATGCAGAAAGGGCAAAGAATTCAGAAGTAAAAAAGAAGGAAACCTGCAGATGGGAAACTTTTATTCTGGAACAGAAGAATAGTACCTGTGATTGCTTTAAATCTTTGTTACATTTTATTTCAGAATAATAATAATGTTCATGCTTAACATGCAGTCTTTAAGGAGTTTTCCCTTAAGGAGGCCCACGTTTCATATGTGTTACTACAGGCACTTACAAAGCTTCCCTCCAAATTTGGTACACAGATGAGTGATAGTCAGAACAACCTTTTAAATGTATCCATCAGGTTTTTAAAATGATTGATTGCCGTACAGGAAAGTGGATTTACAACCGCACTTCAACCCTCCTGCTTTTTCTGTGAACCAAAATCTCCTCTCTGAAGTACATTTTAGTCTGTTAAGGTCACACTCCTTTCCCCCCCACCCACCCACAGAGGAATCCACTGGCTTTTCTCTCTTTTTCTCCACTTTTGCCTCTTCTTCTATCTCTCTTTTTGCTCACCAAAAACAGGTATCATATTTTAAAACTTGGGAAACTAGGACAGCACATTTTTCTCTCTCCTGACAAGATATTTCATCCCAATACCTCCAGTTTAAAATATTATTTGGAACCAGGGATGAATGAGAAAGGGAACCTGGCAAGCAGCAGCAGCAGCGACAACAAAATGTTGTAGCTGTAAAGAAAACTGCAGAGGGTCATCTGTTCAGTCTCCAGCCTCTCCCCAGAAGTAAGCAATGGCAAATCATTTCTGTATCTCTTTCTAGAAAACCACATAATAGAGGTACCCATGCACTCAACCAGAGGTCTTTTAGCACTTAAGGTCAGTGGGGGTGGTCTGCTGTGGTGCACACCTGCACAGAGAGCAGCAGACCAGGAAGCCCCAGGATCCGTCAGATAAACCAGAGGTCCAATAAGGTAAGTGGGTTGCGGGAGTTGGGGGGTGACGTGCACCCCTGGTTGGGAGTGGGCACTCAGGAGGCCCCTGCTGGCTGCCACTGGCCTGATTGGGCTGGCGGAAGCCCACAGGACCCCAAGACAGCCCTGGTCTGGTCTTGCCCCATCCCTGAAAGGGGCTGCCAGCCAGCGGGGCCGATACGGCCCCATCATGGCAGGGCTCCAGAGCTGTCCAGCAGGGAGAATGTGAATGCTCTCCCTGTTGGACAGCTCTGGGACAGCTGGGGATGGGTTGAGTCAAGTGTGGAGCATGATTTCATACTACACACCCTAACCACAATTAGGACAGTTCTGGGACAGGCTGGGATGGTCCCAACAGAACCTCTGGGCCCAGAGAGCAAATGCTCTATCCCGGGGCTGTCCAAATTGCTTACCAGAGGCCTAAGTGTGAATAGGCCTCAGGAATCAGCCATGATTCACTGGTACTGAACAATAACATAAGAACATAAGAGGAGCCCTTGCTGGATTGGACCATAACTAATCCAGTCCAGCATCCCATCACACAGAGTGACTCATCAATTGCCTCTAGGCATTCTCAAGAAGAAGACAAAAGGAAAACTTTCACTTTCCCTCAGTTCCCTGCAGATTGTCCTTAGAGGTATCCTGCCTGTCTTTCCAACCTGGGTAGTATCCAGATTAGCAAATTAAATCTGCAGTTATAACAAAATACACAGCATACCCGCTACAAAGCCAGGATGCGCCATCTGGATTCAAGCAGCCTTCCTGCGGCTTTCTCAGAGAAAGCTGCGATATTTCTGTGGCGCATGCATCACGTGGAATGGGGCAGCCAATGGGAGCCGAGCTGCAGACTCAGCTCTCGTTCACTGTTCTCGCCATCCTGTCTGGACTGGAGGGAACATTCAAATTTACCTGAAACTGCGGAGCGAGTGCTCATTGTTCCACAGTAGGTAAATCTGAAGTAGTACACAGTATCAGGTGTCAAGCGTGGCACCCATGCCCCGACAGCTCATTGGAATGCACAGTATCTGTAAGTCTGGACGCAACCCTGAAAGCAATATCTAGGCAACAATTCTAATAGTCATTGATACACCTGACCTCCTTTTCTATAGACTATGACACACACACATATGCATGATCCTTTCAAATCACACGCATGTGAGATAAAAGCAAAGTTATACAGCATTTTCATCCGTTCCTGCTGCTGGAGATGTAAACATTAATTATCTCATTCACCTCTCCCACAACCATGTCCTTAAATTTCCAGGTCCAGTAGTTGCTGCTATTAGATCCAGTTTGGTCTAGCGGTTAGCGAGCCCGACTCTTACCTGGGAATACCGGGTTTGATTCTGCCCTCCCCCATGAAGCCAGCTGGGTGACCTTGGGCTAGTCACAGCTCTCTTCTGAGCTCTCACATCCCCACCCACCTCACAGGTGTTCTGTTGTTGGGAGAAGAATAGAAAAGCTTTGTCAGCCGCTTTGAGTCCCCTTAAATGGGTGAGAAAAGCAGGGTAGAAAAGCCAACTCTTCTTCTTCTTTTTGCTTTTGCCTTTGTTTATTGGTGAATATGGGCCAGGAAAATATCAAACTACTTGTTTTGGTTCTCGGTATGTACAATCTAGAGTGCATATATTCTGAGAAAGAACAAAAAAGAAACTTTTCCTCTTTCCAAAGTGAAAAAGGATTTTTATCTTGCCAGATCCATGTAATTAAAAAAAAAAAAATCTGATGGTTTTCTTTTCATGACTCCCCTTGCCTACCATAAAGCGGTCTGCTCTATGGCCCAGTCCATCAGTTGCTGATCCATTTCAGAAGTTGGGGCAGGGGTGAATTTGGCCAACAGTTACCCACCCCAATCACCACAGTGGCTGCCAGAACTGAAGTGGACGGTTTTGGGGTCCCCACCATGTCATTAGAGTAGAAATCAGATTGGGAGGTTGAGGGAGCTACTGAATAGGGATGTGCACGAATATTCGAGATATTCGTCATCCGAATTTGGACAGATTTGGACATTCGAACTCGAATCAAATGTCCAGAAATTCTTTTTTAAATTACTCGAATATGTACGTGTACAGATACTTACGCATCACATACATATCTGTACACATCTTATTCATATCCATACGCATCTGTACGGGATAAAAACGGGATACATATGGATGTATACAAGATTCGTATCATCAGATATGTGATATGAATGTATTTGTATCAGTTCTAGGGGGAATCCCCACGGCAAGCTTATTTCGGATTCAATACGGGTTCAGTCCTCGCAGACCCCACGTCAGATTGGCTTAACATGCTTTCTGCGTGTTAAATTGCCCCAAAGCATTGTAAACGTTAACCCTCATTTCAACAGGTCTCACTCCAGATCCTGTGCTTGATACGTGTTACATTTTTTACTGTGGGGACCCTACCATTTTAAGGGATGAGAATCCATGTTTAGGGTTTCCCTCTCCCAATAGCTTGCTTCCAAAGACAGTGATTTCAATGTAAAAATCCAACCTTCACAGCAGCCGCTACACTGTAGCAATCTAGCCACTTCACACCTGATAACAATGTTGCAATTTTGTGCAATTCTAGCTCTTTGGAGTTCTGACCTTTAAAGGGGAAAGGAAAGCAGGGGCAGGTCCTGGGAGATGTGTGAATGTTTAAAGCCCCCTTGCTTGAGTTGCCACTGCTGCTGTGTGCCCTGGGCAATGGGGAGAAGAGGGGAAAGAATCTCTGGCTGCCCACTGCCAGTTTTCCTCCAGCCAGGCTCAGTGAAGTGGTCCGTTATGGGTGGCAGGAGGAAGAGGGCAGGGCAGCCCTGAAAAGTGGCTTTTAAAAAGTAGCTGCTTGAGTCCCCCCTTGAGTCATGTATGCCACGTACGATCCGGATTGTACACAATTAAGTTTAAAATAATGGGAACAGGCAAATTCACGTTTGCATCTGGTTCTATTATTTTGGTTTAGGGAAACCGAATTAAGCTTATAATGGGGATGCGGCCCTAGTGTCTAGACATTCGTTTTTCTTTATTCTTACAAATTTGGATATTTGAATATTCGATTTGAATTGAACTCAAAAACTGCATTCGTGCACATCCCTACCACTGATCCTTGATTCAGAATAAAGCCTTTAGTCTGGTTGTAGACCTGATTAAATAGGTCTATGACAAATCCAGATTAATAGCCTCTTTAATCTGGAGCTGGCTCTGTCCAGTGCAGACAGGGCTGGACCAGCAGTGGGTGGAGCCTCCTTGAACCACCTTTAATGTTGATATCAGGAGGCCTCTGATCCAGATTAAGGGGCTCCTTAATCTAATCGCCAACAAGTACAGAAAGGGCCAAAATGCTGGACTAGATGGGCTGTGGCTTGATTGAGCAGAGTTATTCTTATTTATTCATTTATTAGTTGTTTTTCTATCCCAACCTATACCCAAAGGTCTGTTTTGTCTCCGGATGGGTAACAAAATTTAAAACGAAACACATATTAAAACAAGAGCAGTATATATTAAACCAGCGAGTATCTGTAAAGTGGGAAGAGACAGTATATTCCCATTTAACCAATGGCCAGGGCAAAGAGGTACGTCTTCACTCCTGACTATAAGGCAAACCTATGGAAAAGGAATAAGGATGAAAAGACATTCCAGGCACCAGTTGTTAAATTATCAAGTTTCTGGTAACTACTACTGAAACGGGAACAGGAGGAGTCCAGAGGCGCTGATGTCCTCTCAGAGCTGATAATGGGATGCTGATTCGCCTCTCTTCCATTGTTGATGCAAATCACTGTATACTCTGGGAAAAGTCTTTCACTGACAGATGTGCATATCAAGCTGCACATCTGTACAGGCTGTACAGAAAGGTGAGATTACAAAGCATATGGCACCTTTCCCCAACCTGATCACCTGTGGCTCATTTGGATTACAGCTGCCAACCTTCAGGGCTGATGGCACTGAATCCCAAACACCCGGAAGGCATCAAAACCACACGGAATGGAATCACATCATGCATGTTGATCTGGAAGGCAAGACAGGCCAACGGGACTCCTGGGTGGTCACACGGTGGAATAACTCCTCCATCAGCAGGATACACGGACATGTCTGAGTTTAAACAGAGAAGGACCGTTCATACGGCAGACTGCATTCACAGAAACCGGCGTGTGAACGATCCCATCTGGAAACCGTCTCTAAGGCACCTTTTTTTGAAGAGAAATCAGAGTATTTTGAAAAGAAACCAGAGTAATTCTACCCTTTTGGGATAAAGCATTTAAAGAAATCCAGGAAATAATGGGAACAGATGTTTAAAAGTACCCAGAAATGGCTTGGTTATAGTTGTATAAAGGACAAAACACACAGGAAATTGAGAAATATATGCTAGAGCAACTGTTAAAGGCAGCATTAGCAACCATAGCCGTTTCCTGGAACATGATGGAAAAGCGCAAGACTGATACATGGTCTCATTATATAACAGACCAATTCAAATATAATATGCTTAGTCAAAGAAGGAACAGAAATAAGGGAGAAAATATATGAATTTTAGTTGAAGAGAACTGGAGAGACCTAGATAGATCCATCGCCAAGCCGGGTGTTAATAACAATTTGAAAGATAAGATTAGTAAGTTTCTTATAAGTCTGAGGTAGAAGGTATTAGAATTACTATTTGAGAGGGGTGAGGAAAGGGATTTTGGGTTCCCCCCCCCCGATACTTGTGTATGTAGTTATTATGCAGTCGATGTATAATATTTGATGTATTGCGAAAAGGCATAAAAACCGATGATGATGATAATAATAATAATAATAATAATAATAATAATAATAATAATAATAATAATAATAATAATAATAATAATAATAATAATAATAATAATAATAATAATAATAATAATAATAGAAACCAGCGTATTTTGAAGAGAAACCAGAGTGTGACCAGGCAGGGTCTACGAGCGCGCCCCTTCACCCCGCTCCGGCCCTTTAGATTTAGGGGCCCCCGAGGTAATATCCTTCCGCGCGCTCCTGCTCTGCTACGCCCCCTATTGCCCCCCCCCCCCTATTCCTTGCCGGCCCGCTCTCTCTTCGCTGGACATCCCGGCGGAGGCGGAAAAGGGAAACCTTGGGGCGCCTTTTCTCAGCCAGACAGACGCAGCAAGGGCGGCTGGCGCGCGGTGCCGCGGGAGGAGGGAGAGACCGGGGCAGAGGAGGAGAGGGCGCGAGAGCGGCGGCGGTGGCGACGTCGCCGCTGCCCCTTTCCGAGGGCGCTCGCTCTGCCTGCCTGCCTGTCTGTCTCTCTCAGGAAGCAGCAGAGCCTGTGCGGGGACGCTGGACAAGAGGGGAGACGGCGGCGCGCTCGGTGCCTGACGCAGCGGCGGCGGCGTCTCCTTCTCCCTCTCCCTCCCACACCCACCGCTGGCTGCTCTCAGCCTTCCTTTTTTTCCCTGCTGCTGCTGCTGCTGCCGCTGCTTCTACAGGCAACCCAACCTTCGCCAGCCTCCCTCTCGGTCTTCACTACCGGGTCAGGCTCGGCGGAGAGCGAGTGCGCGAGCCAGACAGACGTCTCCCCACCTCGCGCCCGCCTCCTAGTCCAACACGCACAGACCGCCTCCCCTCCCCTCGCCCCTTCCCTCTCTCCCCCCCCCCTCCACCTCTATCACCCAGTTACTGTACAACTAGTACACACACACACACTCCCTTCCTCTCTGGCTGACACACACACACACACATACACACACTGAGGCGCACACATAGGCGCGCGCGCAGCGGAGCATCTGGGCTGCTGCTGCTGCTGCTGCCATGGCTAGCTAGCCGCTCACACCGCAAGCGCAGCTAGAGGAGGGAGAGAGCGGTGCGTGCGCGCGCGTGTGTGTGAAGGGGGGGGAGAGTCGGTGAGGCTCCCTTCCTGTCCTTACCCTTCCCTCAGCCCCTGCTCCGGCCCTCTCTCCCTCCTTCCCTGTGGAGGCGACGGGCGAGGAGAGCTGTGGGCAGCCCCCCGGCCGCCCCTCCGAGGCGGGGTGTTCCCCCCACGCCGTTTCCCCACCGGCGCGGGCGACAGGGAACTCCAAGGACAGCCCGAGGCGAAGGGGAGCGAGAGGAGAGAGAGAGAGAGAGAACGCGAGAGCCCCTCTCCCTAGCTCCCCACCTCTCCCCCCTGCCCCCCCACGGCAATGTCCAAGGGCTTGAAGAAGAAAAGCCACTGGACGAGCCGAGTCCATGAGTGCGTCGTGGTGAGGAACCCGGAGGGCCAGCTGGGCTTCGAGCTCAAGGGGGGAGCCGAGCACGGGCAGTTCCCGTACCTGGGGGAGGTCAAGCCCGGCAAGGTGGTCTACGAGAGCGGCGGCGGCGGCGGCGGCGGCAAGCTGGTGCCCGACGAGCTGCTCCTGGAGGTGAACGAGACGCCCGTGGCCGGGCTGACCATCCGCGATGTGCTGGCCGTCATCAAGCACTGCAAGGACCCCATCCGGCTCAAGTGTGTGAAGCAAGGTAAGCGCAGGGCAGGCAGGGCAGGGCAGGGGGCGACCATGGAAAGCGTCGGGAGGAAGGGGGTCCGCGTCGCCAAGTCCCGAGAGAGCAACTTTTACGCTTTTTGGGGGGGGGGGGCGCTTTGCTTCCTACCCGGAGCCCCTTCCCCTTCTGCCCCCTTCCCCCAAGTGGATCAGCGCGTGTTTTCTGCTGCCGTCGCCCAGGCGAATTAAATGTGCGTCAGTGATAGACTCGCCCCGAAGTGCCTCGGCGAGCCACATCGAAGCGGAGAAAGTTCTCCAGGGCCGAGCTGGGACGCTGGAGTGCGGGGGGGGGGAGGCAGGGAAGGGGGTGTGTGGCCGGGGCGTTGCGTGGCCAGGCCAGGGCGTGTGTGTTCGTGGCCTGGGGGGTGGGGGAGGTTGCCCATCTCTCGCCCTCACGCGCCCCATTCCGCTCCTAACCACATCGGAGGCCTAGAAGAGGCGTGCGTGGGGTGGGGTGGGGTGGGGTGGGGGCAGGCCCCTGAGCAAGTGTAAAGCACCCCCCCCCCCAGTTTGCTTTCCATTGGTATGTTTACCCTTCAGGAGCTGCTTAAGGTCCTGTACCCAGTGGGACTTGCTTCTGAGTTGCGCAGCCAGGCACGCTTGAACCCAGCAGTAGAAACGCTCTGAATTCGGCGTGTGTCTCACTTTCAGTCACTTCTAGGATCACGCAGCCCCTGGAGGTGTTGCCGCGCCGGTTTGTCCTCCTCCCGGTGGTGGTCCAAGGTCTGCTAGAAAGGGAAGGTCTGCTTTGGAGTTTCCTCCTCCTCCTCCCTTTTTGGCAAGGGAAGCAATAGCTCAAAAGCGAGGCATGGAAAAGAGGGAGGAAGGAAGGAGGGGGAGAAGTGTGGCTAAACATTTTGACAGCTCTTAGATAGGGAGGCATTCCTGGGAAGCATCACCAACAGTGACTAACACCCCCTCCCCCCCCCCGATCGCGTACAGTAGTAACTAGAGGTGGCGGGGACCAGCAGCCCGTGTGGCGCGAAGCTACCGCAACGTGCGGTGCAAAGCGTTTTAGGTGGATGATTGTTATTATTCGGAGTCTTGCTGCTGCTTCAGCCAATAGGAGGGCGGGGCGGGGGCGGGTCTTCGTTTGGGAGCTGGGTTTTCCCCTGGATCTGTGCTGGATCCGTTGCGTGTAACATGCGGGGCGTGTTTCCCTGCCTGAAGGTGCTGGCGTTTACCGCACTCGCCTGCATGTCCTTGACCGCTCCTGCCTCACCCCCTGCAAGACTCAGCCCAGTTTTTTTTTACTTGGGCCCAAAGACTTCTGGCTTACCAAGGGCGCTCTGTGTGTGTGTGTGTGTGTGATTGCTCCTATCTGGTCTGATTTTGCTTCTCCTGGGTGGAAAACCACATATGAACGTTAAGTGGAAAGTGTTGTAACCGGAGTGGGTGCAGGATTAAACATGCTTTGTTTCTCCTTTCAGTTCATCCCAGTGTTATCTTCCCTTGTCCTGCCTTGAAAGACTCTACCTTAGACATTTCACTGAAAGATTGTAACAAAAGATTCTGCTGTTTATCCAAGACAGAGCGTTCAGGGACTAAACATCTGCAAGTTGCAGGGAAATGCTGACTAATTGCTAAGCCTGCATTTTATGATTAGCTTACACTCCAGAATAGAAATGAGGAGTGCGTTGGACCAGGGCTCCCCTTTCTCTTGGTGGCCGGCTTTCCTTGAGCTGATTAAGCTGGAGCAGAACAAGTTCTGGAGAACCACATTGGTCCCATCCCTGTTGTAAAATCACAGAAGCACGCTTCTGTGTCCATTATCACAGAAGTTAAACATATATCAATAAACTGTAATAATTCCCGTGTTAATGCAAGTAAAGGCTTGATGGTAGATAACTTTAAGGTTTGTATGCATTTAAGCAGATTTAAATCATTCCAAGAAACACATCTCTCAAGGTGCGGGGGGCGGGGGCGGGGGCGGGGGGGGGGATAAGCTTGTTCATGAACCAGATAAGGAAATCATGTGTAATCAACAAGCCTGTCACATACAAGTTTTGTATAACTGGCATTTTTGAGTTATCATGTCCATATGGACTTTCAAAAAGCTTTCATTAATCCTTCATCGATGTCTCTTTGTTAGTTCATCAGCCTTGGAATAAAATATCAGCTTGCCTAATAGACAGTTTTATATAGTGAGTCTTTACCTGTGTATCAGAACCCTGACATGTGCAGATGGTGCCAGGGATCATTTACATTAGCTGGACTTTGCACTCAGGTTGGAGCCCCTTTTCAGGTAATAGGAAGTATGGAATTATCATGGTGCATTGGCTCTTGGGTCCACTGATTCCAGTTTTTGACAATGCCTGTTTCTTCTGTCTGAAATCCCTTTTTTAAAATCCCTGTTGTGCACTACAACTTAATCCTGCAAACCTGTAACAGCAGTGGTTCTCAACTTTCCTAATGCCACGACCCTTTAATACAGTTCCTCATGTTGTGGTGACCCCCAACCTAAGCCCCAACCATAAAATTAGTTTCATTGCTACTTCATAACTGTAATTTTGCTACCGTTATGAATCGTAATGTAAATATCTGATATGCAGGATATATTTTCATTGTTACAGACTGAAAATAATTAAAGCATAGTCTTCATATCAACCACAGCTGATGATAAAAGTGTCTTTGTACCTCAAATACTGCTGCTTTCTACATGGTAGCTGCTCTCTACTGTATTTGTATGGGGTGCGTGTGATGTGGTTCGCGTGATGATGTCATCACACCAGGTACTTTTATGTGGGCGTATCTGCGTGTGGGCGGACCCACCTGGAGACAGATAGAGGAGCGGTGTCTCAGTTCCTATGTGTTTTGCGATGGTCTTAGACAACCCCTGTGAAAGGGTAGATCAACCGCCAAAGGCATGATGACCGACAGGTTGAGAACCACTGTGTTACAGGAAGGTGACGTTCTGTTAAAAGTTTGCGGCTTGGGAAAGGTCAAGCACAAGATTGGTATGACCAAATTGAGTAACTGATTATTTTAATGCAACTTGTTTATGTGTGGTGGAAAAGCGTAAATGTTTCCCAACTTTGTGGTTTGCCCCTTTTTCCTTCTCAAGAGTCCATTTTCCTGCCTAATCCAAGGGAAGGTTTTAAGGCATAAGAACAGGTGTTCCTGTCCATTCATTGCCTTTGATTATCTCAGAATCCACCATGTCTTTAGTTCTCACTGGGCCTACTACATCTCTGGCTTTTACTAGGTTCACTATGTGTTTGGCCCACTCTATCCTCACAGGAGCTGAACTGTGCTCTTTTGGGTTTCCATGGAGTCCACTACAGAGCTGAGTGTTCTTGGCTCCAGGGAAATGTGGGCTAACCAAATTCTGAAATCTTTCCAAATACAAAACTTGGACTCACTTTCCCCTCATAAGGCTTGCTGCATGTTGAGTAATCCTGGCAACTTGGTTCCTCCCACTTGGGACTGCTGCCACCAAGGCAAGGACTAACCACGGATCAGCTGTATAATCAGACTTAATATTTTGCAGGATTGAGTCCTTGAGGGCAAGGAAAACCTGTACTGATTTTCAGGACCCATTACCCCACTTTGCCAATACCAGGAGGTGAGATGTTAGCCAGATTGCTGGTGTGCTTACCTTCCCTTAAGCATGAGCCAGTTTGGTCTAGTGGTTAAGGAGCCAGACTCTTATCTGGGAATACCAGGTTTGATTCTGCCCTCCTCCATGAAGCCAGTTGGGTGACCTTGGGCTAGTCACAGCTCTTTTCTAAGTTTTGTCAGACACTCTGAGTCCCCTTAAATGGGTGAGGAAAGGGGGGGGGGTGTAGAAAGCAAGTCTTCTGAACCAGTTTGGTCTAGCGGTTAAGGAGCCGGACTCTTATCTGGGAATCCTGGGTTTGATTCCACCCTCCTCCATGAAGCCAGTTGGGTGACCTTGGGCTAGTTACAGCTCTCTTCTGAGCTCTCACAGCCCCTCCTATCTCACAGGGTGCCTGTTGTGGGGAGAAGAATAGAGAGCTTTGTCAGCCACTTTGAGTCCCCTTAAATGGGTGAGAAAAGCAGGGTAAAAAAGCCAAGTCTTCTTATTCTTATTCTCCTTTCTTTACAGTCTTGTGTGTGCAAGGGTTCATGCTTTGTTACTTTGTTACTTTTATCCACCAATGAGAGTATCTTCCTAGACAACAGAAGACCCCAAGCAATGTATCATTCCCTCTATCCTAAATAGCTCTCCCCACTTAGCTTTCTGTTCAGTTCACATGAACTGATCTCCTGCTTCACTGCACATTAATCCTGCTACCATTTCTTACTTTCTAGTTTTACACTTTAGTTAAAAACCTATATTAGCAATGAAAATGAGATTGTGGCTTGACACACTAGTCCTGGTTCATTTTGAGGGCACTTTTGATGGTCCTTTGGAGATGGTTGAACCAGAGAATCCTGAAGGAAGAATTCATTGCATTGGGAGACTCTGACTCACCATGTCACCTCCCCCCAGCTGCAGATTCTTTCAGAACTAGCCCTTATCTAAATTTTGCTGGTTCTTGTCTAGTGACAAGTTTTTGATTAGTCAAGGAAATCTCCATGCTGACATGACTTGTTGAGCTCTCTGTTTTGCTTACTTGTTTGCGTAATAGTGCACTTGGCTTCAGGCTTAGAGGACAGTGAAAACGTTTGCCTTTCCTTTGTGTCCTTTACTGTAGTTACAATGAAACTCTCCCTTTCCTGCTACAAGCTACAAATATTACAAATGCACCTGACCTTGAAGATGTTTCAAGTGCTATCTAGTTCTTGCCAATAAACCAAACCAGAAGCCTTTAAAACCACTGTGTGTTTGTCTGAATGCTGCTATAACACATATATGGAGAAGTTCCCTTAACGATATACAGCTAGTTAAGGAATATAAAGCCAAGAGAAGGAATTTTTTTAAAAAAACATTTCTGGAGAACATATATAGATCTCCCTGGTTCTGCTACTGGGATGGTTCTTTTTTTCGGCTTTATTCATGGGGGAGAAGTGAAGTGATCTAGTTTACTGACCAAATCAAGCTCTTCAGGAGGGTAAAGTCATAAAAAGTCTCCAAAATTGTGGAAATAGCTATTAAGTACAGAGCCATTATAAAGTGCTGCATGATATCTTTCTGTACCATCTGAATCAGTACAGGTGGTTGAAGTGCTTACCAGTGGCTTGGAGGCAGTAATGGGCTGGAAAGGAGGCAGAAAATTGAAGCTGAATCCAGTCAAGACTGAGATGCCATGTGTGACATGGTTTTTGGTCCATGAAGTAGGGAGGTGAGAAATCTGGAGGTGATCTTAGATTTTGCAGTGACACTTGATGTTCACGCGTAGCCAAGACTACTTACTTCCAACTCCAGCTAGTTTACCAGCTATGGCCTTTTATGAACAGAGAAAAACTGGCCACAGAAATCCATGCTCTGGTAACTTCCAGATTGGATTATTGTAATGTACTTTATAAGGGGTTGTGCTTGGAAGACTGTTCAGAAGCTATAGTGGTACAGAATGCAACAGTGGGAAGGCTAAAGGGCAGTGCTGCCCAGATATACATGTTAGCCTCTGATCTATGGAATAGTCTCTCCCAGTCATGGTGCACCAGCCATCTTCATTAAATACTTTTAGAAGACTAGCAAAGACAACTATTTACCCTAACCTTTGGTTGAGGAAACAATGGGTGTTTTTCCACTGTCAGAAAGTACCCATTTTTGGACCCATTAAGGACCCATTTGGGTGTGAGCTGGATGACCCCATTTCCACCATGGCACCCATTTGGGACCCAATTGTTTCCACTGCTGCTGGGGAAATCTGGATCATATGGGTACTTTTTGGCCTTTAATCTGGATTTTCTGTAGACCCCATTAATGGGGTCTACAGTGGGATCTTCAGCCAGAAAATCCAGATTAAAGGGAGCCTGTTTCCACTAGTGACAGACAATGGGGTCTAGAGGAGGCTAGGGGGAGGGGATGCACCCATAGGGGGGGACCCCGAAATCCCAGCTTCAAAGTGATTTTGGAATCATTTCAAAATGACTCCAAATTCAACTTAGAAGAGACTGGCAAAGACTTCGGAGAGGCTCCGGAGCTGTCAGCACGGTCCATTCGCTATTAGCGCAGACCACGCGGACTTCCCTCCGAAATCCCTCTGAAGTGATCGGCAAAAGGCTCTGGAGTCTGACATCATGGGTGCTCCGGGGCTCTTATGCGCAGACTTCGGAGGCGTTCCGAAATGATTCCGGAGTGGCTTAGAAGTCTGTGCCAGTCTCTTCGGAGGGACTTCGGAGATCGCATTCCCCTGTCCCCTGAAACACCTGGGGTGACGGGCAAACCCTTGGGGGACAATCCGGATTCCCCACATGGGTGCAAAGGTGTTTCCATGGCAGGGGGGTTAGCGCCCATTGCTATTGGGTGCTACACCTCCTGTGGAAACACATTGGCTGCTTCCCTTAATCCAGATCTAAGGAGCGCAGTGGAAAAACACCCATTGTCTGTTCCTCGCTTTCAGGCACTGTTGTTGGTTTTAGTGGATCCTTTTACGTTTGTTTTTACTCTTTTGTTTCCCCTGAGACTTTTGCATACAGGGCAAGATAAAGCAAATCCAAGCTGAGCATAAAACGTATGTGATCAACTTTACATAGCATCTGACCTTTCTAAGACATTAGTAGAGACATCCGGGGGTAAACAATGGATAATTGAGTGTTAATTTAGTGGTGACCATCTTATCTTAGAGATCATTAGGAAAAAGTCTGAAAGTTAAACAGCCAATGTTACAATGTCCTTAAACAAACTGAAGGTACAGTTGACTTTAAAATAGTGAATGAATTTTTGGTCACTGAGAGAACAGACTGCTGGACTAGAGGTATATTGGTCTAATCTAGCTAGTGTTATAGAAGAAGGTGCTTGAACTTTATTCAGAAAAACAACAGGACCTAAACAATAGAAGTTATTTGTGATAGATTTCTTGGGAGAGACCCAACATGAATTATAATGGCTCTAGCTGTAGAACACTGGTAATTTTAGCTCTGGGAAGTTGCTGTGCCTGCATTATTTTAAGTGGTCCCTAGTAACTTTTAGCAATTCCCAAGATCCCACAGGAAAATGTATGGTATGTTAAAACTGGTTTGAATTTGCAGTGAAGACATGACTTCAGACATTCATTTTTGATGAATAGTGCTAATCTGTAGAATCTTGTATTCCATGCTGTGGAATTATAAAGGAACAAAATATTAACGGGAAAGTGTGATGGATAAATTTCTGCATTTAGTACATAAGGATGCCTTCTGCGATCTAGACATTTAGCATCCTAATGGTGGAGTGTAGATATTTTCTTTGGCCAATTATTTGTAGTGATTTCTGTGCTCTTGCATGCTTCAAATGATGGCGCTGATCCAAAGTTTGCATCAGACACTTGAAATTTTACTGATGCATCTCATATATATAGTAAGGTCAAACTTTTAAAACTGTTACGCCTTGATTTTTGTGCAGCAGGCTGGCACTGAGCCACATGGGGTGCGTCTTCATGGCATAGTTATCTCGAATTCAAAACGTTTTGAGTTTGCGCAGTTCAGACGGCACTTCGGATTAACACAGTATTTCCGTGTTAAAGGACGTTATCCCGATTAGAAATAAATCCTGATCTCAACAGGTCTCACTCCGGATCGGGCGTCGATACGTGTTTCCTTTTTAACTGTGTGGACAGTATCGTTCGGGGATGAGATTCAGTGTTAAGGCTGTCCCGCCCCCCCAATCGCACTGTAACCAATGGCTGAACGTATTAGAAGCACGTCATGTTTAGGGTTTCCTTCATTGAAAAAATCCACCCTCAAACACCCACTATAAACCTCCAGTCCTTAAAGCTGAAACACTGTATCAATCTAAGCACTTCACACCTTTAAAACAATGTTGCAATTTTGCGCAATTTCAGACCTTTGAAGGTTCGGAACAGTCGCTTTCAGCCCCCTTAAGGGTGAGAAGGCTTGTCAGCCACTTAGTCCCTTGAAGGGTGAAAACAGAATGTCAACCGCTTTGAGCCCCCTCTAGGCTACTTTGCCTGTGGTCACACCTAAGGTTTAATCCAGTTTCAGTTCACTTTCAGAGTGAGAGAATACACCAGCAAACTGACAAGCTGGTTTTCTTTCAGGGTTAATAACTCAGAAAATCCACCTTTAGACTAGATAATGTGGAAAGAAAACTACTGGTCACTTTGCTGATGTGTTCTCTCACTCTGAAGGTGGAGTGAAGCTAGATTAAACCTTAGGTGTGACCACAAGCCAAGGTTTTAATCCAGCTTCGGTCCCTGTGAGGTGGGGGGGCGGAGTTCCCTCCCGGCCACGGGGGGGGGGGAAGAGCAAGCGAGGAGCCCCCTTCGCCCTCTTGTCCACCCCTTGGCTCTCCTCCTCTGCGGGGCAAAGTGGCGGCAAAGCAGGGGGAAAGCGGCAGCGGAGCCCCAGGGAGAAGCCGCTAGCGCCGCAGCGCCGCAGCGCCTGGATGGATGGATGGATGGATGGATGGATGGATGGATGGATGGATGGATGGATGGATGGATGGATGGATGGATGCTGCTGCTGCTGCTGCTGCTGCTGCTGGGAAGGGGGAGGGTGGACTGGGCAGGGAATTCCCGGCGGAGCATGACGCAAAGAGAAGGGAGGGTGGGATCCTGGCAGGGAAAACCAATCACAGGAGAGAGTGTGGGCAATGGGCAGGAGGACAATGCTGCCATGTGGACTCCGAGTATTGATCCCGCGTTAAGGCTGCCATCGGAACCGGATCAACTTGCAAGTCGTCTGGACAGCTTTGTTCCGTTTCTTTTATTTCGAATTCTTTAAACTGAAATAACACATGCCATGAAGACGCGCCCATGATACAGTCTTCAAGATGGTTGGTCAGATGTCTGCATAAAGTGTGGGAACACAGATATTTTGTATGTCAAAGGACGGACAGAGAGTTCCGTTGGTTAACTCTTACCTGGTAAAGCAAAATTAATGAGGACTGGATTCTAGTAGTGATATTTTGCACAGAGTTGCTGATTGTATTCAAAATTGTGCATTTGTGTTTCTACACTGAATAAATGATTCCTCTGAAACAACAGAAACGTTGGTCAGTGTCCTGGCAAACAGATTATTCTTTGATCTATTATTATTTATTTACCTGCACATGAATATCAAAATCATATTTTAGAATAACTTTAGAATACACTGATAAAACAGTAATATTTTAATATGGAAATCTTACTCTTTTGCTGTAGTATATACCTTGGGTAATTTATTTTTGCATTTACTGGTGCTGTTCTTCCAATGTCCTTCAGCTGGCAACTCCTCCAAAGGGAGGCAAGATGTGAGAGCTCCCTTATGGAAAAGGCACATCCAGTTTTTCTGTAAATGTATGCGTATATCCTACTTCATCTATTTTCTTGTTAAGCATTATGTGGTTGGGAGTTGATGTGCGTTTGGGGTGAGCAACACACTAATGCCTGTTGCATTTTCAATCACATGTAAGTCACTGATGTTTTTGAGGTCTGACTATAGCATGAGAAAGTCACATGAAACCAAGATACCAGTTTCTATGCAAATGTTAGTCATAAATAAGTTTCAGCACAAATACCCGGAGATTATTTTAGATTTGGAAATAGCTGGAAGTCAGTTGCAGAATTTAGCTTTCACCAAAAAAAAGTCTTATCTCTCTTAAATGCAGCCACATTACAGCAATTTACTTTCCACGCTGCTTTATACACATATATACATAATAATATTCCTAACAAAATAATGGTTAATAAATAATTGTCTCATCTTTATGTATTTTTTTCTAGCATGGCATATATATAGCATTAATCTATTCCATGCTTTCTTTGCAAACATTCACTGAAAATAATTAATGACCTTGACTGCATCATATGACTGTTGTGAAATTCTAATATGAAATGTATAGGTTGTCTGCTGTGACTTCTATTACAGGTTCACTACTGAAACTGAATTATTGTGTGATTGTATATCACAATAATGTGAGATATTTTTCAGTGTTACAGAAAATCAAAACAGTTTGTCTTAAATTATCTATCTAATCCTATACCGGGACACCATTTTTTCCTACTGTGAAAGGCCAGGATATTTAAGCTTTAGCATTGGCAGCATGAACAGAGGGAATGGAATACACTAAATTCTAGACTTTAGGGTTGTTGTTTTTCACTAGCACTAAGTACCCATGAAGTATACATTAAGTACTCCGGAGCATCTACGGAGTTTGCACCCCACCCCCAAAAAGCATGGAGTAACAGGTGGGTAGATCCAGATTCACCACAGGCATGCTCAGCATTTCCACTGCGAGCATTCTAGCATCCATTGCTGTTGGGTGCTACACTGCCCGTGGAGATGCATCAGGTACCTCCTTAGATCTGGATCTACTAAATTCAGATTAGTTGAAGGACGCATTCCTTAGATCCGTATCTACTAAGAACCAGGTTAAGGGAGGTAAGTGGGAAAAAACCCTTTATTTGCCCTCTACAATCCCCACCCCTACCCCCATTCCATGTTTCCAGTCCATAGGGTATGGCTAGCCCACATAGCTTCTATCTTATTTCTAAACTAACCCAGTTCATACACAACTGTCAGATGTTATTCTTGCAGCATTTTTAGTCTGAGACTGTTTATTTGGAAGTAAGCAGTGTACATGAGACTTGGTTTTACAGAACTTCCACTCCTGAGGAACACTGCTAGAATCCACACGGTGCCCTTCTGAATGTGCCGGATGGTGCATTGTATACTACTATTAATTAGCTTATCTATACTAAAGTGGGATACATATATTAATAGACAAAAGCAATCCATTTATTACATACCTTTATCTGTCTATGTGTCTGTATTGCTATAAATCTAACATTTGCTTTCTGGGGAGTTCTGATGCCTCAAATCTTTTTATTTGATCTAATAATTGATCCAGTGCATTATTAAAAGAGGATCTCTATTTTCAATACTACTTTTTATAATCCCTAACATACTATTGGGCTTTTTTTTTTTTACAGTGAATGCACACTTTGTCAACACTTTGCACACTTTGCACTGAACTGTCTACTATTACTCCAAGATCTCTTCCAAAATCAGTTACAGTCAGCCCCACTCCCATTTGTATATGTGATTGCTTAGGTTTTCAAGTTGCAGTGTACATCCACTTGTCCACATTAAATAGCATCTGCTGTTTTCATGCCTACTCTCTCAATGCACAGAGATCCTTTTGTTTTTACTATTCTGAACAATTTGGTATCAGTAAATCTGGCTATTTCACTGGCCATACTTGTCTCTAGAACACTTATGAATATGTTTAAAAGCCCCAGTCCCATGACAGAACCTTGGCAGGGTCCATTTGTTAGATGTTTCCATTGTGATAAATGTCCATTTATTTTACTCTTTGTCATCCAGTTGCACACAGGGCCTGTTTAGTTTTTTTACCTGGGGTGAAAATTGGGGACTTGGTTTTGGAATAGCATCTGTGCGTTTTGGCACTGTCTCTCAGGGTAAACCTTTACTGGGGGCTGCTCAACCCAGTTTTACCTAACATTTTCCTCCAGACTCTTCTCATTGTCTTCCTAGCAGGATACAGGTGTGCAAATGAGTCTCTGGAGCTACAGATGAAGGGTTGCCATGAGAGGCAATGCCAAAACACACAGATGCCATTCCAAAACCGAGTCCCCAATCCTCACCTCAAGTGAGGTATTTTACAGACTGTAGTGCTAAAATATGCAGTTGCCATGACAGGAGGCAGAATCAGTGCCAGCATCCCACTCCTCAGGTGAGGTTTATTTCACAGAGAGCGCTGGAGCTCAAACACCCTATCTGAAGGTTGCAGCGATGCTTCTCACCCCAGACAGGTTTTTGTTTTTCATAAATTGCAACACTGGATTTAAGAAATAGCATCAATGGAACTTGGCAGATTTTGCTGCAGGAACCTCTGACCTGCTGGCAGAATTCTTTCGAGCCATTGTGTTTGCAGGTACAATAGAAGGAGTGCAGGGGAGAAATATGCACAGAAGAAAAGTTTTATGTGCACGAACAAAAACCTTTGCTTACAGAAAACAACGTCTATCACAAATAATGTTTGCACAACCAAAACTGTTTATAGCAGAAGGCACATACCATTGCATTCACTAAAAAGCACTCTGCACTCTCTCAGGAACCCAGTAACTTAGTCACTAATCAGAAGATAAACCACGCAAAGCAAACATTAGCGCACAAATTAAATACACAACGGCAGACCCATTTTATTTCACACATTCTGCTCAAAAACAATCCAGGTCACCAATCCATGTAAAACCACACTCACGTTGCCCTCACTAGATTAGCATCTCCTTGTATGAGGCAGAAGGTCCCAGATTTCTCTTGGATCATTTGGGTGGAGAAAATGTTATGCCAAATCATTGGGGAGCATGTAAATTGGGACAAGTCACAATTTGGTAAACATGTTACAGTGAATCCATGCAGATGAAAACCATGTAAATTAAGTTAAGTCTGTGCTGCATAAAGTGACAGTTACCTCCAATAAGTAGAAGACCTTTCATTCGTTTTGTTAAAAATGTAATTTTAATATGGCTAATTGAGACTAAGTCGTATGGGCTCTTAACTAGTGGCTTTTCTGTTTTTAAGGGTGCTTCCGCACAGACCCTTTAACACCCATTAAGCACACATTCCAACGTGCGCCTCCGCACACGGGTCGCTAATTATGACACTTCCGGTGAGGGGTGTCCGCACAGCGAGCCCGTTTTTAATGCGAATTTCAGCAGCAAAACCGGATTGCTGCTGGAGCGTCTGCATTAGCGGGGGCAAAGAAGCACACTTCTGGTGAGTGCGTCTGCACCTATCCGGACCTAATGTGTGCTTAATGGGTGTTTCTTGCACACCACATATCAAGTGGTTTTGCACTGTGAATCCACATCTGTTTCGGATGCGGCCGCACAGCGCAAGTGTGCTAACCCATGGCCCTCCCCCGGCTCGCCATGGTTGGCTCCCCGGAGCCACGCATGGCGAGCCAGGGGTCTCCTAACTTTCGGCTCGCCCTCGCCCCAGAAGCGGCAGATCTCCACTTCTGGAGCCAGGGTGAGCTTCCCCAAAGCCCACCCTGGGGGGAGCGCGGCGAATCCCCTCCTTACCTTGTCAGCGTCACCCCAAAACTGAAAGCAGGCACCCAGGATGCAGCGTGCCTGCGTCCTGCACGCCCCCTGATTGGCCAGCACGCAAGTCAAGGCAGCGCGCCTGCACAGAACGGCTCCTGAGGGAAGGGGCTGCCAGGCGCAGCCCCGGCCACTCAGGAGGAGCACAGGATGCAGGCGCACTGCATCCTGGGTGCCTGCTTTCAGTTTCGGGGCGACGCTGACAAGGTAAGGAGGGGAACCGCCGTGCTCCCCCCAGGGTGGGCTAGGGCGGGGTTTTGGGAAGCTCGCCCTAGCTCCAGAAGCGGCGACCCGCCGCTTCTGGGGCGAGGGCGAGCCGCCACGGCGAAGTCCGCCGGCTCGCCAGGCTTGGCTCCGGCAAGCCAATCGTGGCAGGCCAGGGAAGGGCCCTCCGTCCCACAGCAACCGGGTCCAATCCAGATCTTCGCCACGTGATGCGGATCTACCCTGGTAAACCGGATCTACCGGGCATCCGGAGTTATTAAAACCAGTTCCCCTGGGAGCCAGTTTTAATAAATCCAGGTGCAAGGGAACCGGTTTTATTTGCCCCTGTGCGGAAGCACCCTAAGATAAAATATTGGTCCCTACTCAGAAGGAGACGCCTGGACATTGCAGGTTGAAATCATACTGCAGTCTAGATGTGTGACCTTGAGTGGTAATCATGAAAATTTAGTTACTGTTACTACTTTGCTTACTTCAGAGTTCATAATTGCTAATGGATACTTAAGAGAGTTTACAGCCTGCATTGCAGAAGATTGTCTTTGCCAGAAAATTTTAAGAGCTCGCATGTGTTGCTGTGATGGTGCATAGCATTGTATGAGTTGGCATAGCTACAGCATCTGCCTGGCGAAGGAAATATTCTGCTAGGCTGCCTGTTGATTGCTGTCTAGCTTTGCCAGGCTATAGTAGCCCAAATCTATGAACCAGGGAGTTGCATGTGGTACAACCAAATGTAAGCAGAGTGCATATTTTGCAATCACTATTTAGACGTTCACAATAAATTATTATAATTACCTGTATTTGATTGGCTTGATAACATTTCCTCCTCCTTGCTTGAAGCAAATTAATGTTTTATCTGATTAATTTTAACGGCACTCACAGTGATTTTCAACCGCTAAACGCAGCTGCAATGCTTCAGTGATGTGTTTGCTCTCTTTGCACATAGCTCAGCTTGGGCCCTCCCAGTCACTTCCATATTAGCAGAGGATTCCCCCCATATGAGTAGCAGATTTTCCTACAAGGAGGAACAGGGCTAGCAGGTCTGAATATGTGTCTCACTCTAACAGAGCCAGAATTGTTAACAGGGAAGATTAGTTCCTGAGACAAGCGGAAAAAGAATGCCTCTCACCCATATTTTTCAGCTAATGAAACCCCTTTACTTCATATTATGTGGACTTCAATGTAAATCTAGTAATTAGAGGAAATACAGCAAAAACTTTCATTGGTTTATGTTCGGGTAACAAATGATTAGGAAGCAGCCCTACATTTTTGTTCTTTGAAAGATGGTATTCTGTTGTTGAATAGCGGTTAGGGACCCAGACTCTTATCTGGGAATACTGGGTTCTATTCCGCCCTACCCCATGAAGCCGGCTGGGTGACCTTGGGCTAGTCACAGCCCTCTTCTGAGCTGTCACAGCCCCACCTGCCTCACAGGGCATTCTGTTGTGGGGAGAACAGAAGCTTTGTCAGCCGCTTTGAGTCCCCTTAAATGGGTGAGAAAAGCCAACTCTTCTTCTTCTACTTTGTTGACTTAAGAAAAAAGAAAGCTGTGTCTTCTCTCTTATTCCACGTTGAAGGAATAGATATTCTGTTGTCCCATCTAATTTCATACCTCAGGATTTGTTATTTCTGTGTAGGTAAGCACATTTTTTTCTTGAGACGATTGCAAATCAGAGAAATGCAACTCTTTGTGGCACGGAACATATATCCTTTTATCAATCTGTTATCTGTTGGCTAATTATAAATATTTTTTTTTCTTCCTCACAAGGCGTTTATGCCAAAGTTACACTAAACCTTCTTCAGTTTGTTTCCCCTTCTGCAAGTAGCAAAGGGCCTTTTTGCACTTACATGGTCAAGACTAGGGATGTGCAAGAATATTCAAAACAATCAAAATTCATTCTAATTCGGACATTTGAATTTGAATCAAATGTCTATACATTCATTTTTTAACACTCAAATGAATTGGAATGTTTTGAATCATTCGTACGAATTATTCAGACATTCATTATGTGTATGATACATATGCATTATATACGTATCCGTACGCATTTTATTTGTATCCGTACACATTTGTACAGCTACGTATGGGATGAAAACGGGATACGCATGGAACAAAAAACGGGGATAAAAACAGGATGCGTACGGACACATACGGGATGAAAACAGGATGCGTGTGGACACATACGAATGTTGTCGACATTCATATCATTAACTACAAATTGAATATTTGTACAAATAGATACAAATGTATTCAAGTCTGTTCAAATTAGAATATATTTGTTTTTTCTCTACTCGTATGAATTTGAACACTCAAATATTTGATTCAAATCAAATGTCAAAAGTTGCATTTGTGCACATCCGTAATCAGGACAGCCCATGCGATGTGGGATGCTTCATACCCATGCCACAGTGCCACTTCCATCTCAGAGCAGCCTGGAACACATGGAGCCATACTGATTCTTCATAGCTGTGGAGCAGTAAAAACAGATCCGAAGCTTGCCTGGAAGTGTCTGGTACGCTCCCGTTCGGTTCTTGCACACAGCATCCACACTGCTTCTGGCTGCAAACGCTGCAGGGCAGCATGGTTGTGACTGTCATGATTGCCGTAGCAATAGCCAGGTACACATTGGGAGTTGCCGCAGCCATTGCCATGGCGATCCTCCATGCTGCAAAATAGCTTTGTGAACTTGGGAGTGCTGCTGACATTCGCACTGCCCTTGAACCTAAGTTAGAATTTCTAACTTAAGTTAGAATTTGTTACATTAGTGGGAAAACATGCTAACAGAAAAATCATGTTCTAGGAGTTTTTTTACTTTATTAATCACTTATGACAAGGAAGCTAAATGTAAACCTTTTGGGAAGCATGTTGCCTTGCAACTTTTGACACTTTGGACAATATATTATTCTGATATTGCATTGATATTATACTAGCTATCTGTGATACAAGATATACAAGAAGGGAATGATCCTTGTGTTATAACTGTCTTATGAGCATGTGTAATATTTTAGTTGTGTGGGGGAACAAGATAGATTACATTTCATGAGTTACATTGTAGTGTGTTTTGGAATCTGGAATTTTTCTGAGTAGTGGCAGACCAGACTGATGTTTGATCCAAAGAGGCTGTTTGGAGGCAAAAGCATGAAAGAGACTCTTGAAAAATATGAATTGCTAAGATAAAATTACCAAGAGATTCTGAATATGCATTCTCGTCCATAAACTGACTATGAACTGTAATATTTTTTATTATAGTAAAAAGTGTAAGCCACATGTAATGGCAGCCTTCCCACACATACTTCACATTGGGTGTGTTCCCATTCAAGATTTAAAGAGCTTTGAAATCATTTTGAGGACTCACTGTTCCAAAAGTTTCAAAATAATCTGAAGTTTCTGAGGATTAAAAGTCCCAAAACAAGGACTGTCTCACTGCTGAAACAAAGAGGTCTCACTGCTGGATTTATAAATAATCCTGACTATTTAGAAATGGGAATACAAGCATTTTTTTTTCAGAGGGAACCATGCTTTAGGGGTGTTCTCCTCAGTTCTCCCTGTTCCAACAATAAGCTGTGATTTCCTCTGCACCCCAGTCCCCTCTTCCCCTGGCTTTCCTCCATAAAGTGCTAGGAGAATCAGGCTGGCTACAAAGGAAGGGGGAGGTGAAGAATCAACAGAGCTTGCAGTAATAACATTGTAACAAGAGATCAGTGTAACAAATTGGCAGCTTCCATCCTCGGGTTGTGAAAGTGTGTCAGCGCTTGTGTAAAAGCCTGCCTACTTTCTCCCTCCTCCCTTCCATTCACATCTTTTACCTGCTAATCTGCTGTAATGATCCATCACAATTGTTGGCTCTTGTGTAAAAGCCTCCCTGCTTCCCCCCCCCACCATTTCGCACTGCTCTGATGATCTTGCACAAGACACCACTATAAGAAGCGAAAGTAATCTTTAATCTTCTACTGCCTTGTTTACTTGAGAAAGAAGCTGTGATACAGTGTGGGGAAGAAGCGGTGAACAAAAACTGCTGCCAAAGGACTCCATGATCTGATTCAAGGACAGGTTTATTTAAGGTGTGGGGTTTGAATTGCCCACCCTGATGAAGTCAGGGTGTGACAGTGCCCAATTGCTGACTGCATGGGGAGGAGGTTCTGCTGAGGGGGAGAGAGAGGGGTTTCTTCCCTGCAAGTCCACGTTATAAGCTAACAGTGGGAACAGCAAAAAAACAGACATCACTGCTGATTTTAAAAAAACCCTGTCTTAAATCTGGATTAAATTGCCCAGTGGGAACCTAGCCATCCTCTTTCTGGACTGGGCCTTATTCTGGATTGTATATTGAAATAGGGACCTGCCATCCACATGGTACTGCAGACTACGGTAGGTCCTACTTGGGATCTGCTGTAGTCTACTGTGGATGGCAAATCCTTGTTCCAGGATATAATCCAGAGTACAACCCACTGCTGAAAGGACCCAAGTTACTTGAAAATACTGAAACATAGATATTATTTGGCATTTAGTGATAATTCTGGTGTAAAAATAAGGGCATTGAATGAGTTCTCATGTCTCTGGAAGCTATTTTCCATGTGAATGCAGTGGTTCTATAAAAGAATGCACACACCCTCCTTTTAAATTAGAGAGAGAAGCCCACAGTAAGATATAATTTTACATTGTAAAACCTGGTATTAAGCAGGAGTGGCTTTATTGCATTATTAAGGCAAATTTCCTTATAAAAGCAGTCTGCAAATGCTTGATAATATGGTACAGTGACTGGAGACTAATAGCAGTCCCCAGGAGATACATACTTAAAATTTAAATTTTAGATTATTTATATGCTTGCTTTCTAGAGGTGTCTAGAAGGGCTTCTCCCCACCCCCCCAAAAATAATTCTGCTTATTGGGTTTGAAACATGCTGACATCTGTTGTTACCACTTCTCATCTCCAAGTGTTTCTCATTGAAGAGCAGATAATACTGACATTGTATGTCCTACTAGAAAGTGTCATCTGCTTTCTGAACGTACAGCTGGTGTTTCTGCCAGGTTTTGAAAATGTTCCTGCCCCTCCCCAAAGTCTAAGCTTTAAGAAGTAATGTTTCTCCCATTCCCTGGATTATGATTCTTTATTTTTCTTGTGTTGGAATTCTGCCTTGTCCTATGAAGTATTTTCTGAATGTTTCAGCCTTGGTGGTTGTGACCATCTCCCCAGAAGAAGGCTGTATAATTTCCCACAAAACTGCACAGTTGTGTTGATGTGGCCCTCAGAACTCAGTCTGGACTTAAGGGTGTCTTTACTCAGGTCATTCCCACACTTACTGTTGCTACTCTGGTACAGGGCAGGCAGACCTATGCCGAAATAAGGATGCTTCTAAGGCCATTTGCTGGTATTCGAAGCAGAAGAAGGTTTGCCCTTGGCTCTACTTGAGATGCCCGTGGGCAGTTGGTGGACCACTGTGTGAGACAGGATGCTGGACTAGATGGACAGTGGCCTGATCCAGCAGGGCTCCTCTTATGTTATCTGTCTTATCTGTCCGATGCTGGGATGATTTGTTCCTGGTGCAGACCATGGCTGTGCCAGCTACAATGCTGACTCTGAAGCTCATGCCAAAGCAGATGTGGGAAATCTCTGAATCTTCCAAAAGCCAGGAATGAAAGCTTCTGGCCTTTGGATCATCCTGCGTTCCCATTCAAGCAGTGTGCCTTGTTGCACCACTGAAATGAGTTCTCTGTAGCATACTGGACCATGGAGGTGTGCTGTCTGTAAACCTCCATGATCTGGTATGCCATCCCAGATCTCATAGATCTCAAAAAAAGAGATCCTCTGGTAGACTGGACCAGGACACTATACCTGAAAATGGGTCCAGGGTCTTCCTTAAACCAAAGCAGCATGCAGAAAGGAGGCCCATAGACCCCTTCTTGATCTGAATTTCTGGTAAATGTGGAAACAGACTTATTCTATTAATTTGGGGGTGTAAAACTCAGCTCCTCCTGCCAGCTTAGTGTGAAGCAAGTAGCATTGTATACAGTTTCAGCCAACAGTCTTGACTCTCAAACTTTCAGCTTCTGTGAGGCGAAATCAAATTCCATTTTCTTTTTGTTTGCTTCCCTCCTATAGAAGGCTGATGACTACACCATTCTGCTTATCAGCCTTCCAATTGGGACCCCAACTATGATAAACAAGCCCCATAATATATCCTTGTCTCTATAACATATTCTTGCACCCCCCCCTGTTCTCACACACAGACGATGATTGGAGCAGCAAGACTGCTTGTTGCTAGCATTATCCGCCCCTTATGGAAGATGACAGAGGTTGTGACCTTTGGCTGGTCAAAGGCAGTGAAGATCACAAGTGCTTACTCCTTGTGTTACATTAGTTATTTTCCCATGAATATCTTGCCCTGCTACCACATGATAATGAGGGTGGCTAGCCTCATCACCCTACTTAAATTGCCAGTCATTTTCATGAGTAGTCATTAACAATATCAATGTCTTTCATCCGTTAATGGCTTCTGACAGAGATATGGCTTACTTTACACCTGGATGTACTTGTGAGTCTCCCTATGAATATGGATGTCCAATCAATCTGTGAATTTTGAGTTGGCCCTGGAATTTGATTTCATAGCACCTATTCCAGCCTGCACTGTCAGAAGAATGAGGCAAACATTGAGGCTTCAAGATGTGCATTTCTTGGCCCTCTTACAGCAGCTTGAAACAGAAGTGCCTAGAAAGTAAGGGCCTGCTTGCATTTACCTGTTAGTGAGTGGTGGTCCACTCAAGGCGCATGTATATCATGGAGCTGTGGCAGATCTCCAGAACTGGCTTATTCTTGGGGGCATCTTTGCACTTCCCGTCCGCTGGATGTAAAAGGAGCACAGTGAACCAATGTTGACTACTGCTCATACTTGGAGCACTAGTCAACGTTACCCATTCCCCCCCACAATTGAATACTTACATGCCTTAGCACTGTTGCCATGACAATGCTGATGGTCTCCGTATGCGCAGTCGCAGTCACGTCTAACATCATCTGAGGTGCCAGTGCACTTTTGCATCACCTTGGATGACCCCAAACCAATGGAAGAGATGCAAATGGCTGCTTCCTGGACGTGCTAGGTAAGCTTCTAGTTAATGTTGGCAGAGGTGTGGAGCACCTAATCAACAATTAGGGAACTTCTGGGAAGGCAGGGGGCACTTGAAGGCCATAGCAGCCTCCTCCAAGTTTGGATGCCTTTCCCCGGAAGTTCCCTAATTGTTGACTACTGGCTGTAGTGCGAATTGGCCCCTGGTCATTGCATCTGTATCCTCTTCAAAGTACAACAGTGGACGTAATAGCACAACTCCGACTGTGCTGTTATGTGCAACATCCAGATTGCCATGGCAATGCCCAAGCATGTGCTGGATGTTTCCACAGATGTTGCCATGGTGATCCGTCCTGCCTTGGCCTGTCCATCCACATTTCAAGTGCTGCTGGGCAAATACAAGGTTTTTCCAGCATTTGGAGTGCAGATGGCTAGCACCACATTGCTACCTTACCTGACTATTATGGTTGTGGTATTACATACGTACACAGGAAGGACGACCCGAGTAATAGTTCTTAGTATGCTTGGAGAAAGAGGTACATTTTAATCGGGGATTCAAAAGATGTCCAACCTGATGAAAGGCGATCCTCTTAGGAAAAGAGTTCATGAAGTTGGGAGTAACCACTGAAAAGGCCTGATCTGTGGTCCTAACCTTAATTACTAAGCGAATAAAGGTAATAATTTCACATACTGCAAGCAGGATACTTCTGAGCTATTATTTGTGTGTGTGTGTGTGTGTGCAAGTGTTTGTTTCCAATGAAGGCTGCAGGCTGATTAAAGCAGCAATCTTGTTCCATCATTCTGGAGCACCGTTTAAAAGATACTTGCAAAGGGGTCCCCACGGAAGAGCTCGCTCTGAATGGTAGAACAGTCACTGTAAATGAGAAATGTTTTATGGTTGTTGAGTACTGTTGACTTTGGTGTCTGTGTGGAAACAGCTATGTCTGTTTTTTGGCAGATACAGAAGTGGTTTCTCATAACTTTCTTCCAGGGTGAAGCCAGGGTTGAAACCTGTGACCCTCTGCTTTCCAAGCAGTTGCTAATAGCAGTATTATTATATTGACTGCTGGCTGGGATTGTTTCAAGGAGCCTAGCTTTGAGGTTCATTATAGTTTCACTGAGTCTGGAGAGTTTCTAAACTGCCTTTACTTTTTTTGCTGTACTTTTTAATACTGTTTCAACTTTGCTTGCATATGTTTTGTGGATTTTAACTATTCTAGGGCTTATATTGTCTTTTTATTGTTAGCCACCCTGGCACATGGTCCCTTCGGACCTGGCCAGATGAGTGCCAAGACCTCAAAATCCAGACACCAGCATGTTCCCGGGGAGACATGGCCTCCAAGGGAGCATGAAAGCTACATGAGCCTCTAGCCTGCTCCCATGCACAAGAACTGCACCTGAGAGAGCTCCAGCAGGAGACCTCCTCAAAGTGACCCCCTTGCATTCTCAGACTCGGCCATTTCTGCTGGTGCTATGTGGACATTTGGCAGCCTCAGGAGCATATCATGCTGTGCTCCAGAGCCCGGAAACATTTTGCTGAGCTCCAGGAATAGCCCGCTTCCTGTTCTGTTTCCAGGTTCTCCACTCAGCCTACAACTTGGGAGTTGGGGGACAAACGTTCTCCACCTCCAAAGGTAGCCTGGGGTGGTGTGGCCATCACACAAATAGTCACCAGTGTGCTTCACAGCACTTTGCCTTGTTCCTGTCCTGATCAGCCAAAAGTGGTCTCCATGCCGTGGTGGCTAGCTTTTTTGACCTTAGTGTTTTCACTGATACTTCAGTGCCTTCAAGACGTTGTATGGACATATGTTCATGGACAACAAGAAATACGTGGATTGCTAGAGTCAAGGATATCTTGATTTGGATAAAACATGTAGTGACGATACTGGGCCTGAACACAGTCTTAACTATTCTGAAAACTCAAATTTTAATATTGGTGCTCCTAACATTGCTTGAACTGTTTTTCTTATTCAGGTGTATAGTTAGGCCATATGGGAATCAAGTGCTGAAGCTGAGGATCCTGTTCTGTCCTTCAGCCTGGCACACAGTGGCCTAAATTTCATTTCTCCTGATAAATCTCAGCATCATGTTGTTATACACTGTTATAATGTATATTTTTATCCAAATATTATATAAAGTATTTTAGTTATCCTTTTTTATTATTTATTTTATTATTTACATTTCTATTCCGCCCCATACCTGGAGGTCTCTGGGCAGGTGACGGCAGATTAAAATAGAATATACATTAAAAGACATTAAAAGTTCAACAAATATAAAACAATATACATTATATTTAAAATGATAGTGTCTGTACTGGGGGGAAACATAAACAGTTCAGCCAAAGGCCAGGCTAAAGAGGTGTGCCCTCCTAAATGTATATAATGAGGGGGCATGATGCACCTCGAGGGGGAGGCTATTCCATAGTCTGGGGGCCATCACAGAAAAGGCTCTCTTCTGGGTGCCCACCAACCGCACTGTTCAAATCAAATCATCAAATACATATTGAATATTTGTACGAATAGATACAAATGTATTTGAAGCGGTTTGAATTTTAATACATGCATTTTTCTCTATTCGTACGAATTTGGACATTCAAGTATTTGATTCAAATCAAATCAAATGTCAAAAATTGCATTTGTGCACACCCTTAAAATGAACCAAGATTATTATGTCAATATAAATAAGACCGGTTGGTCTGCTCTATCACCAGGTACCCTTTCTCTGTAATAATTTATCTCCAGCAAATCCTTTGCTGACCTTCTGCCTCCAGATGTTTTGTACAACAACTCCCATAGAGCCAACCAGCACATTGGTTCTGCTTGTGGCTGATGTAAACGTTAATCAAAAGCATCCACAAAGCCCCAGACTGGCAAGGGTTGCTTTAGGGTGTGTCCTGCTAGTGCCTTTCAAAATTCTTAGTACGCAGTTCAGAGGCAGACTGAAATGTTCACGTTACATAGTAGTTAAAGAACAGAGCTAAGCTGTCTCTGATGCAGAAGAGCTTCCTTTAAATTAAAGGCAATTATGAGGACCCACAGTAAAAAGTATGGCATGGTACCAGAGTTAAGTGAACAATTTCCTGACTTAAACATCCCTTGTATGAGCTGCTGTTAAGTCTGAGGTATTTTGTCCGTAGAAAGGCTCAACAAACAAGCAAACCAAATCCATATTCAGATAATGAGATTAGTGTTTCATTCATTTGTAAGTCTTTTATGCAGACAAATATAATTCTCTTGACTTTGTTTCTGCTCTCAGAAGTGTAATCACAATTTTTGGATCTGGAGAATTAACCCATTCTCAAGACTTCAGCACTATAGAACTGAAAACAAACAGCAAAGCCATGCCAGAATGGAGAAGGTATTTGGTTACTTTTTTCCTTGTGTTAAGCCTCCAGCACACATGTGCTCACTTCCTTAAGGCTGTGGTATGCTGACCTATAATTTTGGGTCTTGTAAACAAAACTCTAGTCCTGGATGTACTTGCATGGATTATTTATTTACTTAATTGTTTAAAAATATTATAACTCATCCTTCCTCAGTCCCAGGACAGGATTTAATGAAACTGTTGAAAAATCTAAGCAATAATATTAAGTAATACTCTTCTAAGGCAAATCAGAATACAATAATGATATTAAAAACAGATGTGTGTGTGTGTGTGTGTGTGTGTAACAGCACACATGTTCCAAAAAATATTTTACTGATTGTCATGTGATTCTCCAGAACATAGTAAATGGTGCTCAGGGGCACCTGCAAGACTGTTGACTGTCTAGAAATTTTCACTGTAACTAAATTCTTTCATTGTTGTTTGACTAATTAATTTAAGGATTGGGCCTTGCTTTTCTCCTTTTTTGTTAGATTCTTGTTGAGGCCAGTAAAATACATAGAGCTAATGACGAAAAACAGAAATGTGCAATTCATAACACATCAGTAGCAAGTGTTCCAAAGTAGAATCACTTGTTTCCAACCTAGGGGCAGGACATGTGGCACCTTCATGGTGCACTCCGTTGCATCTCCTTCTCTTTGAAGCATCAGAGGTCTCCAGTTTTGAAGGGAGGCCATTCTGTCATGCCAGAAATGGCCCCAGAAGAGGATCTCTTCTGACATTATGTTTATGCAGAGCAGGCAAGGTGACTCAGGCAGCTTCCAGATTAGTGGATTAAATATGCAGATATTTAAAAATACGCAGCTTACCTGCTGTGATGCAATGACTCCTTGTCCCCACTCCCAACGAAGGTCCGCAGCTTCCTCTTCCGTGGCTACAAAACTTCTATGGTGCGTGTGTCACATGGGAACAGGCAGCCAATGAGAGCAGCGCTGTAGGCTCAGCTCTTGTTCGCTGTTCTTGATGTCCTGTGTGGACTGGCGGGAACATTCAGATTTACCTTACACTGCGGCACGAGTGTTGATTGTTCCACAGGAAGGCAAATTCGAAGTAGCGGCGGCATAATGCTATGCAGGATCAAGTGTCAGGTGTGATGTCCACACCTCAGCTGCGTAGCTTTATTAACTCTGGACACACCCTCAGTCTCACAACCACTATCTTCTCTGTGGCCATGAGAGAATTTGAGAGTGGCAAGTGCCACGAAGGTGCTTTGTCCTGTTCTTCAGAAAGGGCACTGCATATGGTGCATGTTGCCCTTCTAGAGATTGAAGGGTGTGTGTTTTTTAAATTTTGTTTTTAACATTTATCCTGGAATGTAGCATTTCTCTTCTGTGCCAAATCCTCTATACCCTTGCTAAGGATAGAACTTTTTCATATGAGTTTTGCCGCTGAATGCCAAGGTGAAAGTCAGTAGCTCATACACTGGGCCTGTTCGCACATGGCCCTTTTCTGGAGTATATCTCAGGATAAGGGAGTGTGGCCCACATGCTAATGCAGACTCTGGTAGGCCTTACTTGGGGCCTGCTGTAGAACTGCACTAGCATGTGGACAGTGGGCCCCTATTCCAGGATATATTCCAGAATAAGGCCAAGTCCAAATAGTCCCACTGTTTCTGTAGAATGCATTTAATGGATATAAACAGTTCTGCAATAATTCTCCTTTTCTAGAGGGAATTGCAGTGCTGGTATATGAAGGGTCTCCTTCCCTAGACTGGGATATAACAACAAAATGACTTCATTTTACTTCAGATTTGCAGCTTTGTAGTAGCAGGGCAGGTTCCTGCTCTACTCTGGTACATTCGGAGAAGAAAACTAAGCATTTAATGCAGTTCTGAGGCAGGTGGTCGTTATAGTACTGCAATATTCCAGATTCTATATTTGGATTTTATATAACAGTGTGGTTGCTTGAATGTTAGATATTATATTGGATTGTTATTTTTTGTATGCTCCTTTGAGCCCCTTTGTGAAAAAGGTGGGATATAAATAAAGTAACAAAGAACAAGTAACATTGTAATTAATGAAGAAAAATGCTTTTTCTTTTCTTTTCTTAGTGGTTGTATTATTGGAATATGAAGGGAGCCTCTTTTTCCTGTATTGCAAAGCACACACATCTGTCTGCATGGACAGTATTTGCTGTTAATCATCCAAAGATTTCAAGATGGGTCAGTCAATAAAAACATGAATAAGTGACATAAAACATTGGACATGTCTTCACAGTTGTGGTGGGTGGCTTCAGGAACTGAGCACCTCTGTGGAAATCTCCTCTCCCCTTATATCCACAGTTGGCTATGTGGGGCACCCAATGAAGTAGAGGATGAAGTATCTAAGCAAGTAAAAAATCCCACGTACCATTAGCATACTGTTAAGTGTCCTGTCCAGTTTCTGGGCTCCAATTCAAATTCTTCCCAAAAGGAGTCACATGTCATTACTACCATAATCTCTATGGACTCTGCATTATTAGAGTCCTAACTGGGTGACGTTTCCCACAAAGAACCCTGCAGAAGTGCTACAGTGGCCATCAGATAGATCTTCAACATCTGTTCTCACAAAGGAATTGAGTCAACCAATTGTCCAACAGATGGCTGCAGACAAGAGTTAACAGATACAATATAGGCAGAGAAGAAGGCTGACTTCATTGTCCTAATCACGAAATACTCCCAGACTTGGGTTACTAACTGTGCTTGATCGCCCTCAACTCAAGGTGTTTTTTTCCCAGCACCTCATTAGATGTCATTCAGTTCACTTCATTTCCAGAACCTCCAGCAAAGCCAGTAGCTTGTTGGGATCCATTAACCTCAAGAGACCACTTAGGGGCAACTATGTTCAAAGGCCCAGCAACTGAGGCATTCCAAGCTTCAGCAAAGGTAGAGATACCACTGCCTGTAAGGTTATCAAGAAAATCTTCATGCACTCTGTAGATCCATCAGCAGATCATAATAATAAGGCCTCACTTCCTGCAGGAGCCTGGGTTAGCAGCAAATTACAAAGCTGCCTGATTTGATCATGGCAAGAGTGAAGTAATTCTATTCTCTAGCTTCAGATCACTTCTACACCAAGATGATCACCAGCACCAGGCCTGAGATTATAGTTGCTGTGAAAGCCATGAACTCTGAGGGTGGGACATTTAACCAGCCCTCAGGAACAGAAGTTTAAAATGACTGCCAAACATGAGATGAAGTCAAGGTGGCCAGGAAAGGCTATCGCTCCAGGGCTGCTAGTACACCAGCAGGAGATCAAGTTTGACTTGCTACTCCATTTCCCGTGTTGTGGCTTTGAGGTTGATGAAGCAATGGTGACTGGAGGGTAGGACATATTTCCTCAAGGACAATATTCCCATCAGAACCCTTCCAGGTTTCCATATCAGGTTGGCTTTCTCCATCATCATCAAATCATATTCAGAAGAGGTCTGGTTCTGAAATGACCTGGCCTTTAATGTCAGAGAGCCTTGAGGTGACCACCAAACAAACTTATCACCTGGGACTTGGAATCAGCATTATTAATTAGAAGCAGACACCTGCACTAAATCTCCTCATGTAGGACATTCTTACACCCATGCCATATTTCCCATGACAATACAGTGTGAGAATCTTACCCTGTTTTCATTTGTTTTGGGAGCCCACTTCTGCCCACCCACAAAAATCCCATTGCAATTTGGCAATGGAAGTTCATAATCCTCATTGAATCCTCTAGTAGTAGCCAGATGGAATAGAGAACTCAGAGATGAAAAAAATGGTTGATGCTTATGAAATAGTGGTAGACATGACATCAGCAGGAGTCCAGCTAAATTCCACTGAGCATCTCCTACTCCCTTAATGCTAACTTCCACCTAAATGCTTTTCTTGCTTAGAAAATATCTCTAAATGCCAGGAATCCAAAACACAACAAATCACAATTCGAAATATTTCAGTTTGACTGTAACTTTGGCCCTTCCCACAATTTCTGGTGATCCAGATGTAAGGAGTCTCTTAATCTTGATCATGGACCTCCTCATCTGGACTTTAATGTGAATCAAGGTCTAGCTCTGTCTGCACTAGGCAGAGCCAATCTGGATCTGTTGTGGGCCCATGTAATTGGATCAACAAGACGACTAAGGGCCTTGATTTGGATCATAAGAAACATGCAGATGGTACTTTTCTGTGTTCCAGAACTAAGGCCTTTTCGCACAGGCCTTTTTAGAACGCGTGGAAGACAGCTCCGGACGAGGCATTCGCATTGCCCCAGCGGGGCTTGCGCCGCCTCGTGTCCGGAGCTGTCTTCCACGCGTTCCGGATGCAGAGCACTTTAAAGTGCTCTGCATACGTTCCGACGCGGACGAGCCGCCCCGGCGCGTTCCGGGAGAGAAGCGTTCGCTCACGCTTCTCTCCCTGACAGCCGTCAGCACGCCCCCAGGGCCTGACTTGCCGGGCCGGCGCTCGTGCCGGCGCGGCAAAGCCGGTAGACGGGACCCACCGAATTGGGGTTCCCCTTTCCCATCTGCCAGGGTCAGTGACCCTGGCAGATGGGACAGGGGAACCCCGATTCGGTGCGTCCCGTCTGTCGTTTCCGATGGCCGCCGGGACGTGGCTCCTTCCCGGGTCCAGCAGCCCCAATGGGGCTGCCGAAGCCGGGGAGCCACCAGCATCGGCATCCTGCAGCCCCATTCCGGGGTGGCAGGAGGCCGATGTTGGGCTGGCTGGGGACGAGGAACGCCTTGGTTGACCGGAGCGCATTGCTCCGGTCCCCCAAGGGTCCCCCCCCGCCCCCATTGCGGCCGTCTGCGGGGCGTGGACGCCCCGCAGATCAGCCGCACACCTCCCCAGTCCCCAAAACCCCCACCCCCAACCACCCTCCGACCTGGATCGGGCCGATCTTCGCGGTGAAGGTGCCTACAGCGAGGCACCTTCATCGCGAAGATGATTCCCCCCCTCCCCCAGTGCTTGTCCAATAGGGGGGCTAGGTGGGCTGCGTCCTGCGCGCTCCAAGCATGCCCCCCTCAGTCGGACGGCGGACGGCCATGAGGTAGGTGCTCTGTCACGCGCGTCCCATCCCCGGGCCCTGGGGGAGGGGGGGGAATCATCTTCGCGGTGAAGGTGCCTCGCTGTAGGCACCTTTACCACGAAGATCGGCCCGATCCGGGTCGGAGGGTGGTTGGGGGTGGGGGTTTTGGGGACTGGGGAGGTGGGCGGCTGATCTGTGGGGCACTCGTGCCTAGATCCAGGCGCTCGCACCCCACAGATGGGCAAGATCGGGGCGCGGGGCGAGCCCTTGGAGATCAGAGCCAGGGGCTCTGATCCCCAAAGGGGTCCTGCCCCATAGGGGCCTTGCCCCGGGCCCCATGATGGGTGCCCAGGTGCGCGGGCATCTTCGTGCCAGGTCCCCAGGGCCCGATCCGGGCCCGTAGAGCTGGCACGAAGCACGGGGTGGGTGGCTTGACAGCGCTGCCCACCCCTTGGGTGCTCTCACCCAATGGGCGGCAGCGCTACGGCCGAATCCCCGCCCTTGGCCGGCCTTTGCCGGGCCAAGACAGTTCTGGGCGCTTTTACCATTCACACACAGGCGCGCCGGAACGCGTTCCGGTGCGCCTGTGTGTGAATGGTGAAAGCGCCCGGAACTGTCTTAAGCTTCCCGCCTGCACGCGTTCCAAACGGAACGCGTTGCAGTGCGAAAAAGCCTGTAGTGCGGGGTGCTGTGTTTTTTAGCAACACACCACAGTGCACCACCCAAAAGCACCCCTCGGCTCCAAGGCTATAAACTTATGTTCCTAGCTGTTTGAGGTGTGTGTGTGGGGGGGCAGTGGTTGCGAAGCTCATCAAAGCTTCACAGCTGCCTGGAAGCATAGGCCAGATCAGGAATGTACGTACAGACAGTTCTGATCTGACCCAGACCTCCATGTAAACTGGATCAGTGGGCCCGGTTATTTCTGGACCCACTCATCTAGATCTGACACAGGTAAGTGAAGCAAGAGTCTTTGATAGAAACCCACTGTTATAGATTTCTAGCTGTGTCTTCTGTTCTATTTTTCCTGTTCTTATTCATAGTAGCTGAGTGAGAGGAGTCAGGCAGACAAACAAACAATTATATAGCGAATATGAATAGACTATAAATAATGTCACAACTTTGAAATTAGAAAAGAATCCACTACTTGTTCAAGAATTTACCAGGGTTTACTTGAATTATTTCTTACAGGTTATTCCTGGAAGCCAGGTTGCAAATATAGCCACTCAGCACAGCCAATAAAACCCAAGGACACAAATACTGAATAATGTGAGACCTAAAAAGATCTGTTTGTTTTGACTATCTATCTCCACTGCTAAAAAAAAGGTGGGGGGGGGGCTCTCAAATCACACATTGGATCTGGATGAATCACCAACCAATTGATGGCTGGGATCCACCACCACCACCCCGGCAATAAAAAATTGAAATCACAGGTGGATTCAATTTATGTGAATTTCATCACAGCAACTCAAAATGTGACTCACTAGCGTGTATGGTCTGTATGCATATATGGACTTCCAGCAATGTCTGGGTATGCTCAGGCTGGTAGTGTCCTCAGGGATAGCCTCCCACATCTGTATCAGTATCATTGAGCTCCTGGTCAGTGTGTAGTGCTGCTTGGTGATGCAGCAATACATAATGTTGTGGAGGCACTCAATTGGATTTAGGTCAAGGGAAGGTGAAGGCCAGTCAATGACATCAGTACTTTCATCATCCAGGAACTGCCTACACACTCTGGCCACATGGGGCCAGGCATTGTCTTGCACCAGGAAGAACTCAGGGTCCACTGCACTAGTGTACCTAACAGCAGTCAGGATACTATTGGCTATCACATGGAGCTTTGTGCAACTCTCTTAAAGGTATGCCTTCCTAGATCATAACTGACTCTCTGCCAAACCACTCATGCTGGATGATGTTGCAGGCAACATAGTGTGTACCACAGCATCTCCAGACACTTTCATGTCTATCACATGTGCTTAGTGTGAATTTGCTCTCACTGTGAAGATAACAGGATGCCAGTAGTAAACCTGCCAATTATGGTGTTCTCTGGTGAATGCCAATTCACACCTAAAATATGATGATGATGATGATAAATGGTGGTTTTTAAAGCAAGTTCTCAAAATTATTCACCTCAACTGAACAACATGTCCTGCAAGCTAGTCAGATAGCTTAAAAAAAAACAAAAACCCCTCTCTGTAGTCTTTCGAAAACTAGTCACCTCCAGTTCTGCAGAAATGCAGGGAGTTGACCAGAGGCCAATTCACACTATGGCCCATAGTTCATGATTAGGCAACATCTGGGCAAGTGCATCTGCACTTGCAAGTGACGCTTGCAGACAACAAGCACCCCCTGCCTTCCCAGATATCGCTAGCTGTGGTGCATGAAATTGGGCACTGCAAAAACCTTACCAGCGGTGACCATGTGCACCTTTTCTGGTGCAGTGGGGGGTCATCAGAGGTCCCGCACGAGCATGCTGGCACCTCAGATGACGCTAGATGCAACTGCACTTGCGCAGAGCCTTGTGGAAAATCAGATGTGCAATCAAAAAGAGGTAAGTGATCAATTGCACCAAGGCTAGCTAATTAGTCAACGTTGGTCTCTAAGGCACTGTACAAAAGCATCACAGATTGTTACAGGCATTTTAAAGAAAGTTTAGTAAAACATGATCGCCGGCAAAGTTGATTTCCTCCATTTAACAGCTCAACAAACATCTGTGATGTTAATTAATTATTTCTCACACTTTACCCAAAAGTTCCAGGGCAGATCCCAACCATATGAAACAACCTAGACTATAACCCTCCTTCCTTTTCATTTCTCCCTAGGTAAGACAGCCCTCAGAGAAAGCTAAAAGTCAAAGACCTAGGTTAAAGAGGTATGTTTTAACCAGTCACTGAAAACCATATAATTTAGGTTCTTGGCAGACTTCCAGAAGGAAGCTGTTCCAGATTCTGAAAGTCATCATAGAAAAACTATAAGAAGACCCTGTGGAAGACAGTATTCTTTCAGATAACTGGAGCCCAAGGTGTTAACATCAACACCTTGAATTGAGTTCACTAGAAAATAGGCAACCAGTGCAGCTGTTTTAAGGGGTCAGGCTGATGCATTCTACACTAGTTCCAGCTTCCTGAAAGTCTTCATGGATGGTCCCATATAGAGCACAGAACAGTAGCCTGGAAGTTACAAAAGTCGTCATAATCAAATTGTCCTTATCCAGGCATGGCTGAAGATGAAAAATTAGAGTTGGAGGCGGGCAGTCCTGGCTACTATTGGTACATGTATCTCAAATGATAGCAGTTAATCCAGGAGCATCCCCAGGTTTATGTAGATCTACTGATCTTCAGTGCAACGTTCAAGGCTGCCCTAAAGACGACTGGTGCTGTGGTTCCTAAGCAAACAAGCAAAGTAAAAAAAAAAAAAGCAGGGGATTTGTAGAAAGTAACAAAAACAGAAGCAATACATCTTGCACAAATATAGCACCTTAGGAAAATAGTTCACCCAGATCCTCTTAAAAATGCATCTTGATTGAGAACTCCCAGCGGTTGGTTAACTGTACATTGTAGCCTATCTAGAAATTCAGGACTAGGGACTAAAAGAATACCCTTTCCATTTAAAACTATCAAGGGATTTTGGTTAGGCAGAGTGTAATTATCCAGCTAATTATCTGCAAAGCCACTGCATTAACCTCCTAAATCCTTATTTAAATTCATCTGGGCTGCAGTGCTTATAATGGCCAGCCCATTGATATGCTGTGATTTCTGTAGTAATAACCATAATTGTTCCACTACTTCCTCTTCCTTTTCACTCCATTTATAAGTATTTTGTTGTGGTGGTTCTTAATGTGTGAGAATGAGGATGTGGACAGGCAGCTGAATTTCAGCAATCAATCTAGCTGGTCAGGCTGAGCAAATTCTTGCTTATTGATTACTGCCCGTATAGCTGCTCATTTTGAAATGCCATGCACAGAGGCAGATATTTTGTCAATTGTTAGTTACAAATCCAGATTCATCATTGCTGTCCATCAGATCTGAAAGAATCAGCAGCTGCTTTGTGGATCAGTTCTTCTCAATGTCCTTGACGTTTTGGTCCTGGAACTGTCTGAGCTTCCTGTTTCTGAGAGTTGTTTTAGGAACAAGGTGAATGGCAAAAATGGAAGATGAACTGAAAGATGCAGGAGTTTGTATTAAGGATATTCACAAATGATTTTATTTGAATTCAATTCGTATTGAATTCATTTGAATAAATCCCTTTGAATGTGGTAGGATACTAATTCCATATGAATTCGATACGGATATTAGATATAAATACACAGCTATGTAATGAAGTTCTTCGCACAAATGTATCAGAACTTTTGATTCAAATTTGGATGTCAGTCTTCAAAGGTGCCAACTTTCTATTCAAATTCAAATGTCCCAATTCATACAAATTCATATGAATTTCAAATGTTACAAGTATTTGTGCACGTCCCTAGTTTATATAGATATGTTAGCTATGGCTCTGGGTTTCCAAACCCTGCTTGTGATACTTCAGCATACATAAGAAATTCTGGAAATCATAGTACTGCTAGAACCAGCAAACATCCAATGATTAAAGCAATTTTCCTGAAATAATTTTACCGGTGATACAATCAAATCAGGTTGCTTTCCTCACCATTACTGTGTCTCATTAGTTGACCTGCATCCATGGCTACCATCTAAAGATAGCAATGAACAAAATCTTGTTTCTGAAGATTTCGCTCTTGCATCTATTTATTGCATGCTTGTACTGTATATGCCTTTAGCCTCCTCAGTTGCATTTTCCATTGTACTGTTTAACCTCACGTGGGAATTTCTCTTTTGCACTTTAACAAACTATCATGTAAAAGCTTTCAGAGAGAAAATGTTTCACAGAATAGGGAACTATAGTCTGGAAGGCTGATGGAAAACAAAATAGTGCCCTTTTACAGCATCTTCGTGTAGCTGCCTGACTTGTATTTGACACTGGGATTTTGGAAGAAACTGTTGTATTGTGCTACTATATTATTTTTCTAACAGACCTGGGAGAAAACATCAGCTTGCTTAGCATGCAAAACCTTTAATAGCTTTCATTTTTTTTTAAAAAAAATAGAGAACTAATGAGCCACAAGTTTTGCATACCGGTCACTTGCCTCATCTAACTATGGGTGTGATTACAGAACATGCCCCATTCATGTAGGAAAAAGAAAATCCTCCTTCATGTTGCTGTTCCTTCACCTTGAAACCTAGGAGCCTGTCCACAGCAAAAGATAGATCTTACAGCTGTAATGTTCCGTACAGTAAACAATTCAGTTTGTGCAGTTTCAGTATAACACAAATTTACTAATTGAGATCTTGCTCCATTATTAAGCAATATTTAGTGTTGCTGTTTCACTTTTGTGCACTTTCCCTATTTTTAAAGGTCTATTAACTTGCTGAATGCGAGTATTGTTTTGAGTAAGAATGGAACCCTCATGTTAAACCTGGCCCTACTATATTATCCTTAACCCCCTCTTTCCACCACTATTATGATGGCCAAGCTGAAAGTACTCAGGAAAGATGCATTTGCTAATTTTGAGGATCCTTCAGAAGCTGTCAATAGTTGCTGACAAAACATCAGTAGATGTTAGAGGCTTTTAGAACAGTTGAAACCTTTTCATGCTTGCTCAATTCTCAAACAGTTCATCCATTCTTACCTTTCACCTCTCCTCAGTGAAGGGACTCTCAAAGACTTTCCTCAACTCTTACCTTTCTTGTTGGAAAAACAAAGAGGCAAGGAAAGCTAACCTCATTGGAAGGAGGAATGTTTAGGGATGTTTTTCCACTGTCAAAAGTACCCATTTTTGCACCCATTTAGGACCCATTTGGGTGTGAGCTGGATGACCCCATTTCCACTACGGCACCCATTTGGGACCCGATTGTTTCCACTGCCATGGGGGAAATCCGGATCTCAAGGGTACATTTTGGCCTTTAATCCAGATTTTCTGTAGACCCCATTAATGGGGTCTACAATGTGGTCTTCCCCAGAAAATCTGGATTAAAGGGAGCCTGTTTCCACTGGAAACAGGCAATGGGGTCCAAAGGAGGCTAAGGGGAGGAGATGCACCTTTGGGACCCCCCCAACTTTGGCTTCGAAGTCACTTCGAAGTCACTTCGAAGTCGACTTCACATTCACTTCGAAGTCACTTCGAAATCACTTCGAAGACTGCCCCCCCCGCCCCCCAAAACACCTGGGGTAATGGGCCGACCCCTTGTGGGTTGATCCGGATTCCCCAGATGGGTGCAAAGCTGTTTCCACAGCAGGGGTGTTAGCACCCATTCCTAAGGGGTGCTACACCTCCTGTGGAAACACATTGGGTGCTTCCCTTAATCCGGATCTACTAGATCTGGATTAAGAAATGTACCCATTCCTTAGATCCAGATCTTCTTAGATCCAGATCTAAGGGCTGCAGTGGAAAAACACCCTAGGACATCTGAATTGCAGCTTTTAAGCATACACAGATTGTAGGTGATCTGAAGGTCAATGAAAGAGGAGGAAAAGAATTAAGCTTGTCTGTTTAATAACAATGTTTTTATCACAGTATCAAAAGAGTGTTTATGGGGTGTTTTTCCACTGTCACTAGAAGTACCCATTAAGTACCCATTAATGGGTACAAAAATGCCATTATGTATCCATTAATGAGTACTTAATGGGTACTTTTAGTGACAGTGGAAAAACACTCTTGGTAGGAGAAGAGTCTGGCAGTAGGGATGTGCACAAATATTCACATAAGATTTGGAATTCGACCAAATTCGGACATTTGAACTCGAATCGAATGTTATGATATTCATATGCTAACATTCGAACAAATACAAATGTTTCTGGACATTTAAACGAATAGTTCAGACATTTGTTAAGCTGGGTAAACGTATCAGATACGTATGTGTTCATATGTAGATACATATCTGTTCATATGCAGACATATATTGAATGTTCGTACCGATACATACGAATAGATTTGTATCTAATAGAATTTTAACACATTCAAATGTGTTCTATTCGTATGAATACGGATTTTGGAACATTCAATTCATTTCAAATCGAATGCCAAAAAAATTCGTCCACATCCCGAATGTGCACGAATATTCAGAATTCATACAAATTCGGCCAAATTCAGGCATTTGTATTCAAATCAAGTGTTAGCACATTTGAAGATTGATATTCAAATTTGAATAGAATGTTTCAATACATTCATATGCACCTTCGAATGGGGTTCGTATGGGACTCCCATGGGATTAGTATGGGATTGAACATTCATATCAAATTCAAATCCAACTACATTCGAAGGAATCTATTCGAACAAGTATCTAGTTTCTTGCATTAAGTTTTATACAAATTGCATACAAAAAAAAATTTGTGCACATCTGTACGTGGCATCTGTGCAGAGAATGTGCTTTTCTTCTACATTGGATGCTCAAAGCAAGGGCAATGTCCTGCATACACAGTCCCCTTGTTTTGCTTCCAATCATGTATAGGTACCATGCGAAAGGTGCAATTTTTAAATACATATAGGGGGAACTTAAGACAACAGGAGGAGGTAACCTTATAACATTACCAGAATCAGGAATCTGTGCTTTAGGTCACAGTCTGTTCTCAGAAACTGGAATAGCTAATTTTCCCATGCATCAATTTTCAAGGGGACACATAAAAAAAATCAACTTCTCCCAAGTAGGGGTCCTGCTGGTCAAATTATATACATTTTATGCAGCCTGAAAACTTATGGAGAGCTGGATAAATTCTAGTACATTGCAGAAATCTCAGTGGTGTAATAAGAATATTATGCAAAAGATTTATTGATACAAGAATTATAAATATGCAAATTGACTGCCTCTATTAGCATATACAATTTTTTAACACCAGCTAAGTACTTAAACCATGGAACATTTTGCATTCTCACTGTTTTTCATTGTCAATGAACAAACCATATTCTCAGTATTCCTGCCACATTTCTAAGGCACAACAAGCACATGCTGACTTTGATGCCAACTGCTGTTCTAGTATCATACTAATTTCCTACTTATTTCACACAGAGCTAATGCTCTTCTATTTAGAATATATTTGCCATGCATTATACAATGCAAAATACTTAATGCTGAGATTGTAAGTTAAAAAATAACTAGAGTATTGGATGCACATTTAAAAATGTCTTATATTACAGGAATTTGTGACCAGTGACCCTCAGATTCTGCTGGACTAGAACTCTAATCATCAGTGACTACAGGCCATGCTAGCTGTGAGTGATGCAAGTTGGAATCCAGAAATATCTAGAGCCTATAGGTTAAGAACATAAGAGAACCCCTGATGGATCAGGCCACAGCCCGTGTAGCCAACATCTTGTCCCACATCGTGGCCCATCAATTGCTTCTGGACATTCTCAAGCAGACAATGAAAGCAAAACCCTCACCTGCTCTTGACTCTTTGCAAATGGTCCTTTGAGGCATTCTGCCTGTCCCTCTAATCTGGAAGAAGTACCTAGGAATTGGTTCTAATAGCCATTGAGACACTGTTCTCCGTTTGCTTTTCCATGTTCCTAGGAGAAACTGTAATCATTGTATGTTTCAACACTCACCTTGCTTCGATAGGTTTAACTATTCTGCTACAGCTTGCTCCAGACCAGGCATGGCAGGTGATGACCATATTGTGAAGGCAGGGGCACCATCTGTCTGGATGAACACCAGAAGTAACGTGGAGGTGACATGGATGTTCCAGTCCACACCACTAACTTTTTATCCAATGCACCATCCACTCCTGCCAGTCATTAGTGCAGCCCCCATTACTTGTGTATTCTATCTGGTGCACAAGGTGGGGCTGAACAAATCAGTCTCTGAAGGTAGCATGCCATTTATGCTATCGTAGAATCAGTTCAAGGTGAGGTCATCCCAGTCTTAAGTCGTGTTCAGGACTTAGCAAGTAACGTAAACAAAATGTGTTTCTGCAGTTACTAGGTCAGACCCAGATCACTGGGTCCCAATCTGGGTGTGCCTGTTTGGGAGCCAACCCTGATTCTCAAGCTTACACATGTGTCAAAGCCAGTTCTGATGACCAGGAATGAAAGTTCCTGACCTCAAGGCCCACAGGGGAGCAAATTGGGTTGCCTTTGGCCCAGAGGACCTGATAACACAGTGAATACAAACTGTGTGAGCAAACAGTTTATCTTCACAAGTGGAGGACTGGTTCAGTTCAGTCACATATCAGGGTACCCAAACAACTAGCTAGTTCGCTGCTCACCTCTAGAAGGGACAGCCCCATACAATCAAAGGATATTTCAGCTTCATAAACTTGTTCATATTGTGCCACAAGTTTGTCCTAGAGATCTGGAAAATGTTCCCTGAAAAACAGCATGATGAAGAATGGCACAAATACATTTTTGCCATGGGACACCGTGAGCGAGTATGTGCCACAGAAGGACACAACTTTCTGAGGACAGGCTTGCCTTAGTGAACATTGCTAAGGGGGACAGCAGGAAGCCACCAGGTACATAAATGCTTTAATAAGTGTAGAAATAGTTGAAAATTTGAATGTTTAAATCTTACGTTTCTGAAAAAAAGTCCTAATTCATACGAATTCGTACAAATATCAAAGATATACTAAAAAGAGAGAAGGAAGCTGCTGTGAGGCTGAGTGCATTATTTGCATCCATCCTCATTGGAGAGAATCAGAGACCTGAATTTGTTTTCTCAGGAGGAGATTCTGATGAAGTCATAAAAGAAAGAAAAGATGTGGTAAGCCTTATTGATTAATTAAAAATCAACAGATCACCAGACCCAGATGGCATCCATCCAAGAGTTAATGAAAAATGCACAGGTCAGATTGTAGACCTCTTAGCCAAAAATATGCAGGGTTTTTTTTTGTTTGTTTTTGTTTTGCTAAGCTCATTTGCTATAGATGAGACATGGAAGGTGACTGATGTAATTCTTTTTTAAAATTGGTTCAGGGGGCTTGTCAGCTGATGTATTTGGTATTATTAATGGGCTCAGTTGGGGCATATTAGAATATATGTCTTATTTGGGTATTGTGCCGCTTTTCTACTGTCACTAGAAGTACCCATTAAGTACCCACTAATAGGTACAAAAATGCCATCACGTACCCATTAATGGGTACTTAATGGGTACTTCTAGTGACAGTGGAAAAACACCTTTTGGTATCAATTTTCTTAAACTGACAATGGATCCAAATTTAACAAAAAGAAAAAAAGGTATGTCCATCTACACCTGATTTTTTTCATCTATCCATTTCTAGTTCGGAGGATTTGAAATACACTAAGTTTTGGAAACAGGAAGGTTTCTTTTGTTTGAAATATTTTATCTTGATAAAAAGCCCATACCATCAATAAATATTAGAATAAATGAACATCTACACTCATGGCTCTTTTTATTCAGTTAAAAACTATTCAGAAAACAATATAAAATATTATTCAAAGTACAAAGAATCTGATGTGGTTTTAACATGGTTTTAACATGGTTTTTAACATGGTTTTGTATGTGCATATATGTGTGTGTGTTGTAGTAGAGGCTTCTTCGCACACATTGGTGAGCCCCTCCTTTAGATCTCTTCAGCATGCAGAAGGGAGGCTCCTACTGCATCTGTTGATCTGGTATACCTGCCAGTACAGAACTGCCTGATAAATCTGTCACAATGTGCACTTAGAACTTGCTTGTGGGCTTCCTTATAGTGGGCTGCCGCTGTCAGAACAAGGTGGAATAAATGATCAGATCCCTCAGAGTATTTCTAATGCGTTTAAACAAGTTATGGAGATGGTGATTATAGCCAAAACATACACCACAATAACGTCATGGTTTTAAATGTCTCAGCAAATGAATTAGTTTATTGAATAGCTCATTGACCATATCCAAGCTAATAAGTAAACAAAATTAAAAGAAGTCAAAGTTATTAAAGCAAGGGCATTTCTTCAGAGAGAAGAACCATCAAGTGTAAGTAGATGTCTCAGATCAAGGGAGAGGGAATATAGATATCGACACAAAGCAAACTAGATACTCTTATAGACAAATAACACTCCGGCTGGCTATGGGGCAGAGGTTGTGGGACTCCTTGGTTGACCGGACCACGTGGTTGCAGTCAACCAAGGCTCCCCCCTGCCCGATCGCAACCCTCTGCGTGGGTTGCTTGTCCAATGAGGGGCCTTGACACACCCACGTGGTGCACACTTCCAGCAGCCTTGGGTCATTCCAACCTGAGGCAGCAAGGAGGTAGGTCTTGTGTGCGTGTGCCGCATGTCCCTGAGCCCTCAGGTGGGGGGTCATCTGCGCGGCGTAGGTGCATCGATCCATGTGGCTACACCCCACAGATGGGCATGATCGGGGGGGGGGAAGAGAAGCCTTGGTAGACCAGAGCCACATGCCCCATAGGCACCTGGCCCTGGGTCCCAGGCCCCAGGATCGGTGGGTGGGTGCCAGTGTTACCAACACTGCTCCAGTATAACTGTAAGTGAATGTGGGAAAAATATAATTTAGATAATTTGGATAATTTTTAAAACCCAAAAAGCACCAAATCTAAACTTCCCAGGGGAAAAGTAGCTAGATCGTTTACATGGGCTTTAATAACGAGGATTACCATAAAACAGAGACAAAACCCATTTCAGACTCAAAGCCAGTATTTATTAGAAATACAGAAAAGAAGTTGAAATAAAATATTAAGCCAGATCAGAAACATTTTCAGAACAGAAATAAGCATGCAACAACTACAAAATGACTAAAGAAATGAACATTTCCCACTAAGAAATCTTTGTGTATTTAACTGAATTTATCCCTCTTCATTAAATTCTTCATTAAAAAAAAATTGGAAATTCTAAAATATATACATATGACAGCCAGAAAGGGAATGGAAAACTCCTAATACTAGAAAAATCCCCTAACCCAAGAGTTCTAAAGAAAAAATAGGGGAAAGTGAATGGAGGAAACAAATCTTCTGTCTCACCACCATCTTGCCCAAGAAGCCCAAAACTGTAGATATGTAGGATTTCAGCAAAATATATCCATTTCAAGAAATATATATATATATATATATATATATATATATATATATATATATATATATATATATATTTTATATATATATATATATATATATATTTTATATATATATATATAAAATTGGAAGGATAATCTTCAGTCTGAGCCATACTTCCATGTAGCAGAAAGAAGAAGGGGGGGGGGAGGAATGGAAGAGGTTCCTTCAGGTCTTCCTCATGGCAGAGAGAGAAGAAGAAGAAGACAAAATACCATCTCTTCTCTGCCTCTTTTTATAGCCAGAAAAATGGAGCCTAGAAAAAAACTGCTAATTATTGGTTTTCCTTTATTAATAGTGTCTTGTAACTTCTCCCAAAAAAGATGCAAATCAGCCTAACATCATCTCTAAAAGTCCTTCCTGAAAGGCAAACTAGTTCCCAGGTTGTCTCAAAAGAAGTTAATTTTATGCTAACATGTCTCCTTGGGCAATCTTGTTGTCTCTTTTAATGGAATAGCTCATGTGAACTCAGCAGATTTTTGTACCCATAAGACTCATCCCAGTGAGATCCACTTCCCCCAGGAGCATTCCGAACTATTTTTTTAAGACAAAAGATATTATTCCCCCTCCAAACCTAAGCAATAAATCATTAACGTCAATGGACCCAATATATTATCATTCTGGTAGTCAGGCATAGTCTTGATTTACCAACTTAAGTGGCTCATTAAGGCTCCAGTACCATGGAGAGGTCAACAGGAATTGTTGCATCATCAGCTCTTGAATGAAGAGAAAAACCTGTTTTGTTTTGTAAAATGCTACAGAGCTTTCCTTTGTTTTTGGAAACATTTTAAAAGTCCAAGGCTTTTATTCCAAGTTAATGGTCCAGCCTCTTATTATTACTCCAATTCAGACCAAATCCTAAAGCTTCTGATAGAATCACATTCCATTTTAGGACTCATGGCCCAAGACACTGCTTTACACCAGAACTTTTCCAATTGTATTTAGCCAATTCTTTTTATTAATAACCATAACTGGTATCACCCGGGTGGCTTCATGCCAGCTGCACAGGGCTCGATTGAGCCCCGTGCAGCCAGCACAAAGCGGGGCAAGTGGCCTGACAGGGCTTCCTGCCCCTAGGTGCTCACCCCCAATGGCAGACAGCCTTGCAGGAGGTGTCCCCGCCACTGGCCGGCCTTTCCCGGCTAACTCACTTCGGGACGCTTCAGCCATTCGCACACAGGTGCACTGGAATTCATGTAAATGCGTTCCTGCCTGCCTATGTGTGAATGGGTGAAGCGTCCCAAAGTGACTTAGCCCACATGCACTACATCCATTCCGGATGTAGTGCGAAAAGGCCTAGAGAGAGTCCAGTAAAGGGTGCTGGAAAGGGATTCCAGGTAAGTGCAGAAACAGACTTGGAATCATCATTCTCCAATTTATGGCTTGCATTTTATACGAAACTAGTTTAGCTAGTGCTCTCACAGCTAATAAGTATTTGATATATTCTTGTATTATCCATTGGGGCCCTATTTGCATGTGATTGGTAGAAAGAATCAGGGTCTTTGGAACACCTCATTCATAGTCTGGACTGATCTACTGGAAGGCAATGCCTCACAGTTGACCATTCTGGTCTCACCAGATCAGGTGAGCTATAGTACAAAATTGGTGCATAGCCTGCCCCAATTGTAGGCCACTTCTAAGTGATCCACATGGCTTTCTAGGTTGATATACTAAATCAGGGCCCCATGTGCAGATGGCAGCAAACCACTGGTCCAGTGTACCATGCCTGAGATCAAAGCATCATTTTGGTGGGTATCCATAAGTAGTGCCAGGCACTTCTGGGCATCCAACATACACCCCCAGCCTCCAAATATTGGACTTTCATGGGGCACCTGAACAGGGGACAACCTGCAGTATGGGCCAGCAGCAGCCTGATCATGAACTGGGTTGTATGATTCAAGTTAACCTGGCATGGAATAACCAATAACCAACATCATGCCCAAATGCCCGTAGATGGTGTAAGTGAGCAAAAAGTACTGAATTTTTAGTGGCATGGGGTTTTGTGTCTCCAAAAGTCAGTTGTATGTCCTAAGGGCCGGCCGGCCTATAAAGGCAATGCAGACAGAACCTCTAAATAGCCATATAAAAATAAAGGGCATGTTATGGGAACAGGTGGCGATGTAGATGAAGTTGATAAATGATTTGGATTTGACCACAATGTCTATGCAGAGTCTGTCATGCTATTCTGCACCTGCAGTTAACTGTAACCTGCCAAAATGTCTGATTTGCTTATATATAATTAAAGAACCCCATGTTTGTATGATAAAAGAACAAGAACAGACATTTTTTACTTAGGCGGCTCATTTTTCCTTGATTGTAACAGCTCCTGTATAATGAATGAATGGAATGTCTCATGCCCAAATTACAATAATTTTTCTGGTTCTGCCCAGATAATCCATAGCCATGAAGAGGTCACTCCCAGCTAGAGGACCTAAAGTATGCCTGGAAATATAGTTGTAAAACTGAAAGAACAGCTATGAGTCTGGCTGCACAATCAGAAGAATGATCAGAGTTGTCTCCATCGAGGAGGCACTGGGCGAAAACTGCATATCTGACGTCACTCTGGGCTTGCCTCTTTTGGAAGGGATACCCCAGGAGTGGAATTTCCTGCTTTGTCTGCACATTCCTTCTAGGTTCTCAGGGATGGAACTGGTTACAACTGGAGTATGGATGTCTGCCCACTCTAATCCCTGGGAGGCTTCTAGACATTTTTTTAGCTGTGTTTGGTTGCGGCCCAAATTTCATATATATGTGGCATTTAGTTGACATCTAAGGAGCTCCTTGATTGGCGTCGTTTCATTTATTCATAAGGATTAAAATTTGCCTGTAAGAATGTAAAAGACAAGCAAATGAGGAAAGAAATAAATACTTAACAAGATTAAACAAACTGTCAGGACTTCCATGCTAGACTAACATTGGAAGACAATTGAAGACGTACTCCGTTCTGTAATTTCCAGAATTATAAATGTCTTTACATCAGTCAGCCCTGGGCTAAAAGTTTGCTTGTGGGATTTCTGTCTAGAAGGTTGCTTTACATTGTTAGTCTATATTAAGATTATAGCAAGAAGCTTTTAAAATAAATTCCGGATATAGACAGGTGACGACAGTTTTATATTTGCACTGAGTGGAGCTGTAATTTAGAAACTACATCTGTGGCTGTGATCGGAAATCACGAAAGGAGCTCTTCAGAGGTGCCTCAGAGAGAAAGTGTAGCTGTGGTCACACCTAAGGTTTAATCCAGCTTTGGTCCACCTTCAAAGTAAAAGAATACATCAGCAAAGTGACCAGTAATTTTCTGAGTTATTGAAGGCCCTTTTCACACGTGCCTTATAGATCTGTTTTCCAGCAGAAAGTTTTCAAAAAGAATCTGCCCCAAACCAGCAGATTCTTGGAGGCCCCATGCGTCTACACATGCGTGGGGTGGCGGTGGGGCCGGATTGGAGAGGGTCTGGTGCAGACGCGCCAGCCCTGACCCCAATCCAGCCTCCGGAGGCCTGCCCAGCTGTCAAACGGAGAGTGCGTCCTCGCCGTGTTTGACAGATGTCTCTCCCCTCAGCCTCCGCCATTGGCTCCTTTGGGGTCTGCATGGCGCGGCTGGGCAATGAGGGCGGCTCATGAGGGCGGCTGGGCAATAGAGGCTGCGGCACACACATGTGCAATGGACGCCGGACCTCCCGCTGCCAGAAGCCATCCCTCACAGGATAAGGGGCGATCGCCCCTTCTCAGGCGAAGGGGAAGCTGGCTGTGCCATGCAGGCCCCGAAGGAGCCAATGGCACAGGCCTGTGGGCAAACAGCCATGATCTAGCGTTTGTGCCAAATTCTCTATGTATAAGATTGAAAGGCAAACAGCAAACATAAGAAATATATGGAGGATTACTAGAATTACTCAAACTGTCAGAACAAAGTTAAGAATTTTCTGCCATAAATTATAGTATCCATACTGAGTATTTCTGGTCAGACTTAACTCTGTGAGAATGAACTTGTCACAGGTGTGTGTCTGTCCCAAGAAAAGCAGCCATAGTGTGAGCTGCTAAATTATAGGTGGTATTGCCAGCCTTATATTTTTTAAAAACCCAATGCCAGTGCTCTCCATGATGGCAAAATTAAATTTATTTGCAGTTTTGAGCACACAGATGTGTGTGTGAATACTTATTTTACAGATTAGGGTTTTGTGTTTTTCAGAATATATGTAATGTTATTTTGAAAGTATCTGGAAGAACCACATTCCACAGGTTTTTAAAAAAGAAAGAATAGACTATTCTGTTGCTTGCTACTTGAAGGAAAAGCGAGTGGGTGGGACGGCAGTATTTTTGTCATGAGTCCGACTCTCACAACTGAAATCCACGGCTCTGGGAAGCAGAGGGCAGTGACAAAGACTGCTGCAATCGGAGCAACACCTGGAGGGCTGCTGTGATTTGCTGAGTGTTAGCAATAGATATTTCTGAGCTTCTGACTGGCCCAGGTCTCGGGGATCAACCACGTGTTATTGGCCGACCCTGATCAGATTAGAAAATGGGGTGAGGGTAAAATGAAGAAACTGGAGAAAGATTCAGGTGGAAAAAGAGATCCAGTTTAATGGTGCAAGGGGTTTTATACAGCACAAGAAGGGGCGTGGAGGAAATGACATTGATGCAACATCAGGGGAGATGATTGGAGGAAAGCTGCTGTCTTCCAGGTCAGAGGTCATCCTGATGTCACATCCTGTGGTAGCAGGAAGAGAAGGAAGATGTACTCTTAAGACCATGTGCTTTGCAGACTCTATAATTGCTTAAGGGCAGCTTCAGGGAATGGAAAGAATTCAGCACTCTGATGGTGCCGAGCATGTACTACAAGTCTATGGAACAGGAAAATTATTGCTAATTTTTACTCTGAAGTTTGTTAAATGGAGGGCTGAAAAAAAGGAAGCCAGGGGAAAAGTTGTTCAGCTTTTGTGGTTACTACATATTTTAAATATGTTGTAGGTATATTTTACATATTTGATAGTTTTATTGCTGTGGCCTGCCTTGGGATTGTCAGGTGAAGGGTGGGATATAAATTCTTTAAATAAACAAATGTTTGAATCAGAAATTGAAACCTTAGTGATAATAGTGTAAGAGAAACCTTTGTTCCTTCTTTATAACCAAGCTTTAGAGCAGGAGTAGCATGCGAATATATGAGGATATTTGAAATAAAGTATAAGGTGACAGGTGAGTGCATATATGGGGAAAGAGATTTTTGTTGTTGTTGTTCTCTAGTAATTATCAATCATATTCTGAGACGCAGTAGAGCTATTAGTTTGGGGGAGGAAGCTTGTGTACCTGCCACATAAAGAGAAGCCACATTGAGGGGAGGCCCTCCTAGTTATCCCACCACATTCAACAACAAAAGGATTGGGCACCCAGGAGAAAGCCTTCTCAGTGATGGCCCCTAGGCTATGGAATAGTTCCCCCTTGAGGTGCGTCTATCACCTTCATTGTTTATGTTTAGGGAGGCCGTAAAGATGCACCTCTTTGCCCTGGCCTTTTTGGTCTAGTGGTTAGGGAGACAGACTCTTATCTTGGAATACTAGGTTCAATTCCGCCCTCTCACAGCCCCACCTACCTCACAGAGTGTTCTGTTGCAGGGAGGAGAATAGAAAGCTTTGTCAGCCGCTTTGAGTCCCCTTATGTAGGTGAGAAAAGCCAAATTCTTCTTCTTCCTTTTCCTCTTCTTCCTCTTCCTCCTCTTCCTCTTCTTCTTCTTCTATCTTTACAATCTTGCATGTGCAAGGGTTCATGCTTTGTTACTTTGTTACTTTTGTCCACCAATGAGCCCCCCCCCCCTCCTCCTGTTAAATGGGGATATAATTTTCTCTTCCCACTGGCAGATACTGTTATTGTTTTAATGATGTTAAATTATGTTTCATTTTAGATGTTGTTACCTGCCTGGAGACCTCTGGGTATAGGATGGGATCAAACTGTAAATAAATAAATAAATAAAATAATATCCATCACAAAAACACCACCCAAGCATGCTAAAATGATAAAATAAAAAGAAATGCCATAAAAACAACATCTGCCTCTGCTGCAATGTTATCTGAAGCACTAGCACAACAGATACTTTTACTGTTCAGACACTGTTATTGTTTCAGCATGTTCATTGTTTTTTGGGCTGTAACCTACCCTGAGACCTTTGGGTATAGGTTGGGATAAAAATCGAAATAGACAGTCTTCCAGACTCTTCACTTCGGCCAAGGGGAGCACAGATGTTAGCAAATGTGGTATAGCAAAAGTGTTGTTAGACAAACATGGTACAACAGAAGTGTTGTTCACGGTAAATTCATTTATAGTTTATTTCCAAAATATTTTGCATTGCTTCAGGGGCTGCTGGAACATGGTGATAGCAAGGTGATAGTATAGAAGCAAAATACCATTTCAGCTCTTTAAAAACCCCACTATTTTGCAGAAATTCCACAGAGCTTGGACTGTTAATAGACTGACTAATATCCTATCTGTACTTATGTAGACAAGTGCATCAACCAACATGCTGTATACTCCTATTTTTTTATTAGAGAAAATTTTAAAATGTACTATCAATTACATTTAAACTATAGAAAAACCAGAAATTAAAAGATAGAAAAATAAGCAAAGAAAAAAGATAACCTCCAATAACCACTTGGATGACTTATTCATTCTCTTAATCACAGTTGTTACAATTGTTTCTCCTTTTTCAGAAATGCTGCAATACTTTTTAGTCACTAAATCTCCAAATCAGTATACCATTTTCCCCCTGCTCAGAAAGTAAATATATAGTTCCCAGTCTTTACAAAATGACATAACTGTTCTTTCTTTAATCAAGCATGTCAGTTTATCAATTTCTGCAAATTCTGGCAGTTTCACTAACAGACTCCTACAAGTCTTCTGCAGTAGTAAATCCATTAGGCCCAGAAGCAAAGAGGCCTATTCACACTAGGGCCTCCAGAATGCAAGTTAGGACACCCTGGGACAGAGCATTCACTCTGCTGGGCCAGCGGTTCCTTTCGGAACTGCCCTAGCCTGTCCCAGGCCGGCCTACTCGTGTTCCCAGTGTAGAGCACGAAATCACTGCCACGGGAGGTGGTTGGTTCCCCTTCGATGGAGGTCTTCAAGCAGAGACTGGACGGCCATCTGTCTGAGATGGTTTAGGAGATCCTGCCTTGAGCAGGGGGTTGGACTCGATGACCCAGGAGGTCCCCTCCAACTCTACCATTCTATGATTCTATGATTCTATGATCACTCTCTACACCCAACCCAGGGTGTTCCTGCTGTCCCGGGCCATCCCACAGCTATATGGGAGGGAGAATATTTGCACTCTCCCTCCCAGACAGCTGCGGGCCTGGCCCAACAGCTGGCAGGCCCGAGAAGTCACCTTACCTTGCCGGGCCCAGGGTGCTCTTTGCATGGCCTCGAGAGCGATCTGCCGTGATCTGCATGCGCAGACACACGTCGGTAGACTGAGCTCACGTGATTAAAAGCAGTATTTTGTCAGGACAGTCAGACCTGGAAACTGCTTGGAAATTGCCTGTCCATGCACCAAGTGTATAAAGAAAAACAGTAAAGGGTAAATGATGGAACCAATTTCAAGCATTCATGTTTCCATAATAACATTTTCTAAATTGAAATCAAATATGTGTGGTAACTTTCTAATGATTTTTCTCATTGCCTAAGCTTTATTGCATTCACTTCCCACACTACATCAAGAAATTTTAGAGAACATTGTGTAATGTAAAAACAATATAAAAATACAGTTATAACAGAATGTTAATGCTTTTGTTTTTAACAACAAAAAACCCCCTATGTACTGGTCTGATTTTATTATTACGCCTTCAAAACTTACTTTCCTACATAATTCGTGCAGCTTCAAAGATTCTGACAACTTTGTCATCAGAAACTTTCTTACGTGGTCTGTGTCCAGACAGGAGGCCAATTCACACTTGGTGTCTTAGGCCCTTTCCGCACTAGGCCTTATTTCAGATTATATCTCAGGATGGGGACAGACCATCTGCATGCCGGTGCAGACTATGGTAGGCCCTGGTATGGCCTACCATAGATAGGACTAGCATGAAGATGGCTGGTCCCTATCCTGAGATATAATCCCTATTAAGGCCCAGTGCGGAAAGGGCCTTAGTTTGCGATAGGTGAACATCTTGGCAGTGCATCTGCACTTGCAGGAGGCGTTTGCAGCCTGGAAACACCCCCTGCTTTGCCTAGAAGTTCACCTATCACAAATTAGTTGTGGAGCATGAGATTGTGCACCACATGTCACCTAGTCCAACTTAAACATGACCACAACCTTACCTGTCACATTCATGGTCTGACTATTCACACCATCTCCAGTGTGAGGGCTCATGTGAGGTCCCACACAAGTGCACTGGTACCTCACATGACCCCTGACACGACTGCACGTGTGCAGAGTGTCATCACAATAGTGACGCCACAGCACATGCACAGTCACGCAGTCTGCTAACATCAAAATGGCAGCCCTCTGATGGGAACAGACCTGTGGCCAGAGGACAGTAAGCTTCCAGGATTATAGCAGGTAGGGTAATGTGTACTAGCATTGCCTAATGGGGATGCTAGTACACGTTAGTTTGTTCCGCACCTTTCCCATCCAACGGGCGAGAAGTGCAGTAACGTGCAGGGTCTGGAACCTGGGATTATCCAGGAACTGTATTGGATTTTCTACATTCCTAGTTGGGATCTAGAACAATCCCAACTAGGGATATGCATGAATATTCGTAACATTTGATATTTGGACAGAGACAGACAAATTCCGACATTTGTGTATGAATCAAATGTTACGATATTCATACATTGACATTTGTATCCATGCAAATATTTTGGAACATTCATACAAATGGTTTGGAGCATTCATACAGATGCTTCAGAACATTTGTGAAATGGGGAGGTGGGAAAGCGGCTGCACCAGTCACATCTGCAACGGATCCAGAGGGCATTCAACAGGGTTTGAGAGCGGATTCAAATTGGATTCAGGGCAGATTTGATGCTTTCAGACCAGATATTTCAGGATATGTATTGGATACATATTGGATATGTATCAGTTATGTATCGGATATGTATGTGTTCGTATTGGATATTCATATAAATACATTCGATTTACTCAAAAGAATACAAATTTTCTTATGTTTGATTTGATACAAATCGAATAAAAAAACCCATTTGTCCACATCCTTATAATTCCAACGTATTCCTGGGATACAGAGATGAGATCCTGGGGTATCGGTATTGTGGGGAAAAGAACTCTGAACTTGAGTTTTCCTGCACAGTGATCTTACTTACCTTTTCTGGCACTTGCTCCAGGGCAGGAGGAGATTTGAAGATGAAATTGAGCTGAAAATACCCACTGAGATGGGTGCTTGCACACTTCTGTGCGTTTCATACCATTAAAGCATTGTGGGAGCAAGCACAAACAAGAGAGATGTGTGCCCTGCAATTCTGCTCTGCATCTGGTAGGAATTGCAATCTGGAGACAGACCTTTTGTTGCAGAGCTGCAAAAACCTTTGCAAGCCCCAAACCTTCAGTCTATTTTAAGTTCAATCCCCGGGGGTGTCATACATATAATATGTATACATACATGAAATACTGTATATTTGTGCGCACAGACATATGAAATATATATTTGCATATGTCCTATCTGACTGCTTCTAAGGGTGAAGATGGAACCTCCGTTGTGTCATATTGTTGCAATAATTCAGCTCAAAAACACCTTGCTTAATGTCTAGGAGCACAAGTGATGGCAAACAGTTTGAAAAACAACAACAACCTCCATGTGGAAGAGTGCTTGCTTGAACTCAGGGAAAAAGAGAAGCCATAGGAAGACCATGAAATGCCTTTTTTGGGGCGGGGAGACCTTCATTACTCAGCAAGGGGGGAGGACTTTCTCAGAGACAGACATTTTTTAGGCTTTCCCACCCTTTTAGTAAAAATAAGTGCCTCAGCTCTGCGGTTCAGGGAAGGGTGCCCATGCACTTCCAGAGGAAATGCCTGCATCTGTACCAGCATGCAGCATATGCCTGTCCCTTAGGGATGTGCCAAAGAGCTTCCAGTCCCATCCAGAGGGGGCAGCACTTGGGAAGCACATGGACATGCAAGCAGTAGCGACAAGGCAAAGCCAGTATACCAGGAGAAGAGATCAGGTTGCAAGAGTGAGTCAGTCCAGGGCCATAAAGCACGAGCTGGAATTCAAGGAGTTGCCAGAAGAGGTCTATTGTTTGCAAAAACAGGAAATAGGTTAGGGCTGATTATATGGGCTGTCCCTATGGCGCTCCCTCCACTTTGGGTGCTTCTCCTGAATTTGTGATGATTGGTATAGCTGTGCCTTTTTTCCTACAGAGCTGACTCACCCCTGCTGTCAGCCAGATCTGTTTCTTCTGCAGCAGGCGTCCCACAAAACTGGGAGTTTTGTGCTGCTTCCACAGGATGGGGTTCAGTGTCTGGAAGCATATCCATCTAAAGTTCCTCATCCAACAACTCAGATGGTGCACTTGACAGGACGCTTCTGCATCTTTGCAATTCAATCAAATTGTGGGGTCCTTGGTTTCCTGTGTGAAGGCAAAGGGGCCTACTTTCATAGTTTCATGTTGTATACAAAGGCTGAGCTATCGCTCTTTGGGCCAAAAGCTTCATTATATTTGACAGCCCTGCTCTGCCTGAGGCAGAGAGGGAGGCTTCCCATAGTGGAGGCCAGGCAGGAGGCAAATTGGGTGGGGATTCCCCCCCCCCACACACACCAGCTCATCTTCCATTTGGCTGCTGGAGCTGGAGGCCAGGTGGAAGAGTGGGATTCCCCCATGCTCCCTCACTTCCCATCCATCTGCTGAAGCCAGAAGCTGGGCAGGGGGAGGAATTCCCTCCCACTTCACCTCCTCCCTGGCTGCCAGTTCCAGCAGCTGGAGGGAAGGTAAGTTGGTGTGCAGGGAATCCTGTCTGCACTACCATGCCTCCCATCCAGAAAAGCAGTGGTGGTGACTGAGAGACAACTTTGCCCAGGAAAGCAGCCAGAGTCGGCTGCTTCCCCAGAAGGGCCTTAGGTTTCCTTCACCCAAAACCTTTGTCAAAGGTTTGGGACAAAGGCAAAGCCTCCCTATATTTGGGGGGGAGAGCTTGATATGAAGGCAAAACTTTTTCCCCATTTGTTTTGATGCAAAGCAGATGGGAAAATTAGCTTTCGTGCACATCCCTATCGTCCCTTCCATACTGTGGCCAACATCTGGTTAACTGTACACATGGGCCCTGGTCACACCAAATGATACAGGACAACCTATTAATAATTTGAACTGAGGTTGTACCAGTTCTGTTTACATGTAGATTGTTATAGGTCATCCTCAGGCCATCCTTGCTCTGGGATGCATTGCTCAAACCTGTCTCCGCAATCGACCTGAGCCTCCTCCACGGAACTCTTGTCTCTCCACCCCTTTTGCTGCATCACATTTCTTTCCTTTCTTATTGGAGGCAAGGGTGTGTATATGCAGTTCTTTTTAAGCCTGCTACCCCACCTCCATGCCCCCTTGCTTTTTTATGTCCTTTTATGCAAAAGCAACATAAAAAAACAACAAATTTGCGGGAAAATGCTAGATAATCACATACTTAAATTGAGGAGAGGGGGAGATGCCTCACAAACTCCGAGCATGCCACTCTCCTCAAGACACTGGATAAAAGGAAAGACTGGACCAACCACACAGCATGGTTCAGCCTCCTTTAGCCCATTCCCCCGCTCACACTGAGGAAGAGAAGATGGCTTTGGATGCCAGGACGGGCTGAGTCCTCTGCAAAAGAGGACTCCAGCTAAAACTATCTAACAGGTGTAGGGCAGCTTTGAAAATGAATTTAACAAAAAATAATGTGTGTAACACGACCTGAAAATGACCTGAAGTTGTCCTAAACTAAAGGCATATAACACACCCATGAAAAATCGATTTTCTCTTGAGCTACTTCACTTTTTTTTTTTTTTTTGCACCATGCCCACAGGCATTTATTTATTTATTTATTATTTATTTATTTAATATCATTCAACCTTCCTGGCTGATACCTACCAAAAGCTATGTGGGTAGGGAAATTTCCAGCGATTTTAGTGGAGTGAAAGCTTCAATTTCTGTCAAGCAGCAAGTAAATCCAAGTTGCTCAGGTGAAAGCTGGTGAAAGAAGTCAAGCAGTTTTGATGACTAATTATTAGTCTTTGGCAACAAGAAAGTCGTCTGAAGCCTGCTTGATCACTGTGTAAGGAGGGAGCATGGCAGCGCTGCAGTGGCGACCTGAAAGTGTTTTGTTTGCTGTCATCATAGCAAAAGGTGAGATGCCGGGTGGTAAAGCTGCAGGAAGGTTGTGTTTCTTAGGAAAGTGATCGAAAAAGAAGCAATGCTCTTCTCTCTTTCTGGAGCTCCCTGTAGTTCCACTTTGAAGTATACCTTCATACACTGCCTACCTATGCAGTGAAACAGAGCACCAACAGAGCTGTGGGAATAAGTCACTCGAAACTTAAACTGTGCAGAACTTCATTCCCGGGCAGAGCATTGGCTCTAGAGCGCACTGTCCAATGTGCTATAGAAGGGAATGTGTGAAAATCTCAGGAAAGTAGAGAATCACCACCAAAGATTGCCAATAACAACATAGGGTGTGTTCCCATACAAGTTTAAATCCAAATCGAATTTTGGTTTTTGGATTGGGAGATCCCATTTATTTTTTTTATTCTCAGACTTTACATGTGTCCCATATCTGTCCTTATTGTGTGCTTAATGGGGTTTTAGTGGCCAGTGCGGAAACACCCTAAGCATGCTGGGTTACTTCACTAACAGTTCTGGGGCCTATTCACACTTAGCTTTATTCTGGAATATATCCCAGAACAGGGACCTGCTGTCCACATTCTAGTGCAGGCTACAGCAGGCCCCAAGTGAGGTCTATCATAGTCTGCATTAGTATGGAGACCACAAACCCCTGTCCTGAGATATACTGCAGAAAAAGGCCAAGTGCGAACAGGCCCCTGGTTGCACTCACTTACGCGCAAGTAAAACCACAAAGTAAGGAATTTCCAGCTTCTCACATTATCACCGCCATTGTAGGACCTTTTCTGTGCAGACCCACAGCATGGGTGCACATCATTGATGCTGGATGCACAACCTATTACAGTCAGGAATGTTAAGCCCTGTTCACCCCAGCCCTATTCTGTTCCATTGCAGCAGGATCCATGTATAATAGGTTCTAGCTGTAAAATTTGCTTTAGACTGCAGCTGCTTCTGAAACAAGTTGTTAATGTTTGACATAAATACTTCACCACAGCCTATCTACTCTTCATAGCTGTTTTAACAGAGTTGATGAATCTGTCACACCAAACTATTGTAAATGGGAAAGGTAAAAGAAGAAGATCAGTTCAGCAAGCGGCTCACCTAAATGTTATTTTTAAAAATATGGAAAATTGACTAAGTATATTAAAACAGAGAATATTCGCTCCTGAATGTGAACATCTCAGTGCATTTCTTTTCACCCAGCAATCCACTTTTCCTCATGAAAACTGCTTACGGTGGTGAATGATTCTTTCCCCAGATCAGCTAAAAGCAACAAAGCTTTATAACAGAAGGAAAAGCTATTCCTTAAACTATGTGCTTTCTACTTTAAAATCTCCACTTTTCACTCTTGCTATTCCAATTCTGTCTTTATGCAACCCTGGTGTTAGTCAAGGGGCATAGGGGAGATGGCTTTGCCATGCGCTGAACACCTTAACAGTTTGTTCACTTCAGACCCTGAGCATAGGCAGATCAGTCTGCTTGGGGTCACGAGCAGGATATTGAGGTCAATCTTCAGTGATCAGAGCCATATGTGCTGTTGCATTTGAAGCACAGAGAGCAGCTAGTAATGTTGATTCTAGGGGAAATGTCAGCGAAGAGCAGCCTAGAAATATCCCGATGCTGAGCGAGCATTAATAAATGCTCTTGGATATGCTGCAAGGGATTAACTTTAAATCTCCTTTGGTATTTCATCGCTGTGGTGCTGATGATCAACAAAATGAAATGTGTTGGTTTTCAGTTCTGTTCCCAAAGCAAGACTTCTGCGTTGGTGGAGCGGCTTCAGCTATTTGATTAAAGAGTCTAATCCCATATTAGGAAAGGGTGCTATTGAATTACCTTGAGGTGTCTCAGACATACAGTTGGGGATATCCGCTTCTTTTCTTCTTATCTGAGCCATGGGACCACATTTTCACATCTTTGGTTACCTAGATAAATGGCACATTTATTTATTTTGACATGTATATAGAAGTGGGTGCAAAATGATCTCATGCAAAATAGATAAGATTCTTGGGTAGAATAGAGCAAAACAAGGAGATTTAGAGAAAATACAGGAAAAACAGGCATATTCTGAAAGCTATAGTGATTTTCCCTTGTGTAATCAATAGTCTACTTGCTTTCTGTTTACATTTCTTTTCCATTGGTTTCTGAAAAGTGATTTTTCATATTTGTGTCAGTAGCCTGCTAGTCTCCATTAACTCTATTTAACAGTGTCTGTCAACTAAATAATTGGGAATCCATTCTGATTCATCTGGATTTGAGGCAAGAAAGTATTTGACATGCATAGGAGAGTTCTAGGAAATGAAATATGCTATAAAAGACTGAGCAACTTCTTTGTAAATTCATGTGTGGTTTTCCATATTCATATGGGTGGAGCCATAGTGAAATACTTGTGTGAACTGGCTTTCCTCTTTCCATGCTTCAGTGATTTCAGGATGAAAATGGTTTTAGCTTTGCTTTTGCCAAGTTGAAAAACATGAACTTAATTATTCCAAAGAGCATGGGGAATCCTTTAACCCCTTTGCTTAGATACTATTAAAAACCAAAAAATAATTTGGACTATGGCCTGTGGGCAGTAGAAGGAGTATAGTCGAGGAATGCTACACAAATGTGGGGAAATAGGTGGAAGGAGAGGGTTGGCCAGAAGGTTTAAAGGCAAAGTAAAAAGAAAAGGCTAATTATCATGGTTAGAAGAACAAGAGTTGACTTTTCTACCCTGCTTTTCTCACCCATTTAAAGGGACTCAAAGCGGCTGACAAAGCTTTTCTATTCCTCTCTCCACAACAGACACCCTGTGACGTAGGCGGGGCTGTGGGAGGTCAGAAGAGAGCTGTGACTAGCCCAAGGTCACCCAGCTGGCTTCATGGGGGAGAGCGGAATTGAACCCAGTATTCCCAGATTAGAGTCCGGCTTCCTAATTGCTATACCAAACTGCCTCATAGGAGGCTTTTGCCATCAATGTATAGAAGTAGGTTTGAACTTAGCACCTAGGAGTCAGAATATATAAAGTAGACTTTTCAACAGGATAGTGGAAAACATTACTAGTTTTATGTGTTTGCTTGCTAAACTTGTGAGGTAGAGAGGAGAAATGAAGAGGAAGAGAGACGAAGGAGGAGGTCAAAATGACAAAGTTTAGACTCCTTTGCTCTTTTCCTGATTTATGGTTAAGGTGCTGTGCAAGATTGTAAGGAAGCAATTTGCTACTCAATAATGGCACAGCTCCTCAAATAAAGTGGAAATGAGGAGAAGAGTAATGGACATCTCTAGATGGCAGAGAATCCTGCACTGAAGACTGTTGAGAAGAAAACCAGCATAAAGAGTATCTACCACTAAGCTTCTTCTTTAACAAAATGTTTTTCATCAAGGACACTTAGGGTGAATTCCCATTACAAGCTTAAAATTGTTTCAAAATGGTTTTGATCCTCGCAGTCCCCACATCAGGTTGGCTTAACACGCTTTCCGCGTGTTAAATCGCCCCAAAGCGTTGTAAATGTTAACACTGATTTCAACAGATCTCGCTCCGGTTCGTGCATTTGAAATGTTTTACATTTCTTACTGTGGGAATCGTACCGTTTTAGTGGGATGAGAAGATATGTTTAGGGTTTCCCTCCCCCAATAGCTTGCTTCCAAAGATAGAGATTTTACTGTAAAAATCCACCCCTTACAGCAGCCGCTACACTGTAGCAATCCACCTACTTCACACCTGATAACAATGTTGCAATTTTGCACAATTCTGAAAGTTCTGACCTTTAGAAAGGGAAAAGAAAGGAAAGGAGCTGCAGGTTCTGGAAGATGCGTGTTTAAGACGAAGGGGGCTTGAGTTGCCGCTGCTGCTGTGTGCCCTGGGCAATGGGGAGAGGAGGGGAAAGAATCGCTGGCTGCCCGGTGCCTTTTTTCCTCCATCCAGGCAAGCGGCAGCCACCCAACCACCCAGGTAGGCTCTGTGAAGGGGTCCCTTGTGGGTGGCGCGTTCATGCCAGGAGGAAGAGGGCAGGGCAGCGCCGAAAAGCGACTTTTAGAAAGTAGCCACTTGAGTCCCCCCTTGAGTCACGTACACCACGTATGATCTTCAGAATCCCAATCGAACATGATTAAGTTGAAAGTAATAGAATCAGGCAAATTTGCATTTGCATCCGGTTCTATTATTTTGATTTAGGGAAACCGTATTAAGCTTGTAATGGGAATGCAGCCTTAGGGTGAATCCAGACAAGAAGTAATTGCAGAACCTAAGTAATATCCCACCACTGCCTCTTGCTGACCCTGCCAGACATGAGAAGTAATTGTGGGCATACTGGGTGTCTTCTGGCTCATCTTGTTGTAAACTGGAAGCCAGCCAAGTGCCTGTTTACTGTGTGTGTGTGCGCGTGCGTGCGCGTGAGTGTGTGTGTGTGTGCAGGTTTTGTGCACTTAGCTGCCTTCTGGGTAGCCACAAGTGAACTAACAATAAGACAAGCTGCCAATAACCATTACTGTTATGGGAAACTTGGCATGATTGCTGAATTTCTAGAAATAGCAATATTACGGGTTTTTGTCTCACTAATCCAGGACTGTACTTGGAATGCAACAATTATGTCTGCCACCCCCAGTGCATTCCTGGGAGAATTGTGATGTTGAGCCTGTCTTTGGAGATATCCTGATGCAGAAAAAAAAAAGTGTGTTAGAGAAGAGTAGTATCAGAGATGTAGGACACTTGTTTCACTTTTAAAAATATGGTTTTATTGATGCAGTGAGTTCTTTCTTCTCCACTGGGAGGATGATTCGACCATAAATATAGGAGTCTGGGAGTTGGATACAGTGTGCTGCATTGCTTCCTCTTTTATCTCCAAGGCCCATCCAACAGAGTGGTTGTGGGAGATCCTTGCTCAACATTCTAGAAACTCACTTGTGAGGTTCCTCAGGGATCAGTCTTATCTCCTATGCTCTTCAATATCTATCTTGAAGAAATTTGGAGTGAGGTGATGCAAATATGCAGATGATACCCAGCTCTATTCTCTGTACCACATGCATCAGGAGAGGTTGTTGAAGTGATGGACAGGACCTGGAAGCAGTAATGGGTTGGATGGGGGCTAATAAATTGGAGCTGAATCCAGACAAGACTGAGGTGCCATGTGTCACAGGGACTCATGTTCATGAGGTTGAAAGGTGGCTAAAACTCTTTCTGCACTATCTTTCATTACTAGGGATGTGCATGAATACTCAAATATTTGTTATTCGTACAAATTCAGATGAATTTGGAAATTCATGTGCGAATTGAATGGACATTTGGATTTGAATGAATATGAATATTTTGAGTTATTTGTACAAATAATTCAGACATTCATATATGCACAGGTACATAAAGATCTCTTACATAACCGTATGCATCTTGTATGCATCCATACACATGCATATGGGATGAAAACGGGAGGTGTACGGATGCATACAAATACAAATGAATGTATTCTAATCAAATCAAATGTCCAGAGATTCATTTTTTCATTATTTGGATACGTTCAAAATTTCAAATATTTCATTTGTTATGAGTCAAATTTTAAAACTGCATTCGTGTACACCCCTATTTATTACCTTCACTAATTGTAATACAATATTAATTCAAAAGAGAAAAAAGAATTATGTATGTGTGAAATGTGAGTTATTTCCCAGTTTGCGTCCAGGAAAAAAAAAATCACTTATCTATAGGATGTTAATATCTTGAATAAATAATAAAAAATGTCACACAATATATGGGGCTTTTTTCAATTTCCAAAACAGATTATCTCCCCAGAGATTATGTTAAAATGCAAAGCATGGTATTATTATTTTCTGATGAGACTGAGTCCAAGGTACCTGTAGAATCTATGTAAGTATCAAAATTTATTGTGGCCTCCTGGCAGAAAAACCGACAGCTTTCATTCAGATACTGCATGTCTTCACACAGGTTTTTGCCTTGATTGGCAGGAACTGGGTATATAAAGAAGCTAAGTAGGCTTTTTATTAACAGAATTGGCAATATAACTGGTGTGCTTGGCAGGGAACTGTGAATAAAAGCCAATCTGGGTAGCTTTATTTAACAGTAGAATGAGACATTTGTCAATTTGTTTTCTTAAGAAGCCAAGGTCTGGAGCATTTTAGTAGCAATTGAAATAAGAGTATTATTATTATTATTTATATCTCTATCCCACCCTATACCTGAAGGTCTCAGGTCAGGTAACAAGCTTTAAAATCCAGCATATCAAACAATAAAACAACTTATCTATGGCATAGGTAAGTTGTAACAAAAAGAGAGGTGGACCATTCAAAACAGTACTTTTCCATCAGAAATAGCTCCCCATTTGCTGCTACATTTGCTGGTTGTGTCTGAACACAGCCTGGTGAGCCAGTTGGTCTAGTGGTTAAGGAGCTGGACTCTTATCTGGGAAAACTGGATTTGATTCCACACTCCTACATGAAGCCAGCTGGGTGACCTTGGGCTAGTCACAGCTCTCTTCTGAGCTCTCATAGCCCCACCTACCTCACAGGTTGTCTGTTGTTGGGAGAAGAATATAAAGCTTTGTCAGCCGCTTTGAGTCCCCTTAAATGGGTGGGAAAAGTGGGATAGAAAAGCCAATTCTTCTTCTTCTTCTGTCATTCCCCTTTCGTTATATTGTACTTCGAATTTTGTTTTTGTAAATTTGTATTCAGTATTGTCTTGTGAGTTTATTTGTGTATCTTGTAAACAGCCCTGGGAAACTACTGGAAAGGAGATATGCAAATAAAATATTTGAAGGCTAGGCGGAAGGATTTTAAAACTGCCTGGCCCTTAAAATAGCACTGTTTTGGCTGTCTCTGAGTCCTAAAGGCAAGGTTACTTTACAGCTGGAATTCCATTAGTGAGAGAGCCTGCTGCCAGTCTTGGGAAGTCTGAACTTCCATCATTGAAAACATTATAATACAACCACATCTTCTGAGCCAAAATCACAAGCAAGGCCATATTTTCAGGCAAGTGCAATCCCAACTCATTAGAGCTTTGAAAATATCACCAGTTATATAAAGTTCCCATAGAAATGAACAGATTAAACTAGACAAGTCAGCAGGAGAGGAAAGATGGGCTAGAGTGAAGACTCTAGAGGCTTCCAACAGAATTAGGGAATGCTGAGAGAGATAGGCTACATCTACATTCTCTTTGGCTGAATCCTCCTTTTGCAAAGAAGCTGTCATTCAAACACTCCTAATTCTCAGTTGCCCCCAAAGCCTCTGCAATCCACAGTGGAACTAGTCTACTGGTAAACTGGTAGAAACTACTCCAAGGCTACTGGTGTCTGTAGAATCAACTCGACCCCTGTGTGGATGTGCCAGGTGGGCACAGGGGGAAAGAATTGAATGAAGGACTTGAAATCATGACCTGCTAAATTGGTTTGTTTATTATGTTCGATCCTTCCTTGCAGCAAAAGGTCTCAGGTGCTGCATTCACATGTAAGTTTTAATCCAACTTCAGTCCACCTTCAGACTAGAAGAACACATGAGCAAAATTACTTGCCATCCTTCCCCCTAATATCTAATCGAAAGGCTGATTTCTCAATTAGATCAAACCAAAAGCAAAAACCTATCACTCTACCAGTGCCTTCTCTCACGCTGAAAGTGGGCTGAAGCTGGATTACGATGTGGGTGTGACCGCAGCAAGGATGAGAGTCACAATAAAAAAAAGTGTAGAAATAAATCAAATGTGTTAGATAAAACAATGGCAATGCCTTCATCAGGAGGGAATGCTGTTTCCTCAGCTATAGGCTGGGATAAAGAATGCTTGTTCACCTGTCATCTAAATACATATAAAGAAAGGATTTTATATGTGATTTACTTGCTGTAGTGATGTACCTGCAGTAGCATTCCACTTTCTGTCATGAAGCTTCAGATATGTATCCTGGATCCTGCCCCTTTCAGGTTCCATTTGGATGAACACTTTGTCACTGGAGACCTGTCTAGGGATATGCACTAATATTTGTAATGTTCATTATTCATACAAATTCAGCCATTTGTTCACTAATCAAATGTTATGACATTCATACATTAACATTCGCACGAATACAAATGTTTCAGAACATTCGTATAAGTAGTTTGTACATTCATTAAACTGGGGATACATATCAGATACGTATCAATACATATGCAATGGTATAGGATCCGTATCGGACACACATCCGATACATTTGCATTGGTATAGGATCCGTATCCAATATGTATGCAATTGTATAGGATCTGTATGCAGGACCTGTATGCATTCGTGTCGGATATCTGTACGAATTAATACAAATACTGTATTTTCTGGTGTATAAGACTACTTTTTAACCCAGGAAAATCTTCTCAAAAGCAGGGGGTCGTCTTATATGCCGGGGGTCATCTTCTTATACGGCGAGTATATCCCAAACTCCGTATTTTAACTGGAAAGTTGGGGGTCATCTTATACACCCAGTCGTCTTATACGCCAGAATATACGGTACATTAGTATCAAATAGAATCCTACTATTCGAATGAATACAAATTTTCTAACATTCAGTTCATTAGAAATTGAATGCCGAAAAACCCATTTGTGCGCATTCCTAAACCTGACTCATCCTGTATGAGTTGTTTAAATTCTATTTTCAATTCGAAATTACTTCTCTTCTTCAAAAATCTAATGCTCTACCTATTCCGTTCCTGTTCCATGCTTATAGGCCTTCTTCTATACTGGTTGTAGGTTTATGTTTTTCTACACTAGTTTTTTAAAAAATATATTGTTGAGACAGTGCAACTAGAGGCTTGGCTGTAGCCTCTCTGGGCAGCACAGGGACAAGTTGAGAGCTAACACCACAAAGCAAAGGACTACTGATATCAATAAATGTGATTTTGAAATGAGCTGGCCCTTAAATAGCTGCACTGGCTCAAGTGGCATTTTTAGCCCACTGCTGGTTTTTTCCAGGCTCTGGAAGTGGCTCCAGAAATGGGTCACTTGTGACAAGCTGCAACTTCAAAACTATCCTGCAAGCAGTTCTCAATATAATCTCCCCCTTTCTAGCCTTATTTGGGCCAGATGTTAGCTTCATGTTCTGCACCAATGCATGGAATTAGAAAGCAGACTAAAAATCCTACTACCCAGCCAGATTCTTTTGGGAGCAAATATTATTTCAGACATTTGAGCAGGTAATAGTGCATACTTTCTTTTTATTAAGCAAAATATGTGGTGCGTACCTTCTCCCCCTCCAAAGATCAAATCAAACTATGTCTCGTGGAAGGCTGTTAACCATGGCGCTTAAAGACCGATTAGAAATGAAAATTAAGTATAAAGCAAAACAGACGTGGTGATTTAAAAGATGCAAACTAATTTAGCAAGTACAAAGAACTGCTAAAGATTTTAAACCGTAGAAATGCAGTTAGCTATAAGGTGACGTGTGGCCTGCTTTTCATGTTTAAGCAGGCTGTTGTTAATTATTTGTTTTACCTGTATCGGTAAATAAATTACATTCGGGACCTCCGGGTTTGACGAGAAAAGCAAATTTGTTGGGCCAGGTTCACGACTTGTTTCAAAATCATTGAAGTTAGCAGAATTTTACCATGGCTTTCTTTGATGCGCAGCCTATTACTTATTCATAAAGATGCCTCCTTTGATAGAAGGCAAATAAAATATACTTGAAACATTCAGAGTCTTCAGAGAATTGGTGTAGTGATGCTCCTGGTTTTCAAAATGTATTCTGGCACTGGTAGCTGTCATAACCGCACAGCCCTGCAACTCCTGGCCCAGAGAGCAAAACTCTGGCTCCTGTGAGTCACTTTGAAGATAGCATATTCTCTCAGGATGTTTTCTCAGATGTCTGAAGATAGGGAGTGTGATAATTTCGATTCGTTCCATCATTCGTTCAGCATCCTTTGAGATGTTCTTTGTTATGTTTCTTTTTCTTCTTCTTAAAAATAAACCTTCTGGAGTCTCATGTTGTTTGTATTGTTAAGGTACTCAATAGCTAAGTTCCTGATTCCAAAACTATACAGCGAGTAGTACAGTTTCCGCCCAGGTGCTTCTTCTAATGTCAAATGGCATTTTCTGAATTTATATGTGTTCTACATGTCATGCACTGCTGGATTTCTTAGTGAAATTGATGCTCTACCTTGTCTTTTATACAACTTTGCCTAATTTTGTGTTCCATAAATTCAGAAGCGGGTGGGAAGCAGTAATGTCCCTACTCTCAAACATCTATCTCATCTTTGAATTGGCAGTTCAGTTCAGGTAACCATATGTATCGTGGAAGAACCAATCAGGGGACTTTTCAATTCAGTTCCTCTATATTTAGAGGTTTTTAAAGTCTCTTAACTGTGCATTATTGCGAGGAAACCTAGGCATATACAATGAAACTGTTCTAAAAATAACAGTAACCTCAGTAACACAGTACATTGAAATGAAAGCAGAAAAACAAAATTAATTGTGGGCAAAATGGAAATACAGTGCTGATTTTCTGAAGAAGAAGAGGAGGAGGAGGAGGAGGAGGCTTTCCTACCCTGCTTTTCTCATCCATTTAAGGGGACTCAAAGCGGCTGACAAAGCTTTTGTATTCTTCTCCCCACAACTGAACACCCTGTGAGGTAGGTGGGCCTGTGAGAGCTCAGAGAGCTGTGAGTAGCCCAAGGTCACCCAGCTGGCTTCATGGGGGAGGGCAGAATCGAACCTGGTATTCCCAGATAAGAGTCCGGCTCCCTAACTACTAGACCAAACTGGCTCACAGACCAAACTGGCTGATGACATTACCTGACCTTATGTTTTTTCCCTCCTTTTACTTGTTGATGATTTGGTATTTTAAAGCCATATCACTTTGTTTTGCACACTGGTACAGATCAGAGACCCTGTTCCCTTCCTGTACTCTCCATCCATAGAATAAATTAGTTGGCTGAAAATGACAACCTAAGCTGTTTTTGCACTACCTTTCCCATCCCATGGATAGTAAAGGAGTGTAATGACCCAATGCTGACTTGTGCTCACACTTGAGCGCTACTCAACTTCACCCACTACCTCCCCCCAGTTTCGGATGCTCATCTTATTCAATCCTGGAGCCCAGTCCTCATCTGGGCACCACCATTTTGGAAGTGGCACCTCCATAACTGCACATGCATCAGCACCATCGCCTTGATGACATGGATGCTCTGCACACACACAGTTGTGTCTATGGTCATTTGAGGTGCCAGCGCGCTTGCGCATGACCTCAAATGCCCCTGGAGCACTGGCAAGAGTGAATAGTTGTGCCACTGGATGCTTCAGGTAAGTGTTAGGTAAATGTTGGTAAAGATGTGGAGCACGATTTCATGTTCCATGCCTAATCAGTGATTAGTGCACTTCTGGGGAGGGAGGGCGTGCTTGTAGGCTGTAACAGCTTACTCCATGTGTATATGTTCTTCCCCAGAGTTGTACTAATTACGCACTAGGTTGGCACGCACCAGACTTTTTTTAAAAAAAGATCTACTGGTGGACTGACACCACATAAACCATGACACAGGACTGTGAAAATATGGTGCATGCTTCCATGTTCTAATTTAGCGGAGAGCCCACTTTAATAACACACCAAAGTACAGCATAATACTGGTCCTCCAAGGGACTCAAAGACTAGGGGCTTTCCCCCTGCCGGTTGAAACTGGTTCCAAAGCTTATGTAAACCTCTATGCCAGTATTGCAGCTCTCTCAGAACAGCTGTGTGTATGTGGACATTGTTCTGCACAGTACATTAGGATAACATCAGAGAGTGAAGAAATGGCCTAAGGGTGTCTCTATAGATATTCAATGTGTACTTAAACAATGTCATTTCCCAGATACTCTTCGTGTGCTTGACATCATGCTTGGTTATAGACCAGCTGGTATTTGGTCTGTTGGGCAGTATTAGAATTAGATGGATCCCTCTGCTTGGTGCTATGGATGCAGTGGTACTTCTCATCAATATTTTTGGTGCATGGGTTGATTCTTTCACTCTGTGCAAGAACAAGTCATTAGGTTTCTCATAACAAGTTGCCCTGCTTGTTGCTAATAAGAGAAGACAAAGAATCAGGTGTAAGCAGTAGTATAGATGCCTTTCTGCACTTGGCCTTATTCTGGAATAAATCCCAGAATAGAGACCTGGGCTGAATTCAGACTTCGCCTCTCATATGCAATTAGGACAGCTCTGGTACAGATATTCTGTACCAGAGCTGCCCTAATTGCATACCAAAGGCCTAAGTGCAAATTCAGCCCTGCTGTCCAGATGCTAGTTCAGGTTATGAGGGCCCCAGATGAAGCCTGCCATAGTTGCTCTAGCATGTGGACAACAGACCCCTATCCTGAGATAGATTCCAGCAGAAGGCCAAGTACAGAAAGACCCTATTACTCAGGTTCTCAGCAGCCCTCCCCATGATTCAAGGCCTCTCCTGTTGTTTTGTTACCTAGTTAATAGTTTCCACAGTGTGCCATCTATGGCTGTGTATATGTTGGCAGCAAAGTAAAAGCGAGGAAAGCGAACAGGCCAGGCCTTGTTTCAGCAAAAACAGACGATGGACAGGTAGTGGCTCTTACGATGCAGCTTTGGTTGTATTCTGATACTTGTATAGGTATTGCCAAGTTATTATTTGCTCAGTTCACTGCTGCAGAAGGTATCTGCTAGAAATTTTTTTTCACAGTTGTAACCAGTCCAATCAGCATCCATGTGCCTGGGCAAATGGGCTAGGTAGATTGCCATGGCAAAGTCCAAACCGGCATCCAGTGCATGGTTGGACAGTGCCATGGTGACATCGCAGTTGCTTATGACTGCTCAGCAGCAGTTTCACAGCCATGCCCACTCGCCATACCGCACCCGGAAGAAGGTGTGGAACCGCCTCCTTTGGAGCAATCTAGTGACTCCTGGGAAGGCTGTGGACGGCTTTTAGCTGTCCATACCTGCGTTGCTCTACGGAAGGATTATCCCACATCAGTGTGGCTGTGGCAACACTCTAACAGGTCCTTTATTTCCTTGCTTCTTGCATTCCAAACTCTGCACTTGCTTATCTTGGTTTGCAGCTTTGGTTCAGGAGAAAACTTCTATCTTCTTCCCTCTGTATCTGTTTGCCAGGGTAACAGATCACCTCACCTATGTCTTTAATCTCAAAGTGGTTAGTCAGCATTTTAATAGTTTCACTGGCATATTTTTCACCTTGAGTTTGGAATAATCAACATATACCAGAAGATACACTGATTTATTTTCCATTTTTGGATAAAGGCCTGGGTGAATCCCGTCCTCTCAAGGGCTTTAAATCTTTTGAGAACATTTCAGTAATCCTTATGAAATATTATACTGTAGTTATATTATTGTTATTAAGACTCATGATTTTAGTAGATTGGGATTGAACATTATTGGCAGTCCTTCATCTATTTTAATAGTTCTTTTATTTTCTTTTAATTTTGATATTGTACTGACTTTGCAATAATAGGATATTTCATAGAAAATAAATAATTCTCAAGATCTCTTCATTAAAATTTATGGCTAGTATAGATTATTGTGGACGAAGACAGATTTGTAATACATTAGACTATTTATTAGCAGTTCCAGTAGAATAATCTGACAGAAAATCATTGTGCTTCATTTTTACTTATCCTCTAAATAAAATAACCTCAGTTTTTCAAGTTTTACGTTATTGCCTTATATCTGTTTCTTTCCAATGTTATTTTAACAAATCCTTTCCAGAGTTTTATCAGTTTTACATGCAATCTCTTTAATCTCTTTAAAGATGTTATATTACCTCCCAGGTTGACAAAAAAGCCGTATGCTTCATTTTACTCCTTTATGCTGCAACTATACTGATCTAAGACAAGGAGTTGTATTGTACTAAATATGATGTGCTTTGTTACTCTGAATCACCTTGCTAAGTACAGTGGTACCTTGGCATACGAGTTTAATTCATTCCATAACCTTGCTCTTATGTCAAATCACTCGTATCTCAAAGCAATTTTCCCATTAATCCATTCCAGCTCCCAAAACACCACCTCAGTTGTTTTTGTTATGTACTGTACTGTATTTACATACTCGTATCTCAAATCTTGCTCTCATTTCAAAGCAAAATATCACTCGCTCAGCAGCTTGTATCTCAAAACACTTGTATGTCAGGGCACTTGTATGTCGAGGTACCACTATAGAAGGAAATATTTTGGCACAAAATACCTGTAAAGGAGCAATACATATTCTTGTCATATTTTAGTTTTACTAATTATATGCAGCAAAAACTATGAGCCCATATTGTCTCAAAACCTTCTTCTTGAACTGCGATCTCTTCTATAGTTGCTTGCTCATATTAAGAATAATTTTACCCCATGCCAGTTACCAGTATGCAGTAGAACAGCTGTGGTTTGTTGTTGTTTTGAAATTCTGCATTTACAAATTATCTTCTTGCTCTGACCACATCTGTCTACAAAGCTGAGAATCTTCAAAGCTTTTATGAAAATTACAGGCAGGTATGGAAAAAAGTTAATGTACAGTTGAGAAGAGTAATGTCCACACTATCAAGAATAAAAGTGGCTGAAAACATTGATTATTCCAAGAATTCTTTATTTATTTCAAACCCTACCTGAGAAAGTTAGTATTAGGGTATTGAAACAATGGGACAATAACAAATAATTGAGTGTCCAATAGAAAATGACCAAGAATAAGGACTGTAGTACTAAAGGAGGGTGGTTCATGAAGGAGGATGTTTGTCCCAACTTTGGAAATGTATTACATCCCTTTCCAAATAATAAATAAATAAAATTAGAATTTAAAATGGAAGGAAAAGTGGGTAAAAGTAGAAAAGAAAATGTGTAACTTAGAAAACAGGATGAATACTGGAAGAATTTTTGAAGGGGTCAAAATAATAAAATAAAATATTTGGATTATTAAAAACTCAGAAGAATGAAATAATGGATAGTGTATTTCAAATAAGGCATTTAGATATTAATATTACAAGAGAAAACACTGGGTAAAAATAAAATTGGTGAATTAAAGAATAACAGAGTACAGGAAATGGCACCTAAAATATTCTACAGGTGGTATAGAACACCACAATTATCACATGTGATACCTGTGATGTCACCACAATGCTAGCATGGGTGTGGACAAAGAGGAATGTACTTCCACCTTTGGTGGGAATGTGATAGTATTAAATTTTTTTTGTAGAAATATGCAGAATTTAACATTAATGATATTTTAAATATAAACCTGGACTTAACACCCCAATCAGCTTTATTTCAGGTGACATCAAGGAGAAGTAGAGCAAATTAACGATATTTCTTTGATCAAATGATATATGGTGCACAATCAACACCAGAGGCCTTTTCGCACTACACTTGTTCCATTTGGAACGGGTGTAGGATGGGTGGCCTAAGACACTTCAGGACGCTTTCGCCATTCACACACAGGAGCGCAGGAACGCGTGTAAATGCGTTCCGGCGCGCCTGTGTGTGAATGGTAAAAGCGTTCTGAAGTGTCTTAGCCGGCAAAGGCCGGCCAGGGGCGGAGACATGGCCGGCGAGGCTGCCTCCCATTGGGTGCGAGCACCCAAGGGGCGGGCAGCACTGTCAAGCCAGCTCCTCCGCTTCTTGCTGGCTGCACGGGGCTGGATTGGGGCCCGTGCAGCTGGCAGGAAGATGCCCGGGTACCCGGGTGCCCGGGGCAAGGTCCGTATGGGGCAGGAGCCCTTCGGAGATCGGAGCCCCTGGCTCCGATCTCCAAAGGCTTCCCCGCCACACGGATCGTGCCCATCTGCGGGGCGTGGGCGCCTGGATCTAGGCAGCTGTGCCCCGCAGATCAGCTCCCCACCCCCCCACTCCCCAAAGCCCCCACACCACCCACCCTCTGAACCCGATCGCGCCCATCTTTGGGGTGTAGGTGCCTACACCCCGAAGATGATTCTCCTCCCCCCAGGGCCCTGGGAGGACACGCGCGCGTGACGCAGGACCTACCTACCTGCTCACTGTCCAGCCTCGGAATGAGGCAAGGATGCCGGGAGCGCGCACCACGTGGCTCGGCGAGGCCCCCTATTGGACAAGCAGTACATGTAGGCGCCTGCACCCTGTAGATATGCGAGATCGCCTTTGGGGGGTGGGTGGGTGGGGGCTTTGGGGGTGGGGGGTGGGGGACTGATCTGCGAGGTGCCCGAGCCCCCCAGACGGTCGCGATGGGTGCGGGGGGGACTCTTGGCTCACCGGAGAAACGTGCTCCGGTCGCCCAAGGGGTTCCTTGCCCCCAGCCAGCCCGGCATCGGCCTCCTGCCACCCCGGAAAGGGGCTACAGGAAGCCAATGCTCCCAGGTCCCTGACTCCGGCAGCCGCAATGGGGCCGCCGTGGCCGGGAAGGGCCTAGCTCCCCCCCGCGGAAGGCTATCACCTCCCTTGCTGGGCTGCGGGAATGATCGCGCAGCGGCTGCGAGGCTAGCAGACGGCAAGGGGACCGATGATTCGAATCGTGGGTCCCCTCGCTGTCTACCAGCCTCGCTGCGGCTGCGCAATCGCTTCCACAGCCCGGCAAGGCAGGCAGGCAGCCCGACCACCATCAGCTGCTGGGCCGATTTTCAGCCCATGCTGATGGGGGAGGCGTGCCCGCGGCTGTCAGGGAGAGAACCGTGCGTGAACGCTTCTCTCCCGAACGCGCCAGGACGTTACGTACGTGCAGGAGCGGATGCAGAGCACTTTAAAGTGCTATTATATACTTATAACATTTACCTAATGTCCATTTAGTACTATCCTTACATCCCAATACAGAGGCCTTTTCGCACACGCGGTTTTCGAACGCGCGGAAGACAGCCCGGGCCATGTCATTCGCATTGCCGTGACCGGGTTTGCGTCCCGGCACGTCCTGGGCTGTCTTCCGCGCGTTCGAAAACTGCGTGTGCGAAAAGGCCTCTGTATTGGGATGTAAGGATAGTACTAAATGGACATTAGGTAAATGTTATAAGTATATAATAGATCTATATAGGTGTCATAAAATTTAGGAAATAAGATTTAAAAACCATGGTTTGCAATTGCTCTCTAAGACAGAAGAAAACTGGAAAGATTTATTGTACTTTTCAGTGAGACCCCAAGCTTCAGAATATTTGAGAAACAAAATAACAAGACTATTTCTTTGGCCCAGTTAAATCAAAGGAAGGAGAGGAGAATTAATTAAGATGATGTGCCAATTGATGTGCACTGAGGGTGAAAGGACAGATTTTTTCCTGTTTTATTTTTTTGTTATACACTGTTATGTATTACTTTTTGCTATTTCCTTTTTTGACCTTAATAAAAAATAAAAATAAATAAAAATAATCTTTGAAACTTGGGATCTCCTTAACTTTGGAGATAGTCCTTTCTGTTGTGCCAAAAATGGCCCTAGAAATATTTAAGTAATGGCCATAGAAATCCCTGAGAGTGACAGGTGTCATGCCCCCTGTTGTCAGTGCCACTTCTTCCGAGGATGAAGGGGTAGATGGGATGCCCAGCAAGCTAGTGAGGATGCTGAGCTTATACTTCCAAGTGACAGCGGCTCAGGCTTGGAACATGCCAGGCGACACTCTTCACTGACCGATCTAAGACGTGAGTGTGAACAGCTGCGCAAATCAGCTAGAATCTGCGCTTGTCAACTGTGGCAAAGGAGGCATGACTCCAACATGCGTATTTAAGGCAGAAAATCCTGATAAGCTTTGTTGCAGAAAAACGCTAATAAAGCTGCAACTCCGGCATTCCGTGACCTTGCTTTGTGATTTACTACTGAATACTCTGATCTTTGACCCTGGAACTCTCTTGACTACGTGTTTAACTCAGAAGCTCCCAAGGAACTTTGATTTGGACTTTTGCTGTTGCTGGCTACTGCTGCTGATTGTGGCTGGTGCTACACTTCTGTGCAAGCGCATGTGTTTGCTCTCCTCACCTCGTTGTCTGGAGACATAATAACAGGTGCTTTTTAAGCTCATTATCCCACTTTCTATACAGGGCATTGCAGAAGACACTTGCTGGCCTTCCAGTGCCATTTTCAGAATGCTGTGTACCCATGGGGCCTCCCCCAGGGGCTGCCGGGGGCTCATATGGATGCTGCTAACAGCAACAACTACAGCATCAAGGCAGTGAAGAAAATCAGAGAAATGTGCATATGCATGCACAAAAAGGAAATCAAGTTTGTGTAAAAAGAAAAAGAAAGGCATTTAGAGGGACTGAGTTGCCTGGTTTTTAAAAAAATCACCCTTAAAAATAGATGGCAATGAAGAGTGCAGTTCATGTTCTAGTTCGCAAAATGCTCCTTTGAGGGGGGAATAAAATCAAATATATGTCTCTGCAGCATGGAAGATGCAGCAAATGTTCTGTTTTCCATATGTGGATCCAACCACTATGGAAAACTGTTCATTTTATAATTAAAGCTTTAAGTGCACATTTATCATTATTTATAAATCTCTCTCTCTCTCTCTTTTTTTTTTTTAGCTTACAGAAGTATTAAGGGAAAAGGCTCTAAATCATTCTGACAGAAATAGAACTTCCTCTTGTTTTCAGACAGAAATAGTTTACCTACAGGTGTAAATATGAAATAGTTAAAACCACTGCACTGACCTCCTTGCCAGAACAATGCATTAAAAAAAAAATGAATTCATCTCGTTGTGCATACATCCTGAACTCTAATTCTTTTTATTTTTTTTAAAAAGACTCTTTAATCTTCTTTTAATTAAAGTGTAGACTCTGTGAAGTACAAAGCTATGTGAATTTGCTTAATTTTTGACAGGATTAACATTTTCCCTTTGGGCAAATTAATTGCAAATTTCCGAAAAGGAATCATCTGTCTTCTCCCGAGTTGCTTCGCAAAATGTAATCAAAGAATACACTCCTAAACCTATCCGCTCTTATTTTTACTACTTACTGAACATGGCTATGATCAAGAAAAATGCTCAAACTTATTCTAATATTTCCTTGTCCACTAAGAGGCAGCTTAGAAACAAAAGTATTATTGAGAATTGAAACAAATCTTTTGATACATGAAAAATTAATGTGTTGCTTAGACTGTGCTATTTTTATTCATTTATTTATGTATCACACCTGTCAGAACACTGACAATGATAAATAAATACAAAAGCTTGGCAAAAGCAATTGGAAACACGGGCACTCCACAAAAAAACAGTGCATTTTTTCATCTGACAGCAGTTTGTGGGAATGTTGCACAAGTGATGAGTTTTTGTGTGTGTGCAGGAAAATTGCATCAAAACAAATGCAAAGGAAATACACTGTCATTCAAACAGAGTCACTTCAAATTTGGTAGGATTCACATCTGCTGTGAATGCTCTTCAAATCCACCTCAAATTCCTGCTGCCAGTCACCCCATAAGAACATAAGTGGAGCCCTGCTGGATCAGGCCACAGCCCATCTAGTCCAGCCTCCTGTCTTACTCAGTGGCTCAACAATTGCCAATGGGCATCTCAAGTAAAGACAAGGGCAAAACCTTCTCCTGCTCTCAAATCCCAACAAATGGCCTTAGAAGTATCCTGCTTGTCCCCACAGCCTGAAAGATGTACTTAGGCATCCATTATAGTAGCCATTGATACATCTGTCATCCGTAAATTAGCTCTTCCTTAAAGCCATCTAGGTTGGTAGCTGTTACCACATCTTCTGGCAGCAAATTCCATAGACTGATGACCCACTGAGTGAAGAAATACTTCACCTTGTCTGATCTTACTCTCTACCCATCAGCTTCATAGAGTGCCCCCTGGTTCTAATGTTGTGCGATAGAGAAAAGAAATTTTCTCTGTCCACCGTTTCTATACGATGCATGATTTTATGTATTTCAGTCAGGTCCCCTCTTAAATTCTGTCTTTCCAGGCTTAAAATGCCCAGATGTTGCAGTCTGATTTCGTATGGGAGGTGCTCCAGCCCCTTAGTCATTCTGGTTGTCCTTTTCTGCACCTTTTCCAGTTTCACACTATCCTTTTTGAGGTGTGGTGACCAGAATCCCTTCCAAATCTGTTCCAAATCTGCTCTGAATCTACTGCAGATGCCACTGGGCATCCGCTTTGCCACTTTGCAATATAAAGAATCATCAAGTGAATACGCAAAAGCATTCACTTTGCATACAAATGTCAGTCTTCAAGTATAGCCAATATTTGATTCGAATGTGAACCTGCTGAATAATTTGTACACATCCCGGGGTGGATGTACACAACCAAAAGCCCCTTCCCCTTCTGAAATCTGGTTAATGAACTTCATTTTAAGTCCGCACAGCACTGCCTTTAAAGTCTACACAACAAAGGAAGCTCACAAACCTGCATTCTGCAAGGGTAGAACTTCTAGCTACACTCAGCTGTTCTGGCTGACACTGCATGCAAACACAAAGAGAATGAAAGACAAGCTCACCTAACTGCAGTGAGAAGGCTTCTCCAAATGACTCCTATTGGGAAGAACGAACTTCAGTACTTGAGTAAGTTCACCCATCATAACAGTGTCTAAATTAGACTGGATGAGTTAATTTTTACGGTGATTGGGGGAAAAGGTGAGCCTAAGAAATGGGTCTGAAAATTCCTATTATTGCAGCCTTTTAAAGAAAATAATACCTAGAAAAGACTTGGCTATCTTGGCTTCTTCCAGATTTCTTTCTCCTCTTTTTCCAGCCAGCGTAAAAATTTTAGTTAGGTCTTTAACTGTAATTTATCGCCATGCTAAGATATGATATTACAGCATAACTATTGTGTACCAGAAATTCTTATACGGATATTTCGCAGTAACTCAGATGCATAAACTTCATAATAATTTTGGAGGGGGAAAACTTTATTCAATTCCTTCTCTTCTGCTTCATTAAAATTTGTATTAATGAGAATAGCAGTACTTTCATTAGGAAGAAAGCAACTCTGATCTCCCCAGTGTGAAATTGCTTTGAGATGGATTTGCTTTCACCTTTAGTAATACTTAGGGTCTATTTAATAAAATACAATCAGGTCCCATCATCACAGCATCGTTATCTCGAATTCAAAATGATTTGAGTCCTCACAGTTCATACGGCAGTTCGGCTTAACGCGCTTCTTCTGTGTTAAACCATGTTATACCGATTTGAAATAAATCCTGATTTCAACAGCTCTCACTCCGGAACATGCCCTTGATACGTGTTTCATTTTTGACTGTGTGGACAGTATTGTTTTCCGGGATGAGATTCCGTGTCCAGGCTGTCCCGCCCCCAATCGCACTGTAACCAATGGCTTGTCCGTATTCGAGGCACGTCATGTTTAGGATTCCCTCCCCCAATAGCTTGCTTCCAAAGAGTGATTCCATTGAAAGAATCCAGTCTTGAGCCACTACCTCCAAAGCTACTCTGTAGCGATGTAGCTTAATAACAATGTTGCAGTTTTGCGCAGTTCTGAACTTTAAAAAGGAAAGGAAAGGGGAGTCCCCGCGGAACTTTCCCAGCTCACTCTCCCCGCTCTCTGAGTTCCCTCAGGGCCCCCGGGGGAAGAGCGAGCAAGGAGCCCCCTTCGCCCTCCCCCGCGGTGGGCACGCTGAGCCCGCCCGCCCTCTCGCCCGCCTCTCGGCTCTCCTCCTTTTCCAGCGGCGGCGGATGGCACCGAGGAGCCCCAGGGCAAAGCTGCCCACACCGCAGCGCCAGGATGGGTGGATGGATGGATGGATGGATGGCGCGGCGGGCGCCGGAGCCGCCGGCGGGGGAGGCAGGGGCGGCCCGGGCTGCGAGCGCGCTCCGGCCAGCGGGGAGAAAGGCGCCGAGAACACGGCGGTGGCAGCGGTGGAGTGGGGCAAAGCGGCGGTGGGCACCGAGGAGCCCCAGGGTGAAGCTGCCCGCGCTGCAGCGCCAGGATGGATGGATGGATGGATGGATGGATGGATGGATGGATGGATGGATGGATGGATGGATGGATGGATGGATGGATGCTGCTGCTGGTGGTGGTGGTGGGAAGGGGGAGGGGAGAGAATGGGAATCCCCGGCGGAACATGGATGACGCAAAGGGAAGGGAGGGTGGGATCCTGGGACGGAACCCCAATGAGAGAGAGGGGGTGGGCAATGGGTGGGAGGACAGGGCTGCCATCTGGACTCCCAGGATTGATTCCAATTTAAGGCTGAAATCGGAATGCCACTGAACCGGGTTAACTTGCAAGTCGTGTAAACAGGATTAACCCGGTTCACTTTATTTTGGTTTCCTTAAACCGAATTAAGGCATCCCATGTGGATGCAGCCTCAGTTATCCTTCCTGTTCAGGAAACATTCCTAATATCATAGCTTTGGACTGAGCTGTAGAGGAAAGATCTGAGCTTTAGGTTGGAAATGCACTGCATCTCTATTGCATCTTGAATGAGCAATGACAGCTCAATGCCTGCTCAACGCTGCCTGCCTATGACACATTCCATATGGGGGAAGACTGAGGTGTCTGCACAGACAACACAGACTTCTCCTGCTATATTGCAGTAAGTACCATTATGGTGCATGTATTGCAAAGCTGTTCAAGGAGCTCTGAGAACAATACTATCCCTGCCATTGCTCAAGGGAATGTACAGGTCTTTTGGAACACAGAGAATGGCCTCTTGAGACCACTCCGTGTGTTGAGCCCCTCTCCCCCCTCCCTGCTATGGAATTTGAAGATTTGAAGTAGTAGACATAGTAGACATAGGAGCAAAGAATCCTAATTATTTCTGTAAACCTATGGGGGCTGAGTTTTCAAGGAATCTTGGGGTTCTGGTAGAAAGCTCAATGAAGATACCATCCCAGTGTATAGCAGCAGCAGTAGCAGCGGCGGCAGCAGTGGGGGGAGCTAATTCAATGCTAGGAATAATTAGGAATAGAAAACAAGTCAGCAAGTGTCCTTTTGCCTCTATAAACATATGGCGAAGTCACATTTGGAATACTGCATACAATTCTGGTCTCCACGCCTCTAAAAGGATATTGTGGAACTGGAAAAGGTGCAGAAAAGGGCAACCAAAATGATTAAGGGTCTGGAACACCTCCCTTACAAAATCAGACTGCAACATCTAGGCCTCTTCAGTCTTGAAAAACAGTGTTTAAGAGGGGACCTGATGTAAGATCATGGATGGTAGAAAAGGTGGAAAGAGAAAAATTATTTTCTCTGCCACACAACACTAGAAGTAGGGGCACTCTATGAAGCTGATGGGTAGGTGGGTCATATGGAGGTATTTCTTTACCCAGAGGGTCATCGGTCTATGGAATTTGCTGCCAAGAGATAGCATTAAGAAAGGGTTGGACAAATTCATGGGTGACAGATGTATCTCTGGCTACTAGAATGGGTGCCTAGGTCGGTGATGGCCAACCTATGACATGCGTGTCACAGGTGACACACCAAGCCCTTTTGAGTGACACACATGGTCACCCTGGCACCAGGGCATGGAGTGCTTGCTTGTTCTTGAAGTGTACGAAATACCAACTTTCAACTGAAGATTCAACAACAAAAGTCACTAATGTAAATAATTATTTGTTTTTGCTTTTAATAATATACATATATAAAAAATATAACTTTTTTACTAGAGCTACAAATATCACAAAATTATGGATATTTCTAGATGTGACACAGCACCCGAGTTAAGCTAGGTTTTCTTGTGAATTTTGACACACTGAGCTCAAAAGGTTCGCCATCACTGGCCTAGGTACACCCTCCAGCCTGGTGAGACAGGCAGGATTGTTGATAATCAATCTTGATAAGATTGTAGCAGAGTGATTTACCTGTTTGCTATCTGTCTCCTGTGCTTCGGCAGATTTCTTCGCTCTGCTATCAGCAACCGGCATTCCAGCACGCCAGGAATTCAGCTCATTAAAACACAGCATTCCGAGTGTTATATCTAATGAGCTACGATTTATTGCAAGTAAGATTACAAAGGCATATAGAAAGCAAGTACAGTCTCTAGCCTGGAGTATCTGCATTCCAATCCATGTTTTCAGCGCATGGCTATCTCGCCTCCCAGGCTCACATTCTTGGCAAAAGCATTGAGAGCAAAAACTACACACTCTCAGAATACACAGCACAGAGCAGCAGCATCAAGCAGATACATAACAAAGACTACGGAAGCCTTATACATACTAGCAACCGGACGTTGTTGCTGACAACTTCCGGTGGTGGTGTAGCTGTCTCCCCCTCCCATTTGGGATACGTGTTCGAAAACACTTCTTGACCTTGCAGCGTATCAGCTTACTTTCTTCCCAGGAGAGGCAGACACACTATCAATGTGTTTTGAAAATGTACATCCGAACGTGTTTTTTTCTTCACTCTTTCCCACAGCTAACAAGGATACCTCTAAAGGCCATTTGCTGGGATTTGAGAGCAGGTGGAGGGTTTGCCCTTGTCTTCTGCTTGAGATGCCCATAAGCAATTGGTGGGGTGACTGTGTGGGACAGGATGCTAGACTAGATAGGCTATGGCCTGATCCATCAGGGCTCTTCTTATGTTCTTATAGTCCAGTCTGTGCTCTATCCTGTGAGGACAGAGTGTACTATGAAGGACTAGAGCGGTGATGGCCAACCTATGACACGCGTGTCACAGGTGACACGCCAAGCCCTTTTAGGTGACACACCTGGTCACCCTGGCACCTGGGCATGTAGTGCTTGCTTGTTCTTGAAGTGTACGAAATGCCAACTGTCAATTGAAGATTTAGCAAATGTAAAGAATTATTCATTTTTGCTTCTAATAAAATACATATATCAAAAATATAACTTTCTTACTAGAGCCACAAATATCACAAAATTATGGATATTTCTAGAAGTGACACAGCACCCGAGTTAAGCTAGGTTTTCTTGTGAATTTTGACACACCAAGCTCAAAAGGTTAGCCATCACTGGACTAGAGCATTGATGCTCCTTTTTAAGGTGCAAATGAAAGATGCCCGGAGGTGGACCATGATCTGGTCTATATGCAGGAATGCCCTTAGTTTTTCAGGCTTGCCCACAACTTGTGTTCTAACAGGAGTGGAGGTATTATGAGATTTGCTAATGTTTCTGTTTACTCATTTAGATGAGCCCATATTTTATACTCAGGGAAGTATTAATGTACAGTACTGGAAAAAACTATATGTGAGATACAGTATATGCTGTATTATATTTTGTTGTGGTTGCTTGATGAAATTAGAAAGAACTCCAGTGTTAGCTGAAGTTAAAGCCTTTTTCCCCATAAAATGGTAGGCAGTGACTGAAGTATACTTATAGCCTGACACAGAAGAACAAAAAAGAAAAGAAAATGTTAAGTTAGGATTTGCAATTTATAGGGGATTATAAAATCCCTAAATTCTGTCATTAGTTGCTTCTCAGATATCTGAGAAGTTCCTTTCAAATCAAAACAAATTTATCTGGACAATTGCATCTTATGTAAGTAGGAAGAAAAGGATTTTTTTTTCAATGATCACCTGTTCTGGGGAAAATCAGAACCAAACATTCTCTGTGATTTCTGTATAACAGATAGAAGCATAATATACCTGAGCCTAGAGATGTTCAGGGATGTGTAAATTCACCATTGAACTGAACACACATTTGTTCTGATTGACAGCAAACTGGTTAATTTGACTTCAAACTACTGTGAAAACAAAAAACAAAGTAAACGCAAACTGTTCAATTGTATAGGGAACAGATTGACGCTATCACATTTTTGGATATTTGAACAACTGAATGTTGTTACATGTCTGTTTATCAATTCTTGTGTTAACTCTTGCCCTCCAATGACTAGAGCAATATTATCTTATGGGGAGCATGAGTGAAACAAATGAGTACCTACACAATAGTGATTTCTTCAGCTTGTACTTTTCTTGGGCTTTCTGGCGACCTCTTCACCAGTGTCCTCCCAGTTTGTTCGGCCCCAGCTTTGTTGAACTGCTTGTTGTCAAGTCATTTCCAAAGCAGGCAATAGATAGGAAAGCAGCTGCCATAAAACTCCAGGAAAACTTTGTTCTGATAGTGTTCTAGCACTTGGCTCATGGGCAGAACCATAGGCCAATTCACACTACGGCTTCTGTTACGCAGTCAAGATAGCTCTGGTGAAGAGCATACACATGCTCACAAGCTGCTATGTCCTAGAAGCATGCCCACCCTCACCAGAGTTCTAATTGCGGATGAGGTGTGGAGAACTAAATCATGCCCCACACCTACCCCAGCCTTTACCCTGGACTTACCTGGAGTGTCCAGCGGTGAGAGCATTTGCTTTTGGGGGCTGCTGCAGGAGTCTCGCCTGCTGGCTGGCACAATTGGCCACCGTTGTCCATGTCAGGCATCCCATGATGCGCTGGCTGTCAGGGGGCCAATCTGGGGGGGGGGGGGGAGACCAGTCTGAAATGAAAACTTCTTCCTCCTCATTTGGAAAAGCCCTGAGAGGGGAGAGGGAGGCTGGCGGGGGGCCAGCCAGGCAGGTCCCCCGGGTGATGCCATGCACTGGCAGGTCCACGCTGACTGCCACACGGCAAGGGAGGCCAATCCAGGGGTGGTGGTGCATACCACCCCAAATCGCTGGGTCAGTTCAATCCCCCCCCCAGATCATCTGCCTGCCAGCCAGTGTGTCACAGAACTTGTGATGCAGGTGGCAGTGGCCAGTCGCACAAACCAGGGCATGGGGCTTAGTGGCAGCATGGGTTGGTGTGCTCCAGGTACAGGGTGACTATTCATATTTCTGAAGGCTGAGAACTGTCCTTAGTAGCCAGAAATGTGTATGCTCCTCTTATACCAGGAGTGTACTGGGCTTAGTGCACTACAGCCTAATTGCTATAATGCAAAAAGGCCTCTGATTGTTTCACCAGTGTGTGCAACTGTGCACCATAGTGGGAACATTGTCCTCAAGTTCCATCATTCTTCTGTTAGATAAGGCTCAGCTCTTGAGATTTTAGAAGCAAAAGTGGTTTAAAATAAAATAATTCTAATTTATGAACCTGGCTACAGTGAATGAAAATAATATCCCTGGGGTGAAAGCATCTTGAAAAAGGAATGAACAAGGGTCTAATTAAATCTTGGGAAAGGCAGTAGCATTGCCACAGGCATGCATGAAGCTGGGAGCTCTTAACGGAGTAGATGGAGATAGCCTCTGGAGTATGGCAAAAGGCTGAGTACAGTGAAAAGAAACAGTCTTCCTAATGGGAATTAGCCTCAATATAACAACTCATTAAGATAAGACTTGGGAAAAGCTAGCACTGTATTGTCAAGCATATAGGTAGCGTTGGCGGCCATTTTGCCAATAGAATTTCAAAGGGGTCTTGGAGAGGGTCTTCTTGGTGGTAGTCCCTAGATTATGGAAAGTCTCCTCCCAAGATGTGTCACTAACCTTCCCTGTATACATTTAGGAGATTAATGAAGAAACACCTGTTTCTGTACTTTCCTTATCTGGACCCACTGAAGAAGAGTTGGCTTTTCTACCTCGCTTTTCTCACCCATTTAAGGGAACGCAAAGCAGCTGACAAAGCTTTCTATTCTTGGGTATTTTTCCACTGAGCTCCTTTAATCCGGATCTTCTTAGATCTGGATCTAAGGAATGGGTACTTCCCTTAATCAGGATCTAGTAGATCTGGATTAAGGGAAGCACCCAATGTGTTTCCATGGGTAGTCTAGCACCCAATAGCAATGGGTGCTAGCCTGCCTGCTGTGGAAACACCAAAGCACTCATTTGCAAATCTGAATCTACCCACAAGAGGTCTGCCTGTCACCCCAGGTGTTTTGGGGGACAGGGGGTGCAATCTCTGAAGTTGCCTTCGGGGATTAGCAAAGGCTCCAAAGCAAACTGCTTGCAAGAGCTGGCTGTAAAGTCCCTCCGGCTCCAAAGTCCCTCCAAAGTTCCCTTCAGAGAGTAGCTCAGGCTCTGGAGCCTTTGACAGCTGCATTGCTCTCGCAAGGGTTTTTTCTTTGGAGCCTGCACTAATCTCTGAAGGCAACTTCAGAGGGACTTTGGAGCCAGCTTCGGAGGGACTTCAAAGTCTTGAGTTTGGTGCACCCCTCCATGGGTGCCTCCCCCTCCCCCCACCGAGCCTTCCCTAGACCCCATTACCGAATTGTAGTGGAAACAGGGTCCCTATTATCTGGATTTGATGGCTGAAGACCTCATTGTAGAATTGGTCTACATGAAATCTGGATTATAGGTCCTGAAGGACCCATATGATCTAGATTTCCCTAGCTGTGGTGGAAACAGATGTGTCTCTAATGGAGTCTTTAGTGGAAATGGGGTCATCCGGCTCTCAGCCAAATGGGTCCTTAATGGGTGCAAAAATGGGTACTTAGTGCTAGTGGAAAAACACCCCTTCTCCCCACAACAGAACACCCTGTGAGGTAGGTGGTGCTGTGAGAGCTCAGAAGAGAGCTGTGACGAGCCCGAGGTCACCCAGCTGGCTTCATGGAGGTCAGCAGAATCAAGCCCGGCCTTCCCAGATAAGAATCTGGCTCCTTAACCACTAGACCAAACTGCCTCCTTATCCAAATCATGTAGAGGATCCAGCACTGATCGGGCCCATACTTATCTATGACTGCAAAGCTCTCCCAATATTCACAGCCAAACACTCCCCACATAACAACTAGAAATGAAAGTTCCTTGCCTTGGGTTTTTTGGGGGTTTTATACTATAGCCCACTGTTGAAAAGCAGGCTCAGTATAGTTCTGGGTCATGGATAAATGGATCCACAAGAGATCTGGATTAAGGCCCTCCTTAATTCATTTCTAGGTCCATCTTGTGCAGATGAAACAGGACTCAGGGATTAAGGGTCCATGCAGAAAGGCCCCAACCACTTTCTTCATTAATGTTAGATTTATACAAAATTGTATTTGAAGACAGTTTGTAGTGCCCCAAAGCATCTGTTATAAATAATTTAGACTGGTAGTTTTCAGCTCCATTATAGAATGTGGAAACAATCCTTAATTTATGATGGACAATAATCAAATAGCTTTTAATGATATTCATGCTTTTATTTGCCTTGTTTTAAAAGCCTCAGTATGGAGCAAACAAGGAAGAGCAGATATTCACGTTAAACTCTTTCAAGTACCGTATAAGTTTTGATCCTTCAGTGAAGTACTCAGGTTCCTTTTTTTTCCCCCACAGGGAACATTTCTCCCAGATATTAAATAAAATTCACTTGTATTTCATTTTTAAACACTATGTTTAAAATTAATTGCTAAAACCTCCTTTGTTTCTTTTTATACTTGCTTTTCATCTACTTTGCCTAAGAAGGACATAGAGCTGAAAGCGCACCATGACCCCAAAGCTTGAGATTAGTTTTATATTTTCCTTCTCAGAAAGCCAGACTGTAACTTGAGCTCTATCCTGTGGGATCTTGGCCCTGGTACTGGCCACAGGTAGTGCATGGAAGAGAATCTCTGATTAGCCAGGGGTGATTTTTTACTTCCTGTCTACTGGACAGGAAAGGAGCGCAATGAAGCAGCCATGATGACGCTGATGCTCTGAACATGCGCAGTCATGTCTATGGTTGTGCAACACCTCAAACAAACATGGGAAGAGATGTGAATGGCTGCTACCTGGACATGCCAGGTAAGTTTTTGGTAAAGGTGTGAAGCATGATTTCCTGCTCCACACCTAGTGCATGATTAGGGAACTTCTGGGAAGGCAGTGGGCACCTGGAGGCTGTAACAGCTTCCTCAAGGTGTGGATGCTTTTCCCCAGAAGTTCCCTAATCATACACTACAGGTTTTAGTGGGAGTAGGCTTCCGGTTGCCAGCAGTCATAAAGCAATTGTTCTCTTACCACCTGCTACAAAACAAAGTCACACCAAAGTGTAGTTCTTAAGTCCATTGTCTAGAAGTGTGGCTGAGAGGGCTAGCAAAGTCAAGATCCAGAGGTTTAGTACAAACAGGGAAAAAACAAAAAAGTTGGAAACCTACCAACCTGAGCAACATTGCTATCAGTGAAGATTAAGTCTCAGTAGAGTAGCCAAATACCAATTCTCCTTTATCCAGATGGATTAGGTCACTATCACCCCTACCACAACTTAGTCAAGCACTCTTCCTTACAGCCTTCTATGACAGCACATGCAGCCTTTGGTGTTCCTGGGGCATAATCACTGCAGCCTCCTTCTGCTTCTTCAGAGCAAGCTGTTCAGCCGGATGCTGTGGTGCCTCAGTGATTAATTCTTGGTCTCTCGGCTGCCACTTCAAGCTCCTGCTCTTCCTGCCACTGCCACCACTTCCTTCTCCTGATCTGACACCTGCAGGCCAGGAGATCTCAGCTCCAGTGTGCTCAATCAAGCTGATGGCTTGGATGGGTGGGTGGCATGGTCCCAAGAGCAAGGTGGGCAAAGTAGAGACGGTCCCTTTCCCAGTCAGTACCTGCAGTTCCCAGAGGGAGAATCCAGGAAAAGACTAACATCATGCCAAGGAGCTCTGAATTTGGAGATAGATGGAAGTTATTTCCACGGCAAGAGGCTGCCAGCCCACGGGCCAATAGCAGCCCAATTGGAGCATCTGGCCCCCACTGCAGCCTTTTCAGGCTCGTACAGGTTGGGAACACGTTCCTTACCAGCCAAAGCGAATGGTCTAGCTGTCCTTCAGTTGTGCCAGCCTTAGAGCACATCAGCTACCAGGTTGAAGTGTGAAAAGACCTTGCCACAGCAATTTAATTCTCTTGTTGCTGTAACATAAGTAACTGTTACTGAACCACATAGAACTTCTTTAGAATATTTCTTCTCTTATTTGTTAATTAAAGAAAAGCAAGTGCAGTGGCCTTGAGAATGTTTTGGAAGCAACAGGATTAGATGGTATTACCTGTATTAACCTGTCAAATGAATTTCATACAGTGCTTTAAAAAAATGAAGAACAGACAACATATTTTGGTAGCTGAACACTGAGCATGATGTTATGAGTCTAGAGATTTTAAAAAGTAATATAGGCTACCTTCAGGAAATCTTATTAATAAGTATCTTATTGAAAGCAAGAAAACATTAATTAATCATGATGGAATTTTTCTACTGATTTCAGTGGAATGTAGAAATTAAATTCATCATTGTTATAACCAATGACTGGTAGAAAGGAAACCAGCCATAAAGACCTATAACAGGTTGAATGTTAAGAACATTTCTAAATATAAATGTCATCATGGCTAATTTTATATAAAATCATGTGTGTGTCCCCCCCCCCGCCCCTTAAACTATTTTTAAAAGATGCAGAAAATTGTAGCATTTGCAACTGTGTTTCAAGCGTGGCCCTAATAATTGAACCAATTATAACTTAGGAATTGTACATATTTTTAAGGTCGTTCTCATCCTCTGCACTGCTCTTTTCAGTTCTTGCTTTCCATGTCTTACCAATTGTAAGACACTTTTTAAAGTTACATAGGAGAAGCCCTGCTGGATCAGGCCACAGCCCATCTAGTCCAGCATCCCATTGCACACAGTGGCCCACCAAATATTCATGGGCATCTCAAGCAGAGACAAGGACAAACCTATTCCTGCTCTCGAATCCCAGCAAATGGCCTTAGAAGCGCCCTGCTTCCCCCATCCCCGCCTGAAATATGCACCTAGGCATTCATTCTAATAGTCATTGATGCATTCATAAATTTGTCTAACCCTACCAGACTGATAGTTGTTACCACCTCTTCTGGCAGCAAATTCCATAAACCGATGACCCTCTGGGTGAAGAAATACTTCCCCTTTTCGGATCTGACTCTCCTACCCATCAGCTTCATAGAGTGCCCCCTAGTTCTAGTGCTGTGTGATATATGAACAAGTTACATATACAGTATGAACAAAATTGAATTGGCTGTGGGGCCTTACTTGGCATATATTATGTGAAAGCCATATGTAAACCCAAGAAATTCCAAATTCTTCACAGAAAATCTATATGTGTGATTCCAGTTTTTCACTATTTTTCCTGTGTGTGTGATCCACAAATCCTGATCCTGAGCTTTGTTGAAGCTCCATGTTTTGTGAAGACCCATAGGAATGGGCTTGTGGACTTCAGTCCTTCCAATATTTTTCCAGTCTTGTCTGTATTTTTCCAGGTGGAAAACCCAGAATAGCGGCATTCTTCCAGTCCTGGGGAGCTCTGAGAGGTGGTAAGACCCTATGGCATAGCTCTAATTCTGATTAATGTTCTATTGACTGTTAAGAAAACTAGATACTGAATGTGGAAAGAGAATGGACACCCTTCAGGGAAAATGTGTTAGAATATTTTCTCATCATATGAGGAAATGTTATGTGGTGCTTTGAGTTTTAAAACCCCAGAGGTCAAAGATAGTTGTCCAGTAGTAGCAAAGTTCTGAAAAATGAGGTTTCTGGTTTCCTTGAATTTTGTTTTTCTTCTGTTTCATTTTCCTGTTTGTTTGTTTCCCTGTTTATTGTCTGTGTTGATCATGAAATGATTGAAATCTCTGTTTTCACCAGTGTGTCAAAAACTAGGGCTTGGCCCTCAGGACAGTTTGGTGTCAAAGACTCATGTGGCCATAGTCTAAAGCTGCATCGTCATACATGACAAAGTGGTTTGAACATAAGAACATAAGAACATAAGAGAAGCCTTGCTGGATCAGGCCACAGCCCATCTAGTCCAGCATCCTGTCGCACACAGTGGCCCACCAAATGCTCATGGGCATCTCAAGCAGAGACAAGGACAAACCTTCTCCTGCTCTCGAGTCCCAGCAGATGGCCCTAGAAGCGCCCCATTTTGAAAGTGACTTAGAGATTATAGCATGGCAATATTAGCATTCCCATCCTACCTTACTTCACATTAAAAGCCTTTAAAAGGGCATTATCTGCACTAGTGTGCAGATGCTAGCATCTCTAAGGTTTTTTTATTTTATTTTAAGAAACCAATTTATTTAAAATCATACAGAAAAAAGTGCAAAGATCTTAAAATACCAAAAATGACAGCAAGCAGGAAGATGAGATAGGTTTGGTAGTTGGTTGTAGAATATTAGCTTTTTAGTTTGCACCTGCTTTGCAGAAAGTGATCATTCAAGAACTTCTGGTTGGATTCCATCGATCACATCAGAGCAGCGCATCCTGCTTTTGAGATGGCATGCCTCTGTCCCTGGCACGCGTGGTCAAAAGGATGCTGGTGTTTGAGACAAAAGTTCCCACAACAGTGGTTGCAGATTAGCTTCATCTTGCAGCTCGGTTGGAAGCACCTGTTGGTGAAGATCTTTTGCTTCAGTTGGTCCAGGTCACGCTTACAGTCTCTGTCTATGAGGCTACCCACCACTGCATCTGACATCTCTCCCTTTCTTACTGGGACAGGAGTGTTACAAAGAGGACAGTTGGGAAACTGCACATCCTTTTTTTGTATGCGGTGGAAGCTATTAAGTGAAATGATCTTTGCAGAAGACTTCATTGCAGGTTGTCACACTTCAGGGACAGGAAGTCTAGCCGCTTGCAGGTCTTCTCAGTACAGTATCTGCCCAAGTCTGGGAACTCCATTTGGAAGCTGCACTGGGTGCCCCCCACTCTCTCAGGGAATCCAACTGTTCTCTGCTTTGACTAACAACAATGCTATCATCTCTAAGGCCGTGTCTTCACGGCAACCTTATCTCGGATTCAAAACATTTTCAATCCTCGGAGTCTGCACGGCAGTTTGGCTTAACACACTTTCTCCGTGTTAAACCACCCCAAAGCGTGGTGAATCTCAATCCTGATTTCAACAGGTCTCACTCCGGATCGTGTGCTTGAAACGTTTTACATTTTTTACTGTGGACCGTGCCATGTTAAGGGATGAGAATCCATGTTTAGGGTTTTCCTCCCCCAATAGCTTGCTTCCAAAGATAGTGATTTCATTGAAAAAATCACCCTCAAAACAGCCACTATAAAAATCCAGTCCTTAAAGCTACACTGTAGTGATGTAGCCTCTTCACACCTTAATAACAATGTTGCAGTTTTGCGCAATTCTAGCTCTTTGAAAGTTCTGACCTTTAAAAAAGGGAAAGGAAAGGAAAGCCCTGTTTTAAAGGCTGTGGCTGTGAACGGGGTTTGAGTTGCTGCTGCTGGTGCTGTGTGCCCTGGGAAATGGGGAGAGGAGGGCAAAGAATTGCTGGCTGCTGGTGCCGTTTTTCCTCCATCCAGGCAAGACAGCCATCCAGCTAGGCTCCATGAAGGGGTCTGTTATGGTTGGTACGTTCACACCAGGAGGAAGAGGACAGGGCAGCCCCGAAAAGCGGCTTTTAAAAGGTAGCCACTGGAGTCCCCCCTTGAGTCACGTACGTCCTCAGAATCCGGATTGAACGCAATTAAGCTGAAAGTAATGGGAACAGGCAAATTCGCGTTTGCATCCAGTTCTGTTATCTCGGTTTAGGGGAAGCGAAATAAGGTTGCCGTGAAGACACGGCCTAAGTTGCTTTCAAGCTGGTTTTTTGTTCTTTTACTTTGGGCAGGCAAGAGTGGGTTGTTGTTGTTGTTTTTCGTGTGCCTCTAAATTATATCCTAACTCAAGTACTCCAGGAACTAGTTTTAGTAGTGTTCCCTCCAATTAGGCATCATGCCTGATACCCAGCATTGTTAGTCTTTGGCTTTTTTTAGCAGCCTTATTCATACTGAAATAGGCAATATACAATCAAATTAAACTAAATAAATAAGCATATTTACATGGTTTTCAATTGGATATTTATTGTTATTCAATCTGTCTCATGGACCTCTTAAATAGTGACTGAATTAGTAAAAGAGGAACAAATACTGTAGCTATAGTCCACTTTATCACAGAATCTTGACTCCATCCAGACTCGTTTGTACTGTGCAGTGGAATGCGCAGTCACGATTGAGGCGTCACATAATTGGATCATCGTAGTGTCACATAATCCAATCGGGACTGTGTACTTACTTTAATGCTGATTTAATGTCTCTCATTGTGCAGTATTAAAGAAATCCGAAGTTTCCCTCAAGTCCAGGCAGGACGGCAAGAACAGAACGACAGCAGGAAGGGCAGCTCAAATATGATGGTGTACACTAACTCAGCTCTCGTAGCTTCCAACGGGGAAGCTATGGAGCTGCTTTTGGTGTCAGGACAGTTGGTCATCACCACGCAGTAGGTATGCTGCACTTTCACCTTTAACTGTGGATTTATTCTGGTAGTCTGGAGGCAGCCTAAGGCATTTTTCTCAACATTTCTCTACTGTAACCACTGTTGTAAAACAGGTTGAAATTGTACTATTCACTCAGGCTGCCAACTGATAGAATCAGTGATACTTCAACAACCATTTTGCTGTATTTTTATAGATTTTGTTGTTTTTATGTAGTATATTGTTATGTTTTAATGGACATTTCATGAATGAGTTGCTCTGAGCTCATTTTCCATTTCAGCAGATGATAAAAAAAACCTCTTGTATAAATAAAACAGATGAAGGCACATTAAATTGTTTCATTTCAATAATTTAGCCATTGGCCAACATAAACTAAATTAAATAAGAAATACATACAACATAACAAACAAATTAAAAGCTAAAAATAAAAAGATCTAAAAAGCAGCAGTGTGGTCTTGTGGTTAGGGTGCCAGACTCACATTTCACAGTCATTGGGTTTGATTCCACAGTCCTTCATGAAGGCAGCGGGGTGACCTTGGGCTAGTCCAGGCTCTCTTTCAGAGTTCTCACACCCCACCTACCAACCTCACATGGTGCCTGTTGTGGGAAGAATAGAAAACTGCCTTAAGTCCCCTTAAATGGGTGGTATAAAAGCCAAACCTTCTACATATTTGGCCCATATTCTTTGTGCTGCTAAAGCCACATTGGGATATTCCTGAGTCATGATTAGGCAGAAGAAATTTTAATTTTTTTCAGCATCTACAATGAGTTTCAAGAACTCACAATCCTTCCTAAATATTTTTCTCTAGCAGAGGCATATAAAGGGCAGTATAGTAGAGAATGTGGAAGGTCCTCATTCTGCATCTAAGAGCATGGGTATATTCCTTGCGTGATTGGAATGTTCTGACAGCTACATGATGCACTGCAGATAGAGTCATTTTGCATTTGCCTGATGTGCCTTATAAAAGCTTTCCCTGCTACATATTGTGTTTATATAAAATGAAAACTACAATTGAAAGACCTATGATCTGATATTGATGAGGATTATTGGGTAATTGCTTTTCCTAGGGACTTGTTTTTTAAGTTGAAGTTCTTACCTGCACTCATGTATGTGTACACACACATACACAATCCATACATTGTAGCTTTTGTACCTTAGGCTAACCTTTGATGTTCTATTCCCAGCTTTATTTGGAGCCACTGCAGGAGCACTTCAGAAGTCTGCTCCTAGGTCTCAGGACTGACACCCTTCTAGGCAATGGACTCTGAGGAACCCAGGAGTGTGTTGGTCCTCCTCAAATGTGTTCTGTGCAGTGCTTTATGGTAGTTTCCCTTCATGGAAGGGCTCATTCTTTCTTAAGCGTGAAACAGAAACACCAAAGCTCAGGCAAGTTCTGCACATGCCTTTTAGCATCCACACAGAAACCACTCATGAACCTGAGAGCTTATTTCATCTCAGGGATGGGGTGCCCAACCATCAATTTTAAGGGAGCATCTGTCATGGTCAGCCAGGAGGAGGACTCAGAGGATGAGGAGGACTCACTTCCTCAGGTACAGGAGGAACCTGAGGTGATGCCAGGACCCAGTTCTGACCCCCCAGCCCCATTGGAGCCTGGGGTTCAGCAGCCCAGCCTTACCACAGCAGAAGTGCAGGATGGGGGAGACATGGAACAGCAGAGTCCAGAGATCCCTAGCTTTAAGCAAAGGAGAGTGGAGAAGGAAGGGTTAAGACGATCAAAAAGACTTGCAAAGAGATGCACAGATCACTTACAGCTGTGAGCTGGATCTGTAAAGATAAAAACACCGGGCAGACGCCCAAGCCATTTGTCAGAAACTATTGGTTTTCCTTTAGAGAAAGCTGCCATATCTGACCCCTAGACCTTGAATACTTGGCTACCTTGACTTCGGACCAGACTGTTACGTTGCTCTCACAAAACCTGGACTTGGACTATCTCTCGACTACTCTCTCTGGACTACGTTTGCTGTGTTATTGGAACTGCCTTGACAAGTGAGCTGTTTCTTATCAGCTGTGTGTTTGTGTGGGTGTGCTGGCAGCTTTCCTGGACAGCATCCCAATCTAGTCCATGGGTTTTTTTCCCCACTAGCACTAAGTACCGATTAAGTACCCATTAGGGACCCATTGGGGACGCATTAGGCTCAGAGCAGGATGACCCCATTTCTACTGCAGAGCCCATTAGAGCCACATTTGTTTCCACCAGTTCTAGGGAAATCCGGATTGAATGGGTCCTTCAGGACCTATAATCCAGATTTCCTATAGACCCCTTACAATGGGGTCTTCAGGCATCAAATCTGGATTATATGGAGTATGTTTCCACCACGATTGGGCAATGGAGTCTAGAGGGGGCTCCAGGAGGTGCACCCATGGGGAGAGTGCCCCAAAACCCAAAGCTCCAAAGCCAGTGCACAATCTCCAAAGCCAGCTCTGAAGCTGGCTCCGAAGAATAGCACAGGCTCCAAAGAGGACCCCAAATGAGAACAATGGCCATCCTACGGACCTTTGTCAAAGGCTCCGGAGAATCTTTGAAGTTTGTGGCAGATCGCTCCAGAGAATCTTCAAAGAATCTCCAGAACATCTATGGAGATTGCACCCCCTGTCCCCCCAAAACCTGGGGTGATGGGCAGGCCCCACGTGGGTCTATCCAGATTCACCACATGGCTGCTCCAGTGATTCCACTGCAGGCAGGTTAGCACCCATTGCTATTGGGTACTGCACACCTGTGGGGACGCATCGGGTACCTCCCTTAATCCAGATCTACTAGATTTGGATTAGTTGAAGGACCCATTCCTTAGATCCAAATCATCTTAGATCAGGATTAAGGGAGGTCAATGGAACCCCCCCCCCCTCCCAAGTTTGAGACTGGAGGATGAAAGTTACTTGGTTTCAAAGTCACTCACTAAAAAGTCACACACTTCCATCAGGCTCTAGGATTGGTCCTAGAAGAGAGTCATTTTCAGAGCCTAGCAAAATGTTTCCAGAATCTTGAATGGGCTGTAGGTCATTTATGTTGCTGCTATATTTCCTGGTTCATGTCAGATTTGCAGAGCAGGTATTGCAGCTCTGCAAATAGTGTTCCTATGACACTGTGAAGATCCAGTCTCAGATGTCTTCTAACTCTGAAAGAATAGCACTGAAGAAAGATAATCTTAAACCTGGCACCCTAACTAAATGTGTGAGTGGCTATAAACCACGTTGGACATTCATGCATTTAAAAGGCAATTGCGTATTTTGCTTTTTAAAAAAAAAAACAATTAAGGAAGAATGCTCATTTATAACAGTAAAAGTATCATGCAGGAAAGGAAACCTTATTTCACTGCTCCTTAAATGTTGTGTAGACATGGGCAAAACATTAGATTTCAGAACATTCAAACTCAGAATAAAGACAACTGCACACCATTCTCATCTGGTCTGCATCCCAATTTGTTTCTGATCTCCCTGATTTCTGGATGGCTTGCAATTCAGTTCTACTGTCATCAGGGACAATTGTATTTCCATTGGATGAAGGGAATGAGAAGAGAGAAAAAGCCTGAAAGGAACGAGCGTTAATAGTGCACGGATGCTTTTTTTATTCGATTCATATTGAATCGAATGCAAGAGAATTCATATTCATTCAAATAGATACCCTTTTAACGTGGTAGGATTCGTATGCAATATGAATATTCAATCTCATATGGATCCTATGCACAAATGCATATGAGTAGCATACAGATCTCATACAAATGCACATAAATAGCATACAAATCCCAGGTGAAGCTTCATACGAATGTATCAAAACACGTGATTCGAATTTGATTGTCAGTCTTTGAATGTGCCATTTAGAGAAGAGAGTGGGAAGCCCTCTCTAGAGCCTCTTCTGAAAGATCATCTGCTGAATGCAAATGCTAGTCAGGTGGCCTGTGGAAACTGTACTCTGGCTTTTTTTGCTGCCATTTGATTTGCTTCCCTTAAATTCCCCCATTATACTTCCCCTTTTAATTTTTTTCTCTCCCCCTCTGCCCTTCCAGTCTCAGCAGGGACCAATGTAGCCTCTCCTGATTTATTCTGTTCCTCTTTCACCTCCAAGGCTGCAACCATCTGCATTTTGAGAGTGAGGAGGCAGCCTTCTGTCTGCCAATGCCAGTTCTCAGGGGCTTCTTCCATTAATAAATAAAAAATGAACATGGTTGGTGTATGCTATTGAATCCAGTAATTATGAGCTCTTGGACTCCTGCCAAGAGCATCAGAGTCAGGATGAGAAGAAGAAGGCACCACCAGCCAGTTTCTTCCTTTGGTCAAGACAAACTAGACACTTTTTAACTAGATGTGGCTCAGAAGATACTCAGACTATTGGATGAGAAGGAAGAATCCAGTCAGTTGTCTGCTAACTTTTACTTTCATAACATTACCATGCAGTTTTATCCCTATCCCCCTCCCCCCCAAAAAAAGCCTGCGTTTTTTTTAAATGAATGAATAAATAAATAATAAATGGTGTGGTTGAATTTTCCCAGCTCCTGTTGGCTCTGCAACTGAGTTTTTAAAAGCACTTCTGTGGCACACACAGCATTAATAGATTATCCACCTTCCTTTCTAATATGTAGCTTACAGCTGTTTCCCCACCTAATTATTTAGAGTTGAAAATTTTAAAAACTAAGGGTGCTTACGCACATGCCTAAATAAATCCGGATGCACAGTAGATCTGGATTTATGGGGGTAGATCCGCATCTAATGGGGTCTACAATAGGGTCTTCAGCCAGAAAATCCAGATTAAAGGGAGCCTGTTTCCACATTAGTTTGGCAATGGGGCCTAGAGGAGGCTAGGGGAAGGGGGCATCCTTGGGTGGAGAGCCCAAAAACCTAGGCTTCAAAATCATTTCAAAGCCATTTTGAAGTTACTTCAAAGTTGCCTTCGGAGATTAGCAAAGGCTCCAAAGTCCCTCCGAAGGCAACTTCGAAGATTAGCACAGGGTCCAAAGACAAACCTCCGAGAACAAAGGGAGAACAAAGGGGACTGTTACCTTCAGGGATGGAAAGAGGTGCATATTTAATGAGGCTGACTCATCCCTGCTCACAAGGAGCTAATTAATATGCAGGCTCGCAAGGGGTTTGTCTTCGGAGCCTTTGCTAATCTCCGAAGTTGCCTTCGGAGGGACTTCGGAGCCTTCAAAGGCAACTTCGGAGGGACTTTGGAGATTGCACCCCCTGTTCCCCAAAACACCTGGGGTGACAGGCAGACCCCTTATGGGTCAATCCGGATTCCCCACATGGGTGCAAAGGTGTTTCCACGGCTAATGGGTGCTACCCCTCCTGTGGAAACACATTGGGTGCTTCCCTTAATCCGGACCTACTAGATCCAGATCTAAGGGCTGCGGATCTAAGGGCTGGATCTTCTTAGATCTGGATCTAAGGGCTACGGTGGAAAAACACCCAATGTCAGTTAATCACACTCCTTTCCCATCCAGCGGACAGGAAGTGCAAATACACCCCTGGTTAGGGAAGGCAATAACAGTGGCCTGTTTGCCAAATCACTCCCCTTGAGGCAACATTCTCTCCAGCTGTGTGCAGACTCACCTTCTGAAGCTGTCCAGCATGGCCACCACCAGTGACTCAAGTACAAAGATCTTTCATTTGCTAGAAAGAAGGTTGTGAGCTGGGTCAGCCCAGTGATTTTGTTTCAGCTATCGTGTCCAATTCCCTTTGGCGGTGCTACCATTCCTTCTGTATCTGAGCCTTCTCATCCCAAAACTGAGGAAGTGTTGGGGTATCCTGCAGGACTAATACAGTCTAAATAGGCCTTCACTCTAGTATGGTGTCCACCCATTTTAAACTCCGTCATAATGACCCAACCAATACTTTCTGAGGCACAAGTCAGTAGGATAATGGACCTTACACATTTTTTGAGATTTACTTCTTGCTTGCAGACAAGGACAGTTTGTGCAGTACATGATGCTAGTGGGCATCTAATTGACTCAAGGGATCATCTCACCAACTCAAACCACTGAAGAGATAACTGTCAGGTGGTTGATAGCACCACCCATAACAGTTTAGTATTCTTAAGAGGGATCCATTTAAGGAAAGTGCGGGGGGGAGTTTAACCCAAATACCAATGAAATACTATCATTCATCATGTCCTACTACCTGGCTATTGACAGGTTCTTAGGAGCCATCATACAGAGAGCAGGAAATTTAAAATAGTTCCATGTTGTTCCTTTTGGCTATTAACACTCTTTTGGCTGTGTCAGTGAAATGTTCAGAGGCTTTTTCATTTTGTTCTGACCTTGGAAGGAAAATTGGGGTGGGGGGGACCAAACTGCTTTAAGCATACCCCTAGCTTTGAGTCTCTCAGTTGGACTGGAAAACTTTAAATAAACATCTCAGGGAGTAGTCTGCTGAGAAGAAGCTGAAGTATTTCCTTAGAGACCTGAAAAGATAAGCCTCTCTGTTGATGTGCTGCTGCTGCGCTGAGCGCATGCTCCTCCAACGCCTATAATTATGTGTACATATTTGCTACCTATTGATATAAAATACAGGGGGCTCACGGTGAAGGACTTGTGTCTTGGGTACCCAGTTGGTAATTAGAACCAGCTGGCAGAAAACCAGAGCTGTCTGAGAGACAACTCTGTCTGCTTATTCAAACTAATTGGGAAGTTGTTGAGTATTTTTGCTTTGCTAAGTAATCTTCTAGTATAAATGAGGTCTGATTCCCACAACTGCACACAATGTAACTTCTTGTGGCAGTACTATCTTTCGTCTCCCACTACTGGTGATGACAGCACATTGTTTGCCTGAGGCTCTTGTTGTCTCCAGAAGCCTGTTATCAGATGTATATTTTCCCTTCTTTATATGTTTGCATTTAATGGCTAAGCTGGAAGGCATAACCGGACATCTGTTGTAATGGGATGCTTTTTATGCCTCTGGAGGACTGAGCTACAAAGGCTGAATATCTTAAACTAAACAAGAGGAGGCAAGATACTGGTATGTTGAGCTCTGGGGTATACATTTTCTTTGCAGTATTTTAAATAGAAAAAAGATGAAATATTTTAAAAGATACAAACACTGTGAGTATAGAACAACATTCACATTTTATGACCTTGTGGCTGCATCCCCACTGGGCAATTTAAGCTGGATTTAAATAAGGTTTTTTTAAATGACCAGTAAAGTCAGATTTTTTGTGTGTCCATTGTTAACTTATAATGTGGAGTCAACTCTCCATTCTTTGGTGTCTGGCAGGGGAGAAACCCTTGGCCACACTTTCCATTCCCTGTTTATTCCCTCTCCCTCTGTCTTGTATATACTTTTTTCCCCATTCCCCTACTGCTAGCAGCTGTCTCCTGCCGATCTCTCCCGTTTGCTTCCTGAAGGCAGAATCCATGCCACGCACTCCCCATCATTTTAAAAACTGAATTAAAAAGAAAATGTGTGAAAGAAAGTGATTTTCCCCTCCCCTCTTTTTCTCTCACATACAGAGAGCTTTCCAAAGAGGAAGGAGGAGGGAGGGGAGAAGAACTTTCTCTTTACTCTTATGCTGGCTGCGATCTAAATCACTTTGTAAAATCACAGCCCAATAAACATCTGATCTTTTGTTACAACTTCTGTTCATTCTCCCACTTTGTTTCTTTCCCTTTCAACCAGTGGAGGATTCCTTTAGCTCAGCGGTTCTCAACCCGTGGGTCGCGACCCCTTTGAGGGTCAAACTACCCTTTCGGAGGGCTTGCGATGAGTCTCCCACCTTCCCGCCCTATCCTTATCTGAGCTGCCCCGCCCCCATGGTTGGGGGTCTCCACAACATGAGGAACCGCTTTAAGGGGTCGCGGCATTAGGAAAGTTGAGAACCGCTGCTTTAGCTGATAATCATGTCTTCTCATTGGCTGAATGAAACTGAGGAGAAGCTGCTAAAAAACCATGTGTGTTTCCATTTGCAAAAAAAGATTATTCCTAAATCCCACAGCAAGAGTTCTTTTAATCTGAATACAGATTATACGTATTTGGGAACATTTAATCCCCAGAAACTGTGGATTTGGGGGGTCCTGTGGGAGTTGCCAACTTTGAAAATGAATCCAAAGTTCTTTAAAAGTTGAATGGGGACACAGCCTGTAAGCACTTAGTTTTAATATTGTGTCCATTGATAGTGAGAAAGGAACAGAGGTAAAATGTGGGGTTTTAGATTCAGGGTTCAACTTTGGGTGTTTTTCCTCTGCAGCCCTTAGATCCAGATCTAAGAAGATCCGGATCTAAGGAATGGGTACATTCCTTAATCCGGATCTAGTAGATCTGGATTAAGCGAAGCACCCAATATGTTTCCACAGGAGGTGTAGCACCCATTAGCAATGGGTGCTAACACCCCTGCTGTGGAAACATCTTTGCACCCATCTGGGGAATCCGGATCGACCCCCAAGGGGTTGGTCTGTTACCCCAGGTGTTTTGGGGTGCAGGGGTGGTGCAGTCTTCGAAGTCACTTCGAAGTCATTTCAAAGTCAACTTCAAAGTTACTTAGAAGTCACTTTGAAGTGAACTTCAAAATCACTTCAAAATGACTTCGAATTGAATTTGAAGCCAATGTTGGGGGGGTCCCAAAGGTGCATCCCCTTCCCCTAGCCTCCTGTGGACCCCATTGCCTGGATTGCCTGGAAAACCCCATCTGGATTTTCAGGCAGATGACCCCATTGTAGACCTCATTAATGGGGTCTAAAGAAAATCCGGATTAAAGGCAAAAAAGATCCGGATTTCCCCCACGGCAGTGGAAACAATCGGGTCCCAAATGGGTGCCGTAGTGGAAATGGGGTTATCCAGCTCACACCCAAATGGGTCCTAAATGAGTGCAAAAATGGGTACTTTTGACAGTGGAAAAACACCCTTTGTTAAAATCTTGTATTCTGGACTTCAGAAACTGATTATTTTATGGCATTTCCCCGGTTTTCCATTTGAAAAGCAAGAATAATAATATGATATTGTTGCTAAGTATTACTGAGATATTAAATGGTAAGTTATTTCTGTATCATATTCATAAAATATTAAAGGTGAAGAACTTGTGAAGTTTCATTAGATCAAATAAATTAACAATGAAGCAATTTTGGAAGCAATAACTGGGAGCAACCCTCCTCATGCTCTCTTTCACCTCTATGCCCCTATTTCCTTTCCTTGTGTCTGCTGTGCTTCGTGAGAAGAACATACCAAAGCAATCTCCTTTTGCTTGTGTTCTGACTCTGGCTTGGAATACAGTTAGAACTGATTATTCCATGATGCCACCTTACTTCTTAGGAAAAGCATGTGATCCTATCCAAAACACAACTCCCAACAAAGCTGGCTCAGAATTACCATGTAAAAACTAAAAATACAGCCTTAGCAAAAGCACAAGAAACAAAAGATACCGGTAAGCCACAGAGTGCAAAAAATTAGATACAACATGAATATTCAATTTTAAAACATGTATACGTGGAAGAATTCTGTCATTGAACATCCATAGTCTTTCTTATATTCCAGTAGATATGATGTCCATTCTAAATAAATTATCTGCCAAAAATTCCTAACATATGATCAGTACCAATAATAAGGACTAAGACTGCCTTCAGGCAAGGTGTAGAACCCAGGATTGCCCAGGAGCTCTGTCGGGATTGCCACATGTGTCCACTGCAATCCGAATATAGCCTCAGGATATTGGGCTGATATCCCCAATAACACTGTGAGAAAATAAACTCCCAAACCTGTCTGAAGATGCTTGCTCATACAATCCACCATCTTGTAAATGGCCTCCACGCACATGCACAACCAAATACCACTTCCTATAATTTGAACACTAAGATCGTGGCCACTCATGGTGCACTCGACACCCTATGGCGGTGGTTCTCAACCCTACTAATGTCGTGACCCTTTAATGCAGTTCCTCATGTTGTGGTGACCCCCAACCTAACCCCTATGAAAGAGTAGATTGACTCCCAAAGGGATCGCGACCCACAGGTTGAGAACCACTGCCCTATGGGATGTGAAAGTAGAATTATCCTGCCTCCATATCCCTTGAGTAGACACACTTGTGTTTGATATTTAGTGAGGACCCCTAGGTTCTCTTTCTGCGGCATCCACACACTTCCACCAATCAGTGCAATGAAACTTGTTTTGGGAGATTTCCAGATTTCATTGAATGCCTCTCAAAGCTTCCCCATGAAATACACTGGGGTCCTCCAGACAGGGATGGCAACAGCAAACTTGCTTCACTACTTCCTTGCCGCACAGTAGGACCTCTGCATTCCCTACTGCTCCACCCTGAGAAGTAAAAAGATACTGGATAACCAGCATCCTTTTTACTGTGCACTTCCTAGTATTTACTGCACTCCTACTGCAAGCAGAAGCATCTCCACCTTAAATGCAAAGCTTCTGATCCTCCAGTCTGTAGGACCAGAAGAAGCTTTGCATTTAAGACAGAGCGAGGGCCATGTCTGGAGGCATCCATACATTCAGTGCATTTGGACAGTGATAGCATCATGAAGTGTGCAGGAACAGACTAAGTTTATATTTATCTAATCACAAATTGCCTTCATCTTTTTCGTTAGGACATCAGGTTTCTGCAATATCAAGCCAATTTATACACACAAGTCTTATATCTGTTCCTTTCTTTTCTCATAACCAAAGCATATAATTTTCTCTATTATTTCAGGCAGCCTCCAAAACAGTTTTCAATGTCGATTGTACTTTCTGGAAGATTTGCTATCATGACCATTTCTGTGTTATTTTCCTACTTGATAGGATTTACAGTCACCTAATCATCCCAGTCATTTATAATATGAACCCAGAATCAAAGACTATGGTGGCTTGTTTGAAACCACCTCTATTATAAGAAGAAGCCACTGTTTACAATGCTTTTGAGAAAAAAAGTCTCTAGCCAACTCTATGGCAATCAGCCCCATGCTTAACCATGGTGCTTGGTTAAGGGCTTTCTGATAGGGAGGTCTGGAACTGCAGTTTATCAAGACGCAAATTGTAGTAAGAAGTGCAGAATTCTCAGGTGCTTTCCCTGACAATCCCAAATTCTCCCCTGCGTCTTTATGTGACTCACAAGGAGGTGTGTCACATCCAAGCAGTGAAAGGGACTCACACATCTTTTGCAGCATGGCTTTCCCCTTTCCAACCCCCTCAAAGAGCAGGGTCAAGTGTGCATCTGCTCAACATCATCATATAGGCACAGAGAGCCTCAGTTCACATGTATGCCAGAGCAATGAGGTTATGGGCATGCAAAACCACCCATAAGGTCATAAGGATGGCTAAAACAAGATGCCACTTGAATGTAAATGGGCCAAAAAGAGTCTGGCCTTGCCTGGCAAAGGACCTCACAGTCCCAAGCTTTTAAATGCAGTTTGGCACATCCCTACTTTCCAAAGACCCTAGTAAATAACATTTGCCACATTTTTGCAATCACCTAAGGAAGTTATCAGTTTTTAAAAGAAGGGAGGGAGAGAGGGAGGATGGGGTATTTTCAGAACTAGAAGAAAAATGTACGCTCTTTATGTTGCAATACAGAACATTGTTTTACCACCAGATTTATTGCATGGCCTAGTTCATGTCCAGACAGGATCTAAAACAATGAATTATTGATGGCAATCCCAACAAAGCCCCAGGATATAAATCCCAAATTACCAGTATTGTGGGAAATGAACTCACAACACACGCACAGTTTTTTCCAAAACAGTGACTTACCTGTCTGCATGTTTTGTCCTGGGATCCATCATAGAAAATGACCATTACACAAGTGCAAAGCCACCATACATGCGTGTGTGTGTGTGTGTGTGTGTGTGTGTGTGTGTGTGTGTGTGTGTGTGTGTGTGTGTGTGTGTGTGTGACAATTGCAGACTGGGAAAGTACACACTTTGCCATTTCAGGAGCAAGAACTCAGACAGGTAAGGGCCCACATTTGCTCTGCAAGTTCACCCTGCCATTTGGCAGGAACAAACAGAAGCAATTATTGGATTAAAACAAGGTCCCCCATTTTCCTCTCACTGTCTGGAGGAAGCCCTAATTGTTCATATCTCAGCAGTGCAGTCAGACCCCCATATCCACTGGGGATGCGTTCTGGCTCCTACCGTGGTTACCTGAAACCATGGATAATTGTGAACAGGCCTTCTGGTTCTGGGGTTGTGCAATCCCAGAATTGGAAGTGCTTCTCTGGCCTCCAAAAGGCCTATTTTGGAATAGACGTGTGATGCCACCATCACCCATGTACCCCCTTACATTTTGGGATGGGCTCCAGTCACATCACTTGCCTATTCCAACACTCTACAGAAGCTAAAATAGGCCTTCAAGATATGGGTGCTTTTCCCTTATATTGCCTTCGGGGGGGGGGGGGCTGATCTGTGGTTAACCGAAACCTTAGCTACCAAGGGGATATGGGGGTACAGCTGTATTTCACAAACTGAGTGTGCTATGATCAACAGCCCCAATCTCTATTTTCTGATTTCACTAAATGGGGATTATTGGGTTTAATTAAAACAACAATTCTTTTGTGCTCTTAAAGCTATGCCTTCTGTGGCCTCTTGTTTTCCTCTCCATAAAATGCATGTAGAAATACCATGTGATTTGGATTTTTCTAATAAACTCTAATGCAGTAACTTTGCTAATATGAAACAAAAACAGGTAGAATTATTTTAATTAATTGCACAGTAGTGCATATTTAATCCATGTATTTAATAAAGTTATAAAATACAGGGAACATACTATCTGTGTAACTTCTAAATTCAGTAGTTAAGGGATTTCAATGGAGAGCGCTTAAATATTTTGTTCATATAACACCAAAGGGAAAAAGTGGAGGAAGGATTCTTCAGAAGACGTGGAATTGCCATTTTTTTACAGTGCTTAATTTTTATTTTATCTTTGAAGTGCCATTATGCATCTTGGCAGGGATCATTTTCAAAATCGCATAGTGTGGAGACTTCAGGGAAGACTTTGTTTTAAATATCAAAAGGACCACTTGGGGAAAAACAGCTTTTCAGTACAGATTATTGAAGTGCTATCTGTTCTAGGATCTGGCAAATCTTCTAGCCTCAAAGAGCTGCCTGTTACATTTTGTAAGATTCCTTCCAAATTCGTGTCTCTGCTAAATTTTGACTACAGTCTCAAAATTGCTTCAAACTGTTTCCGCTCCATAGTCTCATTCCTCACATAAATAACTAGTTTATGTCAAGTTAAATACAAAAGATTACTAGCTGGATTGGAAGAAGAAAAAAAACTTCTGTCTAGTTATTTAGCACATACATACATAGTGGGAATTCTGAGTCCATTTCATATATTGCTCATTTATACACATGTCACTGTTTTGCCATGCATTCAACTGATTGACAGAACAAAGGCCTTTTCATGCTATGCACTCTAGGGCATAATTAGTGCACCCCTGGGGAAGAGCGTACACACATCAAGTAAGCTGTTACAGCCTACAAGCATTCCCTCCCGCAGAATTGTTGATTAGGTGTGGACCACGATTTTGTGCTCCACACCTTAACCAAAGTTACCTAATTAGTTACCTGAAGCATCCAGTGGTGTGACCATTCATTCTTGCTGTCGCTGCGGGGTTGCTTGAGGTGCCGCACAAGTGTGCTGGCACCTCAGACAGCCATAGACGCAACTGCACATGCACAGAGTGTCAGCGTCGTCAAGGCGACGGCGCTGACTCACAAGCAGTTGCGGAGGTGCTGCTGCCAAAATGATGGTACCCAAAGTAGGGGTGTGTACAAATGCAATTTTTGGGATTCAATTCGAATCAAATACCCAAAAATTTGATTAGATTCAAATGTTTAAAATTTGTATTTAACCAAATTTGATTTGAATTAAGCAAATTCGAATCTATTCGTTCAAAATTTTCATTCAAATCTGCATTTATGAATGTGAACAACATTTGTAGAGGCCCATACACATCTTCCGTACATATCCGTACGCATCCGTACAAGTCCGTATGCATCTCATAGTTATCACATATGCAACCTCTTTTCATCCCACACAGATCCGTACAAATGTGTATCGGTGTGGGAAAGATGCAAATCTTCAAGTATGCATCATGTACAGACATGTACACATATAAATGTCCAAATAATTCAAACAAACAGATTCAAAATTTGAATCAAATCTTTAATGTAGAAAATTGGTCAATTCAATCAAATTTTGAATACATTTGAATATTCATGCACATCCCAATCCCAGAGGAGGACCATGCCCTGGCATCGAATAAGGTGAGTATCCCATGTCTGGGGGAAGGAACAGGTAAAGTTTACTAACGCTCGGGTGCAAGCACTAGTCAACTTTGGGTCATTCCAATGGACGGGAAGCTTAGTGTGAAAACACCTCAAGATACCTCAAAACACCTCATTACCCTTATAACATCAGGGTAATGAACAAATTTATGTATTTTATCTATTCTATTCATGGCACAACTGCACTGCTCCCTTATGGCGCAGGTTCTGCACAGTGCCTCCCATGTGCAGGACAACTACAGAATGTTCATGGAAAAATCTCTAACTTTCTCCCAGCAGCTTCCCTGAAACCACTGAATATGCATGACATTTCCTGTCTTCATTGATGACTCTGTGTTTTCAGGTTCACAACCAGGGATTCCACATCTATAATCTTGATGAATGGGGCAGTGGACAGTAAACCTGGGGTTTATAGGTTTAGCTTTTAGGTCTGGCTTATAGATACAGTGCAAGTTCTTTTTCTATCAAAAGGGGCCTCTCAGAGGTGCCTCAGAGAGAGAGTGTGTGGTTGTCATGTCCTCACCCCTTCTCTAATCCATGTTTTCTAGCACAGAATGTTCATGACTAGTGTTTGAACGATCCCATCTTGAAGCTGTCTCTGAGCCACAACACCAGAGCAGTTTTATTGTCAAGCTATGTGGAGAATCTGGCAGGTTCCAAACTTGCTAATATACCTAACCAGTAAGCATACTAAGGCTGTGTCTTCACAGCAACCTTATCTCAGATTCAAAACGTTTTCAATCCTCGGAGTCCGCACGGCAGTTTGGCTTAACACACCTTCCCCGTGTTAAACCACCCTAAAGCGTGGTGAATCTCAATCCTGATTTCAACAGGTCTCACTCCGGATCGTGTGCTTGAAATGTTTTACATTTTTTACTGTGTGGACCGTACCATGTTAAGGGATGAGAATCTATGTTTAGGATTTTCCTCCCCCAATAGCTTGCTTCCAAAGATAGTGATTTCATTGAAAAAATCCACCCTCAAAACAGCCACTATAAAAATCCAGTCCTTAAAGCTACACTGTAGCGATCTAGCCACTTCACACCTTAATAACAATGTTGCAGTTTTGTGCAATTCTAGCTCTTTGAAAGTTTTGACCTTTAAAAAAGGGAAAGGAAAGGAAAGCCCTGGAGGTTCTGTTTTAAAGGCTGTGGCTGTGAAGGGGGTTTGAGTTGCTGCTGCTGCTTTGTACCCTGAGCAATGAGGAGAGGAGGGCAAAGAATCGCTGGCTGCCGGTGCCTGTTTTTCATCCATTCAGGCAAGTGGCAGCCACCCAGCCACCCAGCCAGGCTCTGTGAAGGGGTCCCTTATGGGTGGCGCATCCATACCAGGAGGAAGAGGGCAGGGCAGCCCTGCAAAGCGGCTTTTAAAAAGTATCCACTTGAGTCACGTACGCCACATACAATCCTCAGAATCCGGATCGAACGCGATTAAGTTCAAAGTAATGGGAACAGGCAAATTCGCGTTTGCATCTGGTTCTATTATTTCAGTTTAGTGAAAGCAAAATAAGCTTGTTGTGTAGATTCGCCTTATGAGTCTTCCTAAAACTGCATCAGTTGGTGGAAAGGATGCTCCTAGTACTCTTGCTAGTTAGGTTAGGTATATCAGCCAATCTGGACATAATCTGACAGTAAAGCTACTCCAGTGTTGCAGATTCCATTGGAAGACCTGAGGTCTTGCTAAAAGAACCAGAGAAACACAAAATTGCAATGAAGTAACTTTGAGGTTAGCTGTGTTGAAATCAGGAAATCCTTAATGTACCTGGAGCTAAAGAAAATTACAATTGCTGCACAGTTCTCATTGTTTCAAGGCAGAAAAGCTCTGCTGAGTAATGACCGGTGACTCCCTTGATTTCCAGCTAAGTGTAGCACAATTTCTGATAAATGTGAGTGGATGATGGGCTAAAACAGTGATGGGTCATTTTCAGGAGCACTTTCTCACTTTTGTGCCCACAACTGATCTCAGAAGCTATGGATGCCTGACTCTGGTCAGTAGGTGGTGGACATTCACTCTGTACCATAGGCTGGCCAAGGAAATATCCAGAGAGAAGGTTAAAAGGACGCCATGGTGCAGATCAAAAAGTTCATCTCAGTAGCACATTTCCCATTGATTTCAGATTTCCCTTAAATGTGCAACTCTTATCAGTCAACCATGCGTGTTAAGTTTTTTACTACTATTTTCTTACTATCTGCAAACTGCATTGGGCCAATTTATTTGACTGTGGAATATCTTCTGTAGGCGGGAAAGTCCCATGAAGAATGCAGTCCTGACTGTTTTCCCTAATAACATGGAACAGAATAAATAACTGGAATAAATAAAGTCCTCCTCCTGAGGATGACTCCACACTATCTGGTATACCAGATCAGTAAGCATGCCAGGCAGGGCTTCCCCGCACCAGGGTCAGGAAGTGAGGCTTCTAGTATGGTTGCTGGTCCAGTATACCATCTAGTGCAGAATTGCCCTAAATCTTGCCCAGGATAGGGAAGGGAGGGCTAAATGCATTTTTGATGCACTGTAACTGGGGATGTACACAAATGGTTTTTTTGCTTTCGATTTGTATTGAATTGAATGTAAGAAAATTTGTATTTGTTTGACTAGATCGCCTTCAAATGTAGTAGGATTCTATTCAATACAAATGTATTTGTATGAATTTGTATGAATATCCAATATGAATGCATACGTATCCTATACGTATCCATATATGAATATCTCTACAAAATTCCTCCACGATGCCTAGAATGTCCTCAGACTGGCCCGGAAATGAGGAAATTAATAGGAATGTTCATGAATGTATTTTTGACATTCAAATCTAAGTAGAAGAATGTCATAAAATCTGATTCCAATCCATAACATTCGAATCCGTACATTTGAATGTTATATTCGTATTTAATTATGCGAATGCCGACAACATTCCTATCTGTAATACGTATCTGTACACATTCCGTAAAAATCCACACACATCTCGTATTTTCCCATATGCATCCGGTTTTAATCCCGTATTTTAAGCGCAAGATATATATAATTTTCACACAGATTCATATACAACAGATAAAAATCTACACATTCGAATCATTTGAAAATCCATATCAGATTTTCAAAAACCTGATTTGAGTTCAAATGTTGATATTCAATGACTCAAATTGAATTTTTGAATATCCATGCACATCCCTAGAAATTAATGTTCTATTGATATTGTTTCTGCATTTGACAAATTGACTGAAACCTGTAGGAAAAGTAACTTTCTTACATAAGAGGTGAGCTGGTAAGGAATACGCCACTGTTTCGAATAGTTCCCCGTCAGCACACAAGGGAGTATCCAGCTGGAGTCTTCGATATAGTAGGTTTTTATGCTGAGCTTAGCTGTGAACCATTTTTGCTCCTTGAGGAGTCCAACAAGGCTGTTTCATCACTGACAACTAGCTATCGCCAGCAAAATCTGGTCATTCCTATTAAGTAAATGCAAGAGCAATGAAGTAATTAAAGATTAAAGCAGAAAGTCTTTATTGTGGCATTAAATCAATCTATAGCTCTGAAAAGCATTATCCCAAACACCCAAGTAATTAAAGGGCACTTAAATGAAACACATGCTGATAAATTAAGTGATTTGTTTGCAAGCTGATTTTCGTAATGATGTTTTATTAAAATGGTTATAAAATATTCTATATAAAGCTGCGGCCCAGTTCTTGATAGGAAAAAAGGACTTTTATTTCTTTTAGATTTGAAAAAAAAATCAATCTAAATATTTTGTGTTCCAAAAACATTTAACTTCCATATCGTTCAATAATAAAATTAGCAAAATCAAACATAATTCAAATGTGTATAGTAGGCTATGATTTTTAATCTGCTTAATGGGTAGATCAGTCAAAATTAGTTGATTAGGCTGTTGAGATCAACTTTAATCAGTGGATGGACTGTTAAGCATATAGTTCATCATTTTGCTGCCATCTTTAGGTGAAACAACAGGCGGAGAATTGTGTATTGGCCAAAGGGGACTCCACACTGGACAGTATACTGGACCCGCAAGTGTATTAGGAGCCACCTTAATCAGACTCAGGAAAAAAAAAACACTTCTGAGATGCCACTGAGAAGACTTTGAGGTGGGATCCCCCTTCTCATGAAGCCTGTGCTAGAAAAGGGTTGGGAATACAAGGGCCACACACTGTTTTTCTGAGGTGCCTTTGGGGCATTGCTTCTGTCATGTCGGGGGCTCTGGGGGCATTGCTTCTGTCATGGCGGGGGCTCTGCGGGGCTTAGCCGGCTCAATCAAGATGGCTAGACCCCACAGAAGCTCGCAATCGCCCACTGTCGGGTGGGAAAGGTGGGATGCCAATAACCCGGACCACAGGGTCCGGTCTATCAAGGGGTCCCACAGCCCCTGGCCCATAGGCAGCTGGAGATCGGCCTCCTCCCCCCCCCCCGGGAAGCCAACCTCTGTGACTCCCTGACTCTTGCAGTCCCAATGGAACTGCAGGAGCTGGGAGCGAGCCACGTCCCCCCACACGAGGCCATCACTTGCCTTGCCGGGCTCTGGTTCCCATCGCACAGGCACACACACTCCCGGTAAATGGGGCCTGTGGGTCCCATCTACCATCTACCAGAGTCATCATGCCTGTGCGATGGGAACCCTGGCCTGGCAAGGTGACTGATTAGCATGGCTCCTGCCACCTGTTCGGCTGATTTTCGGTCAATGGTGTGGGGGGGGCGTGCCCATGGCTGTCAGGGAGGGAAGCGTGTGCGAATGCTTTCCTTCCCACACGGTTGAGGATGCTTTGAACGCGCGAGGACAGATGTAGAGTACTTTTAAGTGCTCTACATCTCGAACGCGCGGAGAGCACTCGGGGCTGGGCTGGGATGGCTTAGCCGTCCCGGCAGCGCGTATGCTGCGTCCCTGCGTGTTTTCCGCGCATTCCAAATGGCCTAGTGCTAAAAGGCCTATGGTGACATCTTGTCACCAATACTATTCAGCCAGTATAAGAAGTCACAGGGAGCGTGATCAGGAATTATTGAGTAAGGAGTTACTGATGACAGCCGTGAAGATGCAGAACCAGGGCCTAAGTGCAACAGAGTTGTATAAGAGCTAATCAAGAGGAATCCTGACAAGACAGATTAATGGGCAGGAAGTACCAAGATTCAGAACTGGCAATTTTTCCTTTTCTAGATGGTGTCGCACTCCTTCAGAAGAAACTGTCTGTAATTAGGGATGCTTCTGTCACTGGAGGACTATGTGACCGCTGTGACCAGACTGAAGTATCAGTTCCAAACCTTTCAGGACAGGGATACCCTGGCCTTAGTTAGATTCCCCTCACACTTAGGTCCCTTCCAGGTTAGAGGATAAAAATCTACAGTCGTTAGTCAATTTGTAGCTTACCAGGCTGCGAAGTCACAATGCGTTGTCCCCACTTGAAACGAAGGTCCTCACCTTCCTCCTCAGCAGCTGCGAAACTTCCGTGGAGTGCATGTCATGTAGGATTGGGAAGCCAATGGGAGCTGAGCTGCAGACTCAGCTCTCATTGGCTGTTTCCAACTGTCCTGTCAGGATGGCAGGAAACTCCGAATTTACCTGATACTGCGGAGCGAGTGTCGATCATTCTGCAGCAGATAAATCTGCAGTAGCAGCAACATAATGCACCATCACTATGAAGTATCGGGCATCAGGTGTGATGCCCACGCACCGGCTGTGCATCAGAATGCACAGTATCCCCCAGTCTGGAAACACAGATTACCATAACATGCTATATATGATACAACCTTTGTATGCATTCTAGAAGCTGCAGGTGATGCAAAATGCAGTAACTAGGGTGCTGGGTGGGATGTCTGTTCAAATGCATGCTTATGCAAATAAACTTGTTGCAGTTTGTTTGTGTTTATATCCTGGCCCATAACAAAGCTCTCAGGGCAAGTTACAACAGATCAAAGCAATACTAATAAGATTAAAAAAAAATTCAAAAGCAGATAAAATAAAAAAAGAAAAGAAAACCGAAAGTTCAGCACTCATGAGGGAGGGATAAATGAAGCACCAGACCACATTTAAAGGCTTATAACAGCTTTTAAGCCATACAGTTTCCCCTTTCTAAACCTGTAAGATCGTCTAAGAAAGTCCACCTGCAGATATCTTTGTCTTGCAGCTAGCTACCATCACATAATTTCTTCAAACATGCATTCTCTATGTGAATGACTATTACTTGATCTCTTTGTCTACTGCCTTTGTCCTTGCCTCCAGACTCAGTGTTGTGGCTGGAAATGCAGAACTGCACATTTCTAGAACTTTCAGAACTGCACATTTCTAGTGATCCTGGGTTTAAACCAAAAGATAGAGAGAAGGAGAAGAAGAAGAAGAAAAAGAAAAAGAAGCAGAAGCAAAAGCAAAAGCAGAAGCTGGAAGCGAGGGACATGGGGCAAGGAGCAAAGTACAGAGAATGGAACCCTCCCACTAAATACAGAAGAGACAAGAGGGTAGGAGAATGCCACAAAAGTTGCTACCTTTGCCCTCTCTGGAGATCTCAGGTTTAACAACAACAAATAAAAATGGCAGCTGGAGATGCAAGACAAGGGAGAAAGGCAGAGATGGATAGCACTGTTTCACTTAAGACCCACAAGGCCTGGCATGGGTTAAAGAGGGGAAGGAAAACCCTCCCTTTGCCCGCACACAAAAATTTGAATGCAGCCTCTTGCATGTTCACACTCTGAAATGGTAGTGATTATGGAACTGAAACAGCCTGAGAACTGGGATAATCCAATAACTGGGTAGGTTGAATTTCAGAGGGAATGGATATTTTTAGGTATGAAACTTGAGCACAAAAGATTTCTTCAGGCCATTTAGAACCTCAGGTAGTATAACAAGTAGTATATACATGTTTTGAATAAATAGCTGAGCTGTTAAAAACAGTACAGTATAGTGCTATGGAGGAGGGGGATTATATGAAATCTATCTAGGTCTGATACCATATCAGGGGCTGATCTGGGAGAATGAATGTGGACAGCCTTTGCCATGCCAGCAGCAACCCATCTCAGATGGAGACAGGTTATGTATCCTAGGATGAAGTATTCCGCTTTATTCTAGGTTACAAAGAACAGAAACTTCTTATATATAAAAAATGCAGTGACTTTAGAATATTGGGTTTACTTATTGTACATCTCAGATATTTTCAAGTTCTGGAAAACATAACAGTATTAACTTTTCTTCCTCTGAATTTTTGCCATTAGTCTGTCTGGATTGCATTCTGTAACAACTGAAGGTCATCCGTGTGAGGTGGAATATTATGGAATTTCTTTAATTAGTTCAGGAAGTAATTGGTGATTTGACTGTTAAGAAAGATAATCAATATCTCCAGTTAAACACTGTATATCAAATTCTGCACCATTGTCCATAAAGGAGTCTCAAAGATGTTGATGAATGAAGTTTTCTTATAAGGCAGATTTTTGACCCATAAATGGTTTATTGATAAACAAATTAACCATGAACAAATTTTAGGGTGATTACTGGTAATGAGAGTGGGTGAATGGTTGGACTAAAAACCCAGACATCTGAGTTCTAATTGACACTTAGCAATGAACATTCAGTCAGGTCCTGTCCCCAAGCAATTTAAAGTGTGCTAAAAATGTTCTTTTACCTCTGACCGCCCCCATGCCAGGTTTTTCAGCGCACTTCCAGCGCTACAAAACGAAAACCCGCAACAAAGAAAGTGCCCTTTAAATAAGACTTTCAGCGCTCTTTTTGGAAGTTGCTGGTTTTCCTCGCAACATTTACCTTGTGGGTGCTCCGGGGCAAAAGGGGCAGGGATTGCTGCCTACACACACAGCAATAACACAAGCAGCTTCCCTTTCTAAAGCTCAGAACTAAAGAGCCAGAATCGTGCAGAATTGCAACATTGTTGCAATCACTGTCAGGTCTGAAGTGGGTGGATTATTGCTACTGTACGGGGCGGATTTTGACAGCGATAACAGGGGAAAGTGGTGAGAGTGAATGAGCGATTGTGTGGCCACTAGCTACAGCCACTGCCTTTGCCGGCATGAAAAGACATTTCAAGGGGCGGAAGATCTGGGAGATGAACAGAGAACCGATGGCTATTTTTCCTTTGGACTTGTAAGGGGTTGTTTTCCTGGTTGTGGCCGCGCCGAGTGCAGTCCCTCCCCATTCCCACTGGCACCCTATCAACAAGAGTAGGGGTGGGGAGAAAAAGATGCGCGCAAAGAAAACACAGCTCTCGTGGGGACGGAAGGTGTGCTAAAAATGCGCATTTTGGTGAGCCTCAAGCGGATGCTTATTCCTGATTTGCATGGCACTTTTAAAATCCGCTTGAATAGAGTGACAGCAGAGGGACAGTAGAGAGGCAAATAAGTCTTTTGGGGATGCAGCCTCAATAAATCTGAAGCAGTCATTGTCTGTCAACCTGATCTACTTTACACAGTTGTTAAGTGTAGACAAAAGAGGAGCAACTATAGTTGTCTGCCACATGGAGATGTCTCTGTGAAACATTTTGTAAATGTGGTTAGCCAGCATTTAAAGACTTGAACGTTGAAATTTTGGCATAACATCTGTATGCCAGCATAAAATAACAATAAATAAGGTGAAATAATGACACCAAAGCAAAGCTATCTTGTTTATCACAAGGTTCAATGTATACGTCAGAGAGAGAAAGCTTCATTTTACATAAAGCCAGTGTGATACTTAGAGCAGAATAAACAGGCCATTTGATAGGGACTGTGGGAGCTCTGGGTTGGTTTCTGATTTTGTTTGTTTATTTATTATTCTGTGGAATCTTTGCAGTGTCAGAGGCCTGTTTGCACTACAGCTGGTAGTACATGATTAGGAAACATCTGGAGAAGGGCATCTGCACTTGGAGGAGGCTGCTACAGCCTCCAAGTGCACCCTGCCTTCCCAGAAGTTCCTTAATAGTTGATTAGGGCATGATTTTGGGCTCCACACCTTAACCAAACGCTTACCTGGCAGGTCCAGGTAAAGGCCATTCTCACCTCTTCCGGTGCTCCGGGGTCAACTGAGGTACCGTGAAAGCATGCTGGCACCACGGACAGCCATAGGTGTGACTGTGCTTCTGCAGAGCATCATCATCATCATGGTGATGGCACTGACAATTGCACAGTTGTGGGGGGTGTAGCAACTAAAATGGCAGCGTCCAAGAGAGGACCAGCCCCAGATCAGTCACAGGTGAATGACCTATTGCTCAGGACTTAGTCTGTTAGTGACTGTGCTTACAAGTGCGAGTGCTAGTTAATGTTGGGTCATTGTGCTCCTTTCATGTCCAGCAGATGGGAAGGGAATTGCAAAAACGCCGCAGGTTACTAATCAATAAATTTCATTCATTCATTTAAATAACTGTATTTGCACATTGGCCTAAGGCTGCACCTAGACAACGCTTACTTATTCCTCTATGGGTGTTTTTCCACTGTCAAAAAGTACCCATTTTTGCACCCATTTAGGACCCATATGGGTGTGAGCTGGATGATCCCATTTCCACCATGGCACCCATTTGGGACCCGATTGTATCCACTGCCTTGGGGGAAATCTGGATCTAATGGGTACATTTTGGCCTTTAATCCGGATTTTCTGTAGACCCCATCAATGGGGTCTGCAATGGGGTCTTCTGCCAGAAAAGCCAGATTAAAGGGAGCCTGTTTCCATTGGAAACAGGCAATGGGGTCCAAAGGAGGCTAGGGGGAGGGGAAGCGCCCATTGCCCCCCCCCCTAAACCTAGACTTCGAAGTCACTTCGAAGTCACTTCGAAGCCACTTCAAATTGACTTCGAAGTCATTTCAAAGTCTGTGCAAAATAGCTCTGGAGTGCCTTTGAAGTCTGTGCTGATCTTCGGAGTGACCTTCGGAGTGACTTCAAAGTGACTCCGAAGTGACTCCAAAGTCATTTCGAAGTTCACTCCAAAGATCAGCACAGACTTCAAAGGCACTCTGGAGCTATTTTGCACAGACTTCGAAATGACTTTGAAATGACTTCGAAGTGACTTTGAAGACTGTACCACCCCTGCACCCCAAAACACCTGGGGTAACAGACCAACCCCTTGGGGGTTGATCCGGATTCCCCAGATGGGTGCAAAGATGTTTCCACAGCAGGGGTGTTAGCACCCATTGCTAATGGGTGCTACACCTCCTGTGGAAACACATTGGGTGCTTCCCTTAATCCGGATCTACTAGACCCAGATTAAGGAATGTACCCATTCCTTAGATCCGGATCTTCTTAGATCCGGATCTAAGGGCTGCAGTGGAAAAACACCCTATATTTCGGTATTCCAGAATAGAACATACATGAATGATGCTTTATTCTGGAATATCCAAGTCGAATGCAATAAGTGACGTCTAGATGCAGCCTAAGATTCTGTATGACTAATAACAATGATTTGTCAGTCTGATATTATTTTCCCATAACCCTAGTTTTCCTTGTTCTGTAACCAAAGGAATCTTTAGTGATTTGCTAACTGCACAATTTTTTAAAAAAAAATTGTTTGCTTGGTATGCTAAAAATTTAAGCAATTATTTTTGTAATTGCCAAACTTAGCAGAACTAATTAGTGAATGCTGGAATTTTTAAGAGCACTCCAGATGTGAGTGTTTGGTAAGAAATGACTGGAACACAGAATGTAGTGATTGGTTTAGTTCATATTGATTTTATGTAAATACTCTTGTGTCTTTTTTTCTGCACTCGTTGATATAAAAATGGAAAGCATGACATAAAATTATCTAGAACTAATTGACTGGATTATTTGCTTAAAAGTGTAAATCATTATATTCTGGTGGGAAAGTGTCCCTTGTTTTGATGTACACCAAATTTCACCAGCTCTGGTCAGCCAAGGTTTATGGGAGTTAAAACAGCAGCACATATCCCATTTTTGTGTCATACCACAGCATGGTAGGCCATTTGAGGGCTGAATGAGCCCTGAAGCTATTTTTGGACTGTTTGCTCTCAAAATACTCATTCAGGAAGAGTGGTGAGGCAAAGCCATTACAGCAGTGGCAAAGCCAGGTCACAGCCAGGAGTGGGTGACCAGGCAGGCCAGCTTAGGTCTGAGTGGCAAAGCCCACACGCTGTCCACCAGGCTTCAGCTGAGTGAGATGAGGTGTCTCCAGGAATGGCACCCTGAAATCACAGCCAGCTGTGAGCGGATAAGTGAGTACTGGGCAGACCAGGTCAAGTCACAGTCTCTGGCTTGGACACCAGAACTCATAAGGTGCTCCCAAAGTTGCAGATGAGTGGGCAGAAACTCCCAACCCTTGGCTTGGACACCCTGATCTGGGTCCACACCTGCTTGAATCTCATGTGCCAAGCATACCTCACAGATATCTCCAAGCATGTATGACCGCAGCCTTGGTTGCTATTCTCATATATACAGTTCTGACAGCAGAAGCTAAAAAAAGGTTTGACATTGACTCAAGGGAGAGAAAAAAAAAAGATTGCTTTTTCATGAATGAATCCTTGCATATTTGACTAATTAGCTAATCCTTACACAGTCTAATCAGCCAATAATATCAACCACCCAACTGCCTCATAAGTATATAAATTCTTTATTGGGCCCTTAGTGCCCTCTACTGCATTGCTTTATGTACTTGTGAAAACATAGCATCTAGCAACACAGGTGGATACGTAGCGCTAGTTTTCTATTTAAGGGACATGAGTTTAAACAGAAATAAATTTGACAGGCTCATATGTATCAGTAACAGCAGCAGCCGCCTGTAACTGCTGCTGTTACTTATTGTACTAAGAACAGCTTAAAATTGAAATGATAAAGCTAAATATGTTTGTAGTTTAAATCTACACACAGATTATGCGCCTGCACCATTTCATACCGACGAAAAATTTTAATTCAGACTGCTAAGAAGCTTATTTATTCAACCAGTCAATCAATCATCAATTTAGAACCAAATAACCATAAAACACTATGCCCAATTTGCTAGGCTTGGGTAAGTGACCATTGGTTTCATGGGAAAACCGGAATTCTGGTCTGGGTTTTTATATCTGCTGAAATTAATGACATGTATTGATGAACCGTAGCTACATATTTAATGCATAGCAATTGTGGTAAGAGAAGTATAGATGATGCAGAACTGCAGTGTTAATCTGTTTTAGTAATACAAAAAAAAATCTATTTAAACCCACAGGAGTATTCTAATTTAAATGCCAAACTGTTTGGTCATAACATTTGATGCTGAAAGTTGCTTCATATTTTGGGTGTGTTCTCACCCCATCTTTTTATTTACATTAAAGTAGACATATCAGATTGCACTGCAGATGTCTAGTGGTTAAGGAGCCAGACTCTTATCTGGGAATACCGGGCTTCATTCTGCAATCCTCCATGAAGCCATCTGGGTGACCTTGGGTTAGACACAGCTCTAGTGATTAGGCAGCCTGGCTCTTATCTGGGAATACCGGGTTCAATTCCATCCTCCCCGTGAAGCCAGCTGGGCGACCTTGGGCTTGTCACAGCTCTCTTCTGATCTCTCACAGCCCCACCTACCTCACAGGGTGTATGTTGTGGGGAGAAGAATAGAAAGCTTTGTCAGCCACTTTGAGTTCCCTTAAATGGGCGAGAAAAGCAGGGTAGAAAAGCCAACAGTACTACATCTTCTTCTTCTTCTTCTTTATGGTTGGTTCAGGCACAAGAGTCTATGGTCTATGGTCAAACATTAAGGGACTTGGTACATTATCCGCTTGCATGTTCCTCAGTGGAATGGAAAAATAATACCACCAAAGTAAAGATCAAGTGCAGAAGGAGGGTGGTGCATTTCCCAACCAGACCACCAGCACTTGAAGTGTGGATGGCCCACCCAGGGCAGGCCAGATCACAATGGCAAGTGACACTGCCATGGTGATCAGCCCACAGCTTTTGACTGTGCAGTGTTAGGTGCGGCCACAATGCCTCACCCACTCACAACCTCACATTCAAATCAAAAGGGCATGCTAACCTGCTGACAAGTAGCTCACTAGCAAAGACCAGGACTGCGTTCACGCCTAAATTTTAATCCAGCTTCAGTCCACTTTCAGGGTGAGAGAATGCATCAGCAAAGTGACGAGTTGATTTCTTGCAGAAATCTATAACTGAAAATCTTCCTTTAGGTTAGCTAAAGAGGAAAGAAAATGACTAGTCACCTTTGCTGTTGTGTTCTCTCACTCTAAAAGTGGACTGAAACTGGATTGAAAGTTGGGTGTGAACATAGCCCAGGGCAGCAGTACTGGGCTCTAGAACTCTCCAGGGTGGGGCAGTGGAATGTCATGCCGATGGGCCTCCCCAGGAGTTAGTGTAACTACTCCTGATAGCTAAGTGTGAACAGGTCCTTATTTTCTCATCAACTCTCCTGAAACAGAAGGAAAGGCCTCAGGGCTGCCTGACCGCTGTCTCAAACTAGGTGGGGTAGGCATTTCTACTTCTCTTAAAATCTTATTTTAAGGGATCTCACATCCTGTTAAGATTACTGAAGATTCAAGGGGAGGAAAAGCAAAACTGAAATATATTTCTTTTCTAGGAACTGATTTCCTTGTTTATTTTTTCTTCCCTGCATAAGAAAACATCAACCTCTGTTGGTGCTTTACTACCACCATAGTTAAAGAAAAACATGCTACTCACAGCCACAACCACTGGATTTATTATGTATTCATGTATGCTGGTACAGATTAAATCCAGTGGAATTTCTCATCTCACCAAATGCATCTCAAATTGATTCTGTTCTCCCCCTTTTTAATCATTTCCCTGTAAAACTGAGAAATTATTAGCTATAAGTTGAACTCGATTGTGGGTAACCAAGGAGTCAGCAAAAAAAGGCTTTAAATATTAGTAAAGTAATAAATGCAGATTAGAACAGAAAGAAAGAAAGAAATTCATTACATTCTGCTACATACATTAATTAATCAGGCTTATGTTCTAATCAGCTTCCCAGAAGGAAGATAAATATTGTTTTGGCAATATACTTATGTTGTAAACTTAAACTTATTTAACTTAGTAGGAACATATATGCAGATAGACGTGCTAAGAATTAGATTTTAAATGTTATACTTATTTGAATGAATGAAGTTTTTCTTATTAAAAGGAAGAAGAATTACAGAGACGGTCCAGGCCTGATCATAGTTCCTGAGCATAAGCACAATATTACGTACTTCTGAACAGAAATTGCATTGTTGTTATTTCTTCAAATCATTATGTACTGCTTTTCATAAAAATAAAAAAAACTCAAAAGCACTGTACAGAAGAAAAATAAAAGCAATGATAATAAAAAATAACTTTAAAAATTCAACAGCTGAAAAATGCATTAAGAGTCAGTTGGGTTAGGAGAAGAACAACCATCCACACAGGAATGCCTGTGTCAAAATATGTTTTTAAAAGCTGGGATTCTAGGTGCCTCTAGAACAGTGGTTCTCAACCTTCTTAACGCTGCAACCCCTTAATGCAGTTCCTCATGTTGTGGAGACCCCCAGCCATGGGGGCAGGGAAGCTCAGGTGAAGATGGGTTGGGAAGGTGGGAGACTTGTTGTGACCCATTTGAAAGGGTAGTTCGACCCCCCAATGGGGTCCCGGCCCAGAAGTTGAGAACCACTGCTCTAGAATATCAGAGGTTAGGATTTGTCATGTCCTGTCAGCCCAACCTCCTCCTCTGCAGACGAAGGAGGGGTGCCAGTCACCCAGAAAATTGAGCAGCAAGCTGAGCACAGCTGTTCTGACATTGAGGGCCAGGGGCCAGATCTGGGGGCACAGTCAGGAAGCTCTGGGGAGGACAGCTTGGACACTCAACCTCAAGCACGCCCTTCACCCCATCTGCACAGGCATCAGAAGCAGCAGGTGAGGAGATCTTGGCGTCTTGTACACCTGAGCCGAAAAGGGCATGGGGCTGAGTCGGCTACTTAAGTTCCACCCTCACTGGTCTCAGTGTTGCAAACAACAACTGTCTACCCATGCAACCCCTGTCTGTGTTTTGCCTGTGAAACCTGATTCCTGGACTTTGTTATTTGACCCTGCTGAACTTCTGGATTCCTCTGACCTTGGACTGTTTGGCGTTGACTTCTCTTGAGCCCCTAGGGACTGCCATTAGCATGTAGCCTGCCTTGAGACATGACAGGATATTTCATAAGATAGGTGTTGCCACTGAGACTACAGACCATCATTCTGTGTTTTGTTGGACCCCCAATAGACTTCTCCAGCTGATGTCCAAATTAAGGCCCAAACATAAGGTCTTGAATCTGGCCTTATAGTGCAATTACTTAAGTCCAGGTATGATGTGTCACACTGATTGACATCCCACTCGGCACCCTGCCTGCCCCTTTTTGCACTAGCTGCAGCTTCCATAGCAGATACAGTGTGGTCTAACATAGAGTGCAATGCAGTGGTCTAAATGGGCATGAACAACAACAGGCTATCCTTATCCTAATAAGGGCACAGTTGATGTACCAGCCAAAGCTGGTGGTAGGCACTCCTGGCCACAGCAGTCACCTGACCCACTATGGACAGAAATTAATCAAAGAGCATCTCTAAACTGTGTATCTTTTTCTTCCAAGGGAGTATAGTCCCATTTAGAACAGGCAAAATCCCAAGTTCCTGGACTTTGGTATCTCCGACCGATCCATCTTGTGAGGATTCAGCGTCAGTTTATTGGCTCTCATTCAAGCCATTGCTGAATTCAGATACTAATTCAGGACATTTACAACCTCTCCTGACTATTTATGAAGAAATAGAATTGAGTATCACCTGCATTTTGTAACCTGGGAGCAGATGTCTTCTTGCAGCAGGGGCTTCAGCAGAGCAATGTCCCATGGCCTTATATGTATTTTATTTCAAAATTTAAATGGCCATTGCCACGATGCCCAGCGTTCCAGAAAGTGCCTGCCCTCTCTGAGGAGTAGCTTGGCCCCGTTAGGATGCTGGGTTCGTGCAACGGCCAAGTGAATACTACAGTGTGGACACAAAACACTGGTAGCAAGCGTTTCAACAGTAAACAAAAACAAGTTTATTATTATACACAAGCAATACTATAAATGAAAAATAAGGTTCAGGTATTTGTTGGATTAACTCAAGTTTAACTCAGTAAGTCTCTTAAGGCTAGGAGCTACCCCTTTCTCTAAAGGAAAATAGTTCCCCTTTTAAAAGACAAACCTCTCCACGTTCCTCTCCCTCTGGCTTGCTTCTGCCACAGCTCAAGCCAAGCCAGTGTACCAGAACGTGGCCCTAGATGATCACAAGGCCCAGTCCGTCCTTGCTTGTCCGATCATCCAGCCTGGTCAGTTGCTAGCGAAGTCTCCCTCAGAGCTACAATCCACCCGATTGCCTCCTCCAGAAATCACTCAGCCCAAAAGACCACTGGTCAGCTACTGGTTCCAGCTCCCTCAGGATCAGCTCCTCTGTTCCCTTCAGCCTCAGTCCCAGCATGAAGACCCCTGGTCAACTACTGGTCTGGCTCCTTCAGGTTCAGCTCTTCTTCTCCTTTCAGCTCTTGTCCCAGCATGAAGACATAGTCTGCTGCCTTCTGTGTTCCTTTATACTCATCCCCCTGACTCTGATTGGCTCTAGCCGCAATAAAATGCTGCTGGAGACTCCTAACAGAGGCTGCTGTCCCTCCAGCCTGATTGGTGGGAACTCCTAGTCTAGCCCCTCCAGCACTCAGATCCCCGGACAGCTTTTCCCTCCAAAACCTTACTCCAGCCAATCACTGCAACAGGGCCCGCACAGGATTTCCCGCTCTTTTTGCAGCCCAAATCCCAGGGTTTGCAACAAGCTTTGCTTTGCAACACGGCTGGCTATTGCAGCTAGCTAGAAGCCTGCAATGCCAGAAAGCAAAGCAGTTTGCAGCCTGTACCCTGAAACCGTCACAGCCATGAAAACCCATTCTGAGTCAGAACAAAATGTTCTGGACCATTCTGTCCCCTTTGTAACTTAATAATTCTGAGAACAAGCTCACTTCCTTTATCCACATTTGCTGTTTGTGCCATCTCTCTTTCTTCCTTGCTCCTCCTTTGCACATAGGCTTTACCCTGTATTTCATTATAGACTCTATTCTATTTTAACATTTTGGCATTTGTCACTATGTGCAAGACCAGGTACACCTACCAGAGAGATCAAATCCTACAGTTTCTACTTTTTGATCAGCACTGCCCACAAAGTGAAGACTATTTTTATATATGCAAGTGTACAGGCACACATGTTTTCAGTATACACAGGCTTAATTAATATAAAATGGTTTTGCACAGCACAGTTTTTCTCTTGTGTGATGAGTAAAATAGTTGTTTTCCTCATTTAATGCTATCCCAGAAACCTGCAATAATATGATCTGGCTTCTGCAATGCCATTGACTTGCCTTGGTTTGGGCTGGGTCTCCCCCTCGTGATTCCACTTGATTATATTGGTACTGGATGCCTTCGGTCTGTGGCCCTTTTTGCATTTACTTGCTATCTGGAACAAGGAGCTGTAAAGTCCATCTGCGTTGGATGGCCTGTAATCCTGATAAGTGAGACCTTGATCAAGATGACATCAAAGTCTACCAGCATAACCTAGTCCAGAACACAGAACTGTGCAGAAGGCATGCCTCTGTCTTCTGGACTTCAGTGCCCCCACAGGCCTTTTGAACTTCCAGACCCCCCCCCCCCACACTATCTCTGAGTTTCAGAGCTCACCTAGGGGCTAGAATGAAAGAGGCCATCCCATTGCAGATGGCCTTGTTCTGAGGCCTATTTGCAGTATGGCCTCTAGTGAAGAATTAGTGAACTTTTGCACATGGAGGAGGCTTCTACAACCTCCTAGTGTGCCCTGCCTCACAAGAAGTTCACTAGTTGTTGATTAGGTATGGAGCACCTTAACCAATGTTTACCAGGAACTTACCTGAAGCACCCAGTGGCATGACCATCCGCACCTCTTCAGGTGTGCTGGCACTTCGAACAACCATAGATGTGACTGCGTGTGTGCAGAGTGTCAGTGTCTTCATGGCAACAGCACCAACACATGTGTGGTCGCGGAGGGCACCGCAGCCAAAATGGCAGAGTCCAGGAAAGGACCAGCCCTGGGATTGAATCAGACAAGTATTTAATCACAAGGGGAGGGAACAGCCAAAGTTGGCTAGTGCTCAGAGTGCAAGCACTAGTCATTGTTGGTTAATCACGCTCCTTTCCCGTCCAGTGGACAGGAAGGGAAGTGTAAAAACGTCCCTGGTCTGGGAGCCACCATCTGACCAGGATCCAGACTACTTGGTCTGGTCTAATCAAGGAGTGCCCAAAGGGGCTAAAATACTGCCAGTGTATGCTTGAGTTTCCCAGTCAGAATTTATCTAAGTCCAGTATACTGTATGTTATGTGGCTCAGGCCCTTCACTTAGAAAAGAGGACACAAATTTCTGTGAACTTCACACAATATTTATACCTTATTTTTGTGGGAATATAAAGGTCAAAAATATAGCTGACACTCTTAAGGAAGTCTTAAAGTGCAGAATTTCTGCCAGATAGTTGATAACATAACAGGATCCGGTCTCTTTCTCAATAAATGTCCTAAAACATAAAACATAGTCTCATGAACAGAGTTCTGTTGTTACTGGCCTTTCTTCTTAGAATAGCAAAGCAAGAGCTAAAATGCCAGCAATATGCATGCCCTGCTTTGCAGCAAAACTAACAGGCATGTCAGGATGTTACCAGCCTAACACCCTAAAATATCATTCTCAGTGGGGCAGAACACAACACAGCACAACTCACATTCATTTTCAGGACTCTTAAAGTTTATCAAGGCAACATCAGCTCCAGAAATTTCAACTCATGCTTTTCACCAACGTTTATTAGAATATGAATGAGTGTTTCACACGTTTTGATGTAGTTATTTGCATACACATGCCCACCTTCATTGTTACAGCAACACTGAGATACAGGTCAGACTGAAAGACAGTAAACAACACAAGATTGTCCACAGCCGAGTGAGATACTTGCCCAGTGTTCCAGCTTCCATAACCAACTGAGATCTCCAGCCAAACCATGAGCCACTTAGGGGGCTTCTCATGTGTTCTAAACATTCAAAATTCGAATTCAAATAGAATGTCTACGCATTTGAATTTAAACATTCAAATGAATTTCAAATGTTCCGAAACAGTCATTTAAATTATTCAAAACATTCGAAAGTACACATATGTATGTATTACATACATATCTGTATGACTCTCATATCTATCTGTACACATTTGTGCTGATAGTACGGGACGAAAATGGGATGCATACGGGATAAAACGGAATGCGTACAAAATGCATACAGATATGCATAACACATACAAATGTTGACATTCATATCTTCAGAGTCGAATCTAACATTTGAAAGGATAGATTCAAATGTATTCAATTCGAATCGGATTTTGTTACATTTGGATTCTAAACATTCGACTCAAATATTTGGATATTCAATTCAGTTTGAATTTGAATGCAAAACAAACAAACAAAAAACATTTGGGCACATCCCTAGAGCCACTATCCCAAAATTAAAATCCAAACTAAAAAGACTGTCTCTTCAGTCTTTCACTTCTGAGTTATGATACTGCCCAGTCACAACTCAGACCACTTTTGCACAGTATTGGCTACCCAGCGCTCCACTAGTCCAGGCTAGGTAGTCCAGCCCACTCTGGGCTAGAGCAGCACTCATATAGGCTAAGAGCCATCCATACGCTAGACAGCCCATGCCAGCCCAAAAGTGACAGGCATCTCCAAAGGCTAGACCAGCCTCCATAGCCAGCACTAGAGGTTTTGAAATCAAGAAGAAGGGGAGGGGGGATTCTGTAGCTTTGTGGGGTGGCTGCCCAGCTGTGAGAATGAGATTGTCATGGATTCATGAGGCAGACTTCAGAGAGTGGGAATATTTGCCAGGCTCTTTGCAGGCAATTTTCTGCAAGCTGCAAAGCGTGGGAGAATTTCCCAGGGACTTTGCAAGACTGAGTGGCAGGAGGGAGCAGTTCCCTTGGAAAGCAGCAAAATCCAGCCAATCAGAGTGCCAGGATCTCGCTGTATTTAAGCCAGCAATCTGAGGCTCTCAATGTCTCTCGCCTGGCGGATTTTGCAGGGGATGGATCATTGCAGAGTTTGCTCAACTCTTCAGGCTTCAAAGCCTCATGCTCACTGGTTGTGGGGCAGAGGATAGAAGGGGAGATTGTGCCTTGCTTTGGGGTGGATCTTGGGGCATTCCTGAAGGATACAGGAACGCTGTAGGGAGCTGCTTGGCTCTGGATTGAGCAAGTTAAACTCCTGGTTTGCAATTAGCTTTTACTGCTAGAATCTGATCTTTGTTTTAAGAAGGACTTTAAAACTGAAGATCTGAAAGGTTCCTTCGGATTAGAAGGGAGCCGGAGGCTTTTGCTGTTTATTTTACTTTTGAAGGTTTAGCTTGGGGAGAGTTAGGCGGTACCAGTGCTTTCGGTTATTTGTTCCTTCTGACTACTTATGAACTATTGAGCTACCTTTATCTTTGCTTATTTATTTATTTATTTATTTATTTATTTATTTATTTATTTATTTATTTATCTGCTTGTAAATAGTAAACAGTGTTGGATTACACTCGTGTTTATAGTGCTACTTCAGGAAGGGGGCTTGGCAGTAAGTCTGTGAAGTGGGATGTCTGGGCTGGGTGGTATATTCCAATTCATATACTGAGACAACCCTTTGGGCAGGCAGTGGGGCCGTATGCTTCAGCGGCTGCTTCCTTGACTGCGTTACTCAGCTAATACGAGTTCACGAGGGTCGAGGTGGGGTCTAGTCATCATGGAGATGATGAGGGATAGTTTTTAGTCTGGACAGTACATGTACAACACACAGAATGATTTTATGGGGAATTATTTTGGAAAAATATGTGTATCTTACATGCAAAAAAACCCCCAGTAATCTGCAGCACCAGGTATGTCACACGGACTCTTGCAGGGGTTTCTAAGAATCCCTTAACAGTGGTGTGTTTTTTTTCCATGTTTAGTTAGCTATATTTGGAAGTAATGACAAATTTAAAAGAAAATGTTTTTGAGAAAAGCCAGAAAAGTGAGGTGGTAGGACAAGAAGTATTACTATGAATGGTTCAGAGGCTGGCTGACTGGCTGGTGTATGCATGTGTCTGTGTGTAAAATAAAAACAGATATATTGGATCAGATCTGGAGTCATTCATGAGGCATCCTGTTTCCAGTGGTTAGCAGATGCTTCCAGGAAGTCCGCATAGTCATTAAAGCAACAACCTTCACCTACTCTTTTGTCTCCACCCAGCCCAACTATTCAGATGCTTCCTTTGGCTAAAATAGACATTGATCTAGAAATCATCCATGAATTGTTCTGTTTAAAAGCCTATGGCCATTTCTATGCCACATAATGGCAAGTTCCAGATGTTAATTATGCACGTAGTAAACAATAGAGTTTTCATGTCACCCCATTTATTTTGTTTATTCAGATTGGAAATCTGCCGCTTAGTCCCTGATTATTATATCATCTGGCCTAATTTCCCTGCTTCATATTTTCTATTTAAAAACAACTTCCTATAAAATGTAGGGACAGAGTTATCTGAAGCAAAACATAGAGGCACTTTTGCCTGAAATCCTTTGAAGATTTGGGGGATTAAGAATTATGGATCAAGTTTGGTATTAGCATAGCACAAAAAAATTTGATAGGAAGCAAAATCTATTTTTTTGTGGTACATTACAAAAAGCATAGACTCCTGACCCATTCCTGTTTACTTCAGAAAGTAATTTGCTACCCCCAACTTCAAACAACCACAACAAACTCATGTGTGGTGGTTCTGTGGCATCCCACAGAGTCCAATCTTGCTAACCATGCTATTTTAACTTCTGTGTGACTCTACCTTCAGGAGTCATCTGGGGCTTTAGAGCAAGATGCACACCTGTATGCTGATGATTCGCGGATCCGTTTGCTCTAGCATTTGTTTCAGAAGAGAAAAGTTGAGGTGCTTGATGAGAATTTGCAGATGTGGATGTACTGGGTGATAGCCAACCGCATGGATGCCAGGGAGATGGAAACCTTTTAGTTGGGCACTTCTTGACTGCAGCTTCTGGCACTAATCCTTATGTTGAATAGCAGGCAGTTCCTCTAAAGGACCAGCTGAAATAATGAAGATAAACTAGATCCCCAAATGTTGTGGGAAATGCATATGGCCATGATGACTATGAGGACCTATGCACCTATTCTGCTGTCAGATTGCCGGAATATTTAAAAATAGTTTGATGGAATATGCATGCATGCATGCATTTCTCTCTCTCTCATCTGTCTGTCTGTCTGTCTCCATGTCTGTCATCCATCCATCCATCCATCCATCCATCCATCCATCCATCCATCCATCCATCATCAACAAGTATATGTACCACTCCAGCAAAAGGTCTCATTTCCACACCATCATGGCCTGGACTAGGAAGTCCAAAATGGTTGTCTGGGCCTGTATACTGGAAGACCTTTCCTAAAAGGTCTACCAGTGGTCCACCACTTGCTAAACTGGACTGCAGAAGTGTGTGAACGTAGTGCATGCCTCCATGTTCTGGCTTAGCAAGGTACCCACTTTGGTAGTGCACCAACTACACCACTGAAATGGGTCCTTGGGGCCTCTGAAATCAAAGAACTTCAGTTCCTGCCCCAGGAGCAAGTGGAGGCCCACTCCGAAACTCATGTGAGTTTTGGGAAAAGCGTGGCGGCAGTCCTGGAACAGCTGTCCAAATGTGGACAGCATTGTTCTGGGATTTGTGGATGGGTTCTGGAGGTGATCCAGCTGATCCCATCCCTCTAGAGTGGTCTACCTCATATAAGTGCAGAAACGGCCATAGAAGCTTTTAGTTTCCCTTCGATTTTCCCCAGCTGCATTTTGATTCACAGCAAATCAAAACATGCCTCATAGGTGTCTGAGGGAGTTTTCTAGTCACAGCTATGAATATTCTCACAACCCTTGTAGACAAGCTGTCCTGAATGCATCTTGGGGTGTTTTTCCACTAGTACTAAATACCCATTAAGGACCCATTAGGCTCAGAGCATGAAGACCCCATTTCCACTGCAGACCCCATTAGAGCCACATTTGTTTCCACCAGTTCTAGGGAAATCTGGATCATATGGGTACTTCAGGACCTATAATCCGGATTTCCTGTAGACCCCTTTGTCTACAATGGGGTCTTCAGACATCAAATCTGGATTATACGGAGCCTGTTTCCATCAAAATCGGGCAATGGGGTCTGGGGGGGGGACACACCCATGGAGGGGTGCCCTGAAACCCAAAGCTCCAAAGCCTGTGCACAATCTCCAAAGCCAGCTCCAAAGAATAGCACAGGCTTCGAAGAGGACCCCATGCGAGAGCAATGCCATTCCTATGGACCTTTGTCAATGGCTCTGGAGGATCTTTGGAGTTTGTGGCAAATCTTTGGAGTTTATGGCAAAGCTCCAGAGATTCTCTGGAGAATCTTCAAAGAATCCCCGGAGCGTCTACAGAGATTGCACCCCCTGTCCCCCCAAACACCTTGGGTAGATCTGGATTCCCCACATGGGTGCTTCAGTGTTTCCACTGCAAGGAAGCTAGCACCCACTGCCATTGGGTGCTAGACCACCCGTGGAATGACCCATTCCTTACTTCCAGATCATCTTAGATCCTGATTAAGGGAGGTCAGTGGGGAAACAAAACCCTCTATCCACTTTCTGTTAAATAGATTTTCCTCTTGGTTCACTTTTACCCCCCTCCCCTGTTTCTTACTAAAGTCTTCAGAAACATATTTAACAAGTACACCATTTTCCTATCTAGTCACAGACCTGTCCAATTAAAATATCATGAAGACTGTTGATGCTTAAGTGAAACGCATAATTTCTTGTCCTGGTAATCAAGAGTTGGCTGATCACATAGATTTATCCATGCTGTTTCCTTGGCAAGAAAACAGAGGTGGTTTGCAATAGTTTTTTTCAGGGGAGATGTGGCGATTGACCTTGTGACCTTCTTCTCTCACATAGTTCCTCTAAAACAGTGGTCCTCAACCTGGGGGTCGGGACCCCTTTGGGGGTCGAACTACCCTTTCAGAGGGGTCGTGACAAGTCTCCTGCTGCCCTTCCCTCCCACCTCCCAGCTTCTCTGCCCCCATGGTTGGGGGTCTCCACAACATGAGGAACTCCATTAAGGGGTCGCGGTATTAGGAAGGTTTAGAACCGCTGCTCTAAAACTAACACTCAAATCCCACAGTTTGAATACTGACCTTGAAACCATGATCTAACAAGTTACTGATCAGATTCATTTTTTATTCTCTCATGAGTAGTATAAATTAAGCATAGTTTATCAGTGTGATTTCTTTGCCACTGTCCTATGTTATGATTTATATATCATAAATGTTATGATTTATGTATCATGATGCAATTAATATTATATGACAAGGCAGAGCATGTAATCTTACCACCATAAATTTACAAAGAACCCTTAAGCCCAGACACTATTTAAGATATTGCTGCCATCGTTGTCACTGGTAATCCTAGAGTAATCGTAGAGATCTGCTGCTAATGATTTTGCTATTTAAAGTAGTCTTAAACGCCAGAATATACTGTATTTAAGGCCCTTCCCACATTGGGCCTGAATCTGGAATATATCATGGAAGAGGGACTTGCTATCTGCCCATGTTAGTGCAGATTACAATTAGCCCCAATTCTGAGATATATCCCAGAATAAGACCTAGTAACAAACAAAATAACTATCGATGAAACTCTGGCAATAAATAATATGGGAAATCAGTATTTGATTGTTTTTTGAGATCAGAGAAGGCAGGGAAAGGAAATTTCTAATGTTATGCATTTACATGCAGACACACATTTATAAATGCATGCATGCATTCATGCACACATACACACAAAGCATGTGAAACAGGGATCAGATGTGAAATGTTGCATATTTTGCAGAACACTTCAGAAAAATCAGGGAGACACAAAAAAGGTATAACTGTGTTTAATGGACTATGGATCCTTCTTATGTCTACCTAGATTCTCTGAAGTTGTTCAGACAAGATGAATAAACCAAGTTTCAGCTCTTTTGTTTTACTTTACTTTAGTATTTCTATCCTGCTGCCCTTCACTTGAAGGTCTCAAGGCAGGTCACAATAATAAAAAATAAAAATGATAAAACAACACTTAAGAAGCTAAGCATCAAAGTCCTTGGTGAAGAGGTATGTTGTAGCTAGGTATTGAAAGTTGGTGGCTGACATGCATCAAGAGGGAGGCTGTTCCAGATTTCTGGGGGCCATAACAGAAAAGGCCCTTTTGCATCTCACTGCTGTTTGCACCTTGTGATCTTAATAAGTGGAAGAAGGTCTTCATTCAGATAATTAGGATCCAAGTCACTTTGGGGCTTTAAATGTTAACAGTATGTTATGTTACGGCCTTTTGTATCTGTATGAACATACTGGGAGAGATCATCAATGTTTTAAAGTGAGCTGTCATCAATATGCTGGCTATATTTAATCTCCCCATTCCTTCTGAATTAGGGGCGGTGGTTCAGGTGCTTGAATGGCATAATGGGCTGGATGTGGACCAAGAAATTCAAACTAAATCCAGACAAGATAGAGAAAGAATTTGTCACGTGGTCCTGAGCCCTGGAAGTTAAGAGGCATCCAATTCTGGATAATGTAGGTTTCCCCAGAAAGAATGGGTGCATGATCTGGGGTAATTCTGAACTCATCACTGTCAATAGATGTTCATGTGGAGCTGGTAGCCAGGAGTTCCCACCTCCACCTTCTTCCTAGATAGCCACAATTTGGGTGGATGCATATCATGCTGTTCCTGGAAGTCTGTCTGGCTACCTATTTGCTACGAAGACTTTGCCCCTGAGGAGGAGGCTACTTTGTAGTGCATTGAATGGGAACAACTCAGGTGAACTTTAAAAAGAGAGAGAGAAAGGGAAAGAGTACTCAGTGTCCTGGAATGGCTTACCTCCAAACATCATGGGTACACACACATCCACATGTTCTTTCCCTCAGCAATGATTTTTGCCCCAGCAAGGTTTTTGTTTTGCATTCTATGAAGCTGATAGGTAGCAGAGTCAGATGAAACAAGGGAAAATATATCTTCATTCAGAGGGTCATCGGTCTATGGAATTTGCTGCCAGAAGACGTGGTAACAGCTACTTGCCTATAAGGAAGGGATGGACAAATTTATGGATGACAAATGTATCAGGGACAATCAGGATACTTCTAAGGTCATTTGCTGGGACTGGGAGCAGGAGAAGGTTTGCCCTTGTCTCTGCTTCAGTTGCCCATGGGCAATTGGTTGGCCACTGTGGGCGACCAGATGCTGGACTAGATGGGCCGTGGCCTGATCCAACAAGGCTCCTCTTATGATCTTATGTTTTGTCTTTTAAAAATGAGTAAGGAATGAGAACACTGCTCTGAATTTTGCCAGTCCCTATGCCTGCTCTTTTTCAGTGGAGGGAGAGATAGTGCTGTGGGTTAGCCTGAAGCTCAGCAGTTCACTGGAGTGGAAGAGGCACATATATTACATCCTCTGTACTCACAGATTGGGCTGCGAGGGCTGCGAGGCAAACACATGCTCATGCTTATGGCAGCCCTTTGAGGGCTCAGAAGTAGTCAGTGTCAATTCAGTCCAAGGTCAGAGTTCCAGAGATACAGCAAATTCACAGCAAGAGTCCGGCTGTCCAAGGTCGGGGTTCCAGAGCTACAGCAAGGTCACAAGGGGGTCCAAGAGTCAGAGTACAGGCATGGCGGGCGTTGCATCAGAATTGTCTGCAGCACCAGCTCAGTGTGCTCCTCGACTAAGTAGGGGAGTCATCACCACGCCTTTGCCGGCGCAGCTGAAGCAAACACTGTGAATGGCGTTTCACCTGCTTCTGTTGTCAAAGAAGCATAGGGAAGGGGCACTCTTGGGATTGACTGTCCAAGCTGTCATCCCCAGAGCTGTCTGTATGCTCCCCCACAAGTGGCCTCAGACCCTCAGCATCTACAGTGCTGAGCCCTGGTTACAACTGCGCCCTCCTCCTCCGAGGACAGTGGAGTGCCAGGACAGGGCAGGACACTTGGGAATGTCTAGAGTTCAATCTTTCAAAATTCAAATGGTGCAAACACCAAAAATCCAAATTATATATATTTGTACCACTCTACTTCTGACCTTGACCCCACCACCACCATCTTTTGGGGTGCATTAAGCTTCAGCAGTGCAGTTTCTCTGTTTCTCGGCCAACTCTTCATTACAGAGTGTAATCAATGGTGAATTAAATTTTAGGTGTAGGAGATTCCTTAACCTGTTCAGGTTGAAATTATTAGCAGAAATATAATTTCAGTGAGTTGTATTTTGAGAAAGACGATCTGTTGCTGTGACGTTTTATTATATTCTGTTGTTGTTGTTTTAGGGTATGAAGTCAGGAGTAAAATACAATAAAGCAACAGAAATTCATTTGCACCCTAAAGTTCTGAGGGGGATTATAAATGTAGCCCCCACCCATCACTGCAGGAAGAAGAGAAGAAAGAAGTGTAGTGCTATAATTGCCATTGTGGCATCTTTCTAGCCATCAGCAGATGCAGCAGAGACAGATGTTCTAGTTGTGATGGCACCACTGAAATGGAGCAGATGTTACAGTGGCAGACAGGATGACAGCTGCTGTTTCAGCACTACATTTCCTCCTTCACCTCCTGATGAGAGCTCAGGCTGGCAAAAAGCAGCTGCTTTTTGCTACAGCCGTTGATCAGTTCTTAATTGTGGTGAATTTTTCTTACAAGATGTCTCTACCTTCGTGTTGTTTTGTGTGTTTATAACAAAAGTTACAATCAGCCTTCGCTGAGGTACGTTTGGATATTATATTTGAGACAGTGCTAGTGGTACTGTTATTTATGTTGTTGATGAGGAATGCTATTGTATAATCCTCTTTCTCCCCCCCCCCTTATCTTTGGTAATAATTGCAATGTTTTCACATCCATACAACAACCAAATTCTGAACAGGTCATTGAATGGGTCCAAGTGATGGCGTCCCATTTTTTTTTTACAACAGAATCAGTTGAACTGTATTGGCTGAGATTGGAATCAGAATGCAGTTCAATGCAACCAAATGCACCAAATAAACACCTGATGCCTGATCCTGTGTAGCGGTGGCACATTATGCTGGCGCTACTTTGAATTTGCCTACTGTGCAACAAGCAATACTCGCGCCATAGTATAAGGTAAATATAAAGTTTCCTGCCAGTCCAGACAGGATGGCGAGAAAAGCAAACAAGAGCTGAGCCTGCAGCTTAGCTCCCGTTGGCTGCCCCTTCCCTCATGACGTGTGCCCCACTGCTCACACTGCGGAAGTCTTGCAGACACCGAGAAGGAAGCTGAGGACCTCTGTTTGGAGTGAGGACAAGGAGACGTTGCTTTGCAGCCGGTAAGCTGCATATTTTGATATAACTGTGGATTTAATCCATTAATCTGGAAGCTGCCTAACATTGGTCAACCTCTCACTGACCATATTAAATGTTAGCATTTTCCAGATAAAATAGACTAATACTTATTTATTTATTTGCATTTTTAACCCACCCTATACCCGAAGGTCTCAGAGCACGTTACAACATTAAAACCAAGTGTAAAATGAGCATATTAAAACAATAGCAGCGCCTGAAAGTAGGGAGGGAAAGCTCTTTATTTAGCCAAAGGCCAGAGCAAGGAGGTGTATTCATTGCTCTCCTGGATGTGTGAAGTGAAGGTTCCTGACACAACTCAAAGGGGAGGGGGAAGGAAGAAGGAGGAGGAGTTGGCTTTTCTACCCCACTTTTCTCACCCATTTAAGGGGACTCAAAGCAGCTGACAAAGCTTTTCTATTCTTCTCCCCACAACAGAACACCCCGTGAGGTAGGTTGGGCTGTGAGAGCTCAGAAGAGAACTGTGAGTAGCCCAGGGTCACCCAGCTGGCTTCATGGGGAGGGTGGAATCGAACCCAGTATTCCCAGATAAGAGTCCGGCTCCCTAACCACTAGACCAAACTGACCATAATCTGGGATTCTTGGTCACATGTATCTACCAAAATGGCATTGGTGGCATCAGTCTTGTGCCTCAGCTGTACTTTGCATACCAGAGAACCAGCATGGTATAATAGAGATGCGGCAAACTGGTTCAGCTAGTGCACTGTTTGCAGGGAACTGGGGTGTTCAGATGGTTCAAATATAAAACAATCCTTCCAGCTGTTTGGGGGGAAAAACCAGTTTGAATCAAACCCAAACCAAGTGTGGTTTACTATGATTTGCTTGGTTCAAATGGAATCAAACCACAGTATTATTAAAAACAGTTCATTGAGCTGAATTGGGTGCTTTGTAAGGGTGATAGGGACATATAACGATGACATATATACAGATTTTGATTTTATTCTTGTATGTTTTATCTCTGTATGTTCCACATGAATTTACCTTTGTACGTTTGAAATGTGCTATGGTCGAACAACTAATCCATAAAGTTCATTTCATTTCAGTTTGAATCAAACCAAACCAAGGAGAATTTGGTTCAGTTTGAGCCTAAACATTAAATTTCAGTTTGTGTACAGCCCTGTAGTTTAGTGGTTAAAGGGTCAGGCTAGGAATCCCTGGGTTCAAATCTTCATTTTTTTGCTGGACACAAGTCACTGCCTTTCATTATAACCAATCACTGTTTGTTTGTTTTTGGAAGAAAAGTGTGGGATAAATGGCCTAAATAAAAAACACATAATAACATTTACAAGCCCAGCTAAATACAGATAGAATACTTTCTGTACTAGCATGCTATCAGAATCCTTTTAAGATAAGGATAACACAGGGTGTCTCCATGTACCAAAGCAGCGAAGTCCCTTCGCTGCTGTGGTTGCCTACAGTATCCCCCACAAACTCTATCTTTTAAATCTGGAAAATCTTGGGATGTTGCAGGGATACCGCGGGCAATTAAAGCTTTCTGTTGGACGGAAAGGAAGTGGCTGTAAATTCCCCTAGCAGCTTCCCATTATCACATCTGTCATACAGGAAGCATCTGCAAAGGGAATTCACAGCTTTCATCCCATCTGGAGGCACTCTCACTCATGGTGACTGAGTATGTGTCACAGATGCTTTCTTTTATAAAGTCTTCTGGAATAAACATAATTTGTGTTGCTGTTGTTGTTGTTGTTTTAAAAGATGTCTTTCCAAGTTTGAAGTTATAGTATAGCAGAACCAAAAGCAGGAGCATCCTTTCATGGTCACCTGAGTTCCTTTTAAAATGTGTGAGCATGCTCCATGATAGCAGGTGGTAAATTAGTTTTTAATATTGGCCCACCAAAATTATAATTACAGTTCTCAGCTTTGTCATACAGTACTTAAGTAAAATTTTAATTTACTACTTCTTCTCATAATTTGTTTTTCCTTCCACTTATTGATTTTTAAATATATATATATATTTGGTAAGCTGAAAAACATGCTTGACACACAATGCATAACTAAGCCTCTAGCCAGTTTCCTCCTCCTCCTCTTCTTCTTCTTCTTGCAATATCTTTTTAGTTACCTTGAAGAATTTGCCAGTTCTGCATTTCAATTAAGTGAATAAGTTTTTAAACCATGAAATAACATTTCACACTATCTAGGAGTGTTTGAAACAGAACAGCTAACATGATAGATCTCTAAGTTACAAATTATTAAATAAGGTAATTCTGCTGAACAGGATCAAAAGGCTGCTTAACAGTTTGGGCTGCCTAGTGGGTTTTTTTAAGAGCTCCAACCAAGATAATGTAAGAGGCATATGTCATAAAAACAAATGATAAGCCCCGCTGAATTTCATCAGTTTGCCTTATCTTCCCTTAATTTCTGTTATCAACCAAGCAGCTGTAAGAAACCTGCATGAAGTGTTTGATAAAACACAACTATCTCCACTAACATTCCTCTATAGCTATTCCATAAAAGTATCCTGTTGCTGACATTCAAGATAATTTGCAACACTCTTCATATCACTATATTTTGTGGTAGCAAGTTCCATATATTCACTATGCACTTTGTGAATAAGTAACCATTATATCTTTTTTTGGGAGGGGGGAGATAAACTCACCAAGATTACGTAGCACAGTATTTTATTTGCCCAGGTCCTGCAGTTTTGACTTTTGTTTCTAGGTTGTACCTTGTTATTGTAATTCACTAATTGACTGCCGAAAATGTGTTTCATTTAGGGATGTGGATAAATTTTTTTTTTTGCATTCGAATTTGATTTGAATAGAATGTCAAAATCTTTGATTGGATTTGAATGTTTAGAATCCGAATACAACAAAACCCAATTTGAACTGAATACACTTGAATCTATTTGTTCAAATGTTAGATTCAAATGTGAAGATACAAATGTCGACAACATTCATTTGTTATACATACAGTATCCGTACGCATTTCGTACACAGATGCGTATAAGATGGATACAGAATGTTTCGAATCATTTGAACGAATGTTTTGGAACATTTGAAATTTGTTTGAATGTTTAAATTTGAATGTGTAGACATTCTATTTGAGTTCAGATCTCCACATGCAATCAATTCGATTGAATTTCAAATGTTTAGAACATTCATGTACATCCCTAGTTTCATTCTGGGATTTGTTCTGGAATTGATAGCTAAAAAGTATCTGACTTTGTGTTTGTAATATTTGTGGGAGTGACTTTTTCATATTTCTTTTTCTGAAACCCATTTGGGCAGGGATAGGATTTGCAAAACTAAAATAATTTGTGCCTGCTTTTCAGCAGAAGCACAGGGTTTAGCTGGGGAAGACCCAGGTGTAGGAATGAGCATGATTTTCTTCCCCGTTCACTTTGCATTGAAGTGAATGGGATTGAAATTTGTATTTGTGCAAATGAAGCCACTTCAAACATGCTAGGCTTCAAATTTGCTTTGAATGTTCATTAAATGATCATTGATGCCTGCCACCACTAGTCGCGCCTCCAAATCCACTCCAAACCTGCTAAGAATTCATGAATTCACCTTCAGACAAATGCACAAAGGTTTTCAGTTTGCATACGAATGTCTGCCTTCAAATATAGCCAAGATTTGATTTTAATGCAAACTTTCAAAGCTGCACAATTCATGTGAGTTGCAAAGACGACAAACATTTTTCACCCTTCCCTACAGGCACCATCCACACACTTCAATATGGCCAACAGGGGTCAGCCAGGAGGTGAATATTCATATTCAGATGTGCCAGCTTCCTGCTTAACAGCTTATAATCTTTACACAACATGCATTTAGTTTGGGTTCCACCATAATCTGCTAGTGTCCCTAATTATTAGGCAGCAGAGATTTTTAGACAATTCTATCAAACTGAAATATGCTCACATCTTTGAGGGATGTGACCTATCTTTAAATCTTGGAGAACTACTTCAATAATTGCTTCCCTGGGATGGTCCACAGCGGAGGGTCATTTGGGTGCCCTCCTCTCCTCTATGTCACCCATTCCGCTAAAATAATGGACCTGGGCTGTGTTTTGGCTTCTGGCTGGAGTCGGGTAGAAGCTGACTCTGGTTGGAGTCAGGTAGAAGCTGACTCTGGCATCGGCCTTGTTGGAGTCAGGTTGACGCTTTTGTGTGAGCAGAGTTCTGCTGACCGAGGTGATTATGGCTGCACAGAGTTTTGTGCTGCACAGCATTAGGGGTGTGTACAAATGCAATTTTTGGGATTCAGTTTGAATCAAATATCCGAAAATTCAAATCAATTCAAATCTTTTAAATTTGAATGTTTTCACATTATTTGAATAAAATACATTCAAATCTATTCTCGCAAATCTTCAATTTGAATTTGCAAATATGAATGCTAACAACATGCATCTGTATGCATCCTGTAGCATCCACACTCATCTGTATAGATCCGTATGAATCCCATATTTATCCCATATATTCATCCTGTGTTCGTCCTGTACGGATCTGCATAAATGCGTACGGATGCAGGAAAGATGCATATAGGGAAGTATGCATTTTGTACGTAAATAGGTATGATTTGTACACATACAACTGTCTGGATAATTTGCATGAATAGATTTGAAAAATTAAAATCCATTTGTGGTAATCGCAGAGTAAAAAGAATTTTTCTGCTTCCATAAGCTTGCAGTACACACTTGGCACCAGCAGGGTGTTGGACTCTTAGCCTTGGGGCATAATGGCCCCCCGGCCACACGGCATCCATCTTCTCTTCCTGCCTGCCACAGGATGTGACATCAGAAGGACTTCTGACCTGCTCAGCTGATGTGGCTGGATCTATCCCGTCTCTGGATTGTGCCTTTACATCATTCCCACCACGCCTCCACTGACTGCTGTATTTAAGCCCGGGAAAATTAAACTCTGTCTCTTTCCAGCTCATCCTGTCTCCTGCCTAACTTCTTTTCCCCTGTGCTCTCTGTCTTTAACTCACCATAGGAGCACATGGTGATCTCTTAGAGCATGCCGGTGGCTTATAAGGGATTAACTTTCGCAACACCCGGTGATCGTACCAGTAACTACTGGTACCAAGTATCGTTACAGCCCTTGGGTTGTAACCAAGCATCGCTGTGGTTTTCTGAACTGCGGCCAAGATCGAGGTAGCCATAAGCTGCCTCCAGCCAGGTTTCCCAGAGCCAGCGTTCAGGTTGCAGAGCCGGACTGCAACATCCATTTGAATGTTTAAATCTGAATTTATAGACTTTGGATTCGACTCTGAATGTCCAAATTTGAATGAATTTGATTGAATTTTGAATGTTTTGAATATTTGTGCACATCCCTACACAGCATGGAGTCATTTCCTGACTCTAGTATATCTCCATTACTTTTGTTACCACCAGCCTCAATGGTTGACAGTTCAAGATGCTTTATACAGTGCTGCTAGCACATGAAACTTCTCCATCAGCAGACCTAACAGCGTGGATGAAGTAGGAATTGGAAGGAATTCGTTTGTTTTGTGGGGGATATTGGAAAATCACACCAATTTTAAGATTTGACCCTCCTAAGACCATCCACTCTTAAGTAAACAAGTGTACTTAAAATGGCTGTTCTCAGAACTTTGAAGAAGTGATTCTTTGAAGGTGATAAAAAGATGTGAGCATGTTTCAGATTGATATAATTGTCTAAAACTCTCTGATGCCTAACAATTAGGTCAACTGGCAGATCATGCTGGAAGCCAAACTAAATGCATGCTTGAGAAGGGCTGTAAGCTTTGGGGGGACGAGAGATCACATGTGGAGTCCTCCAGGGGTCAGTTTTCCCCCCCATGCACTTTAGCATCTATCTGAAGATGTTAGGAGGAGTCAAGAAGATGGGAAGTGTGCCTTCTTCTTATCTCCCACGTTCTGCTGGTAGAACCACTTAAATGGAGTGGACCAGTGGGGAGGTCACCATAGATCTGTATTAATGTGTGGATCTGTCAGGATCAGAAGCTTACTATGTGAACTCTTAATCTGGATTAAATGTCAATTCAGAATGACATTTCCTCCTTTCCTCCCTCCCTCCTTCTCTCCCATTTGTAACTCAGATAAGAAATAAAAGCAATTCATCTTTCTCTTCACCATTTCTGGAAAAACGCCCTTGTTGAAATCCGTGTAAAGAAATTGAAGTATTAGATTGAATAGACTTTTTATATTGTATTTTATTAAATCCATAGAGGGCAGCAAAGAGCTTTTGCAGAAAATATCAGACTCATGCAATTACTTTGACCTTCTGGCTGCAGGTTTGTTTTTATCAGAAAATTTAAGCTTTGTGAAAGCAGATGCAGACCTTTACTCTTTCTCCTTAGACAGTGCAAGGATCACTGTTCGCCGTGTAGACTGGGTTTACTAAGTAAACCAATTTTAATTAAACCTATAGGCAAAGGTCTATAAGAGTGGTAAGAAAATGATAGGGAAACTGTTGTTGTAGTAAAGAGCCAGGAAATGTTCATCAATACTCTCGCGGTCGAGAGAGCTTGATTTTAGGAAGTGCAGGTTTAAACGACCCCTGAAGCTCAAAGCTAAGAATTGATTGTTACTTCAACACAAGCTCTTTAAAAATTAATTTGTTTAAGCTGTCTAGTTTAACAGCCTGCAGGCCTTAAAGATATCTGTCACTTTTACGCTCATAGTGTTATTGTTTTTCACATTTCAATATTTTCAGATTCTAATCCTTTTAATTGACATTATTGTTTTGAATGGTTTGGTGTGCTTTAAGTCTTGTTTTCCTTATTACCTACACCAGGATGTACAGGTGAAGGCAGATTAGAAACTTAAATGATGCAGAAATATGTGAAGTGTCATCTTGTTGAAAAATCTTCTTTTCCCCTCATTTGCATTGCTAATGCATTCTTGACTACACACAGAAAGTAATTTTGTTGCCACCATACTTGACATAGTGTCTTGGTTATTATTAGTCAACTGTTTGTTCACAAATGACTTTGGAGATGGCTGTCTTGCGCATTAGTGTGCGTGTGTGTGAAAGAAAGAGCAAGAGTTTATTTTACTTCATTTTTGGCGATTGAATTGATTTTGAACTATGCCATTTTCACGTGTCTGGTCACTGTTGAAAGATCTGGCTTGAAATGTTATTGGGTTTTTTCAGTCAGTACACTGAGAAGTACTTGTTATTTATTGCAGCTTAAGAAAATATCCTGCAAGGAGAGGCAGAAAGGGCTACAACATTAAAAGATCATGTATCTCTGTGCATCTTAATGTGTGAAGACCACAAGCTTTGAAAAGCCCCAAGAGTCTCAAAGCAGAAGAGACAGCTCTTCGGTATTTGTGAAGCTGAGAGGTCACATGACACCTTTAAATACGGCAACCCCTTGAAGACTTGGGAAGATGGACACAGAAGTTCAAAAACAAAGAGAAAAAGCTTGTCTTGACCTCTGGGCTTAGCTGAACACACATGGGCTGCCTAATACTGCATCATCAGAGATTGAAGGGAATCACCAAGACTGAAGTTAAATCAATAACATGAAACAAACAGGGTTTGAAAGAGAGATAACCGGCCCCCAGAATGACATCTATGTGACACATTAGTCCATCTTCAGATGGAATAAGCTGGAAACCCAAAGATAAAAGATACCAATTAAATTTTAGAAGAAACAGAAAATCAAAAGAGGCAGCATCTGAACCATGTGCAGTTATTAAGATTGTGTAAATGTTGTCATGGTAGTATGGGATTTGTTTTTAATTATTAGACCAGCCCGAGGAGATGCTGTCAGAGTTCAGCAATAGCCTATCTATTGCTCATTTGAGCATAGCACAGAAATAACAAAGGGCTTGGCTTGGAGCAAGTTACAGTGCAGTCCAACTCATTGTTTGAGAAGCTTTCCCCCCCCTTATTCTGCCTGCCTGCCACTCAAACAGCACAAATATAAATGAACACTGCAATAAAACAGAATGTTGGCATGATCCCTATAGTGCAGCAAATAAACTAGTTCCTAGCTCTCCAGTTTAACTGTGATCTGCCATAAGATGGTTCTGCTCCATTTTCACTCCTTAGTAGAGAACTTTAAACAGAGAGAACAGGTGACCTTTCCTGCCTGCCTGCCTTAATAACGGCATGAATAGAGTTTTCAGAGTCATGGCATGCTTATTCAGCTTTGCAATCTCCCCTTTAATTTGGGCCATTTTCCAAACTTGTGGAGGAAGTAGCATTTGCAGAGAGCTGGGTGTTGCGGTATGCAACTCAGAAAATATAGTTTTCAGCAAAAGCATCAGTGCATAGTTCTTGTAAGTACAGCTATACTTTTTGAATAAATCATCTCTGAAATTTTTGGATATAGTGGTTAAAGAGATAAAGGAATAATGCCATTTGATTTCTTCCTTGTATGACATTATGGATAGAAAAAATAAATTAGAACACATTTCCTGGAGTCATCTAAAAGAAGGCTCACTCTGCTGACCAGAATTGACGTTCAGTAATATATGTAGGCTTACTTGTACCTATTAGAACTGAGAAACGTGAGTATACACTACAAGTTTCACAGTGGGAGAAAGAAATACAAGTAAAGGAGAAATGATGGTGTAATCATTTGGGAGCATAAATTAGAAACATGTCTTCCGTGAGGTTAAATTGTGACTTAACAATTTGTTAGAATTTTGGGGGGCCATGGCACACTTTCACATCTTCAGTCCATCTTCTGAGTGCAACACACCTTTTCAATTCTGTCCATATTACATCCTCAAATAAAATGGGTAGAAATGAAAAGGTGTGAAAGTTGCAATCAGAAGATGAACTGAAGAAGGTTTAAAGTGAAAAGAGTGTCAACAAACATGTAGATTAAGGTGATTCAGTTGACATTGTGTGTCTGGTCCTTCAGAAGGTCCTGTTATGGCCTGGGAACTGACTAAGGAATGGAAACAGCGACTAGCAATAAATGCACAATTCTGAAAATGGAAGGAAGTAGAATGTGCGGTTACCCAAAGTTCAGTATTGACACTAAAAGTAGGGATAGGCAGTGAGATAGCAAAGTCTGTTGACAGCACCAAATTATTCAGAATAATGAAAACTTAAAGAGATTATGAAGAGCTCCAAAGAGGATACTTGACTTTGGGAGGATTGGGCAATCAAGTGGCAAATGAGCTTCAGTGTTAGTAGCTCATGCTGGGACCCTTTAGGATGGAATATGATGACAGATGGACAGACAGATGACAGACAGACAGACAGACAGACAGATAGATAGATAGATAGATAGATAGATAGATAGATAGATAGATAGATAGATAGATAGATAGATAGATAGATAGATAGATAGATAGATGACAGAGACAGACAGACAGATATGCCAATTTCTATGATAGATGAAGAAGAGGATATTGGGGTTCTGGTGGACAGATCAGTGAAGGTTGTTGACCCAGTTCACAGCAGCAGTATTTTAAAAAAGCAAATTCAATACTAGGGTTAATTAGGAAGGGAATAGAAAATAAATCTGCAGGCATCATTATGCCTTCTTAAAATCTGTGGTAGAATATTTGCACAATTCTGGTTACCACACCTCAGAACGGATATTGTGGAAGTTGAAAAAAATCAGAAAATGTCAACCAGAATGATCAGGGGGTGAAACAATGTCTAGGACCATTCAGCCTGTAGTATGGAAAGGGAGGATAGAGAAAGCACTAGAACACTATAAATAGGGATCACTCTGTGAAGCTGATAGGCGGAAAAGCTGGCACTGACAGGGCAAAGTATTTTTTTAACACAATGTATCTGTGGAATTTAATACCACAATTGGTGGTAAAAGATATTACCCTGCATAGCTTAAAGATGGGGTTGAAAAAATTTATGAAGGACAAGTATACTAATGGCTACTATAATGGATGCTGAGGTACTGTCTCCAGGTTAGAGAGACCAGTAGGATGCCCCATTTTTAGGGTTTCAAAAGCAGGTGAAGATTTTGCCTTTGTCTTCTGCTTGAGATGCCCAGAAGCAATTGGGGTGCCACTGTATACATCAGAATGCTGAACTAGATGGCCTCTGGTCTTAACAGCAGGGCATCTCTTAGGTTCTTATTTTAACAGATAGTATATCATCCATCTCACTCCTCCAGTGAATATGATCTATGTAGATTCTTGTATTTTGGTCACCACCATTCTTTGATAGGCAGCTTTTACATTATCTGTTGACAAATGTGATGGGCTTGAAAGTTCCAAGGTCATTTTATCATTTCGAGAATGTCTTTGGGCTATAAGCATCTGGTTCTATGTGAAGCTGGCATCAACAACTGTGATCATAGCAAGGCACAAATTTCACTCTCAGACGTGATGATAAAGAAAAAATGTTATACTTGTGAATATTTTGAAAGGCAAATTTAGTCTCACCTGTTGTATTGATGACTAGTACAAATAAGAATTAACGTGGAGAAACAACATAATATGGGAGTTTTAATTGTAATTTTCATGTTTACTTGCTATATAAATTATAGGCAACTTCCTCAGATTTATTCCTCTTTTCAATAGGGATGTGCATGAATATTCAAAAATTCAAACATCCAATTCAAGTCCGATTGGACATTTGAACTCGAATCGAATGTCTTCACATTCGAATTTAAACATTCGAATTGATTTTGGGCGTTCCGAAACTTTTGTTGGAGTCATTCAAATCATTTGAATGTACAGATATCTGTACACATTTGCGCCTGTAATATGGGATGAAAACGAGATGCATATGAAATGCATACAAACACATATAACATATGAATGTTGTCGACATTCATATCTTTAAATAAGAATCTAACATTCGAACAAATAGATTTGAATGTAACGGATTCAAATTGGGTTTTTTAGCATTTGGATTTTAATGCTTTGACATTTGATTCGACTTGATTCAAATGCAAAAAAATACTTGTGCACATCCCTATTTTTCAACGCTGGCAACATTCTCAAAGAGAAGGATCCAAACCACAGCTTGAAGTTCCCAACAGCTTCAAGGAGACTCCATGTAACAGCACAAGAGCAAGCGAGCGAGCCAGAATTACTGAAAGAAAACAGCTTGATACTTTGCTGATGCATTCTTTCACTTTGAAACTGAATTAAACCTTAGGTGTGAACGCAGCCTTAGGGAACTGAAGCCTTGATATTGCTTTCATTTTGGAGACACAGGTGTTTCAGCCTTGTCTTCTGCTTGAGATGTCCAGAAGCAGTTGGTAGGTCACTGTGTAAGAAAAAATGCTGGACTAGATGGGCTGTGGTCCAATCCAGCAGGGCTCCTCTTAGGTTCTTATGTATGGTCTCAGAATGTATTTGATAAAGAGGTCAGTTTTGGCAGATGATATTCCTTCAACAGTCAGAGTGTCTAAATTATGATAGCGCATGGAGATTGAAGTCAGTCATTACTTAATTATCTTTTCCTTAGAAAATAGTATGTTACCCTTTTGCCTTTTGTGTGTGTGCTATTTTCAGTTTTAGTTCAGCATTTTGCTGGTCAACTTGGGGGTTAACAACATTAATTAACAACATTTTAACTAACTTGTTTCATCTGTTTTTAGATTGCTTTTATTATGAGTAGGGATGCGCAGAAATATTCATAAAATTTGAATTTCAGCCGAATTCGGACATTCGAACTGGAATAGAATGTTATGATATTTGTATGCTAATATTCAAATAAATATGAATGTTTCTGGACATTTTGTACAAATAGTTAGGGTTAGGGTTAACCTGGGGACACATATTGGATACGTATTTATTCGTATCAGATACGTTTCTGTTTGTATCAGATACATATTTGTTTGTATCAGATATGTATCTATTTGTATCATCTCGAATCAAATGCCCAAAAAACATTTGTGCACATCCCTAATTATGACTCACTCCAAGACCTTGTATCTAACCCACTCTGTCGCTATAGGCTGGGATAGAAATAAACAGAACGAAACAAACATTAGGCAGAAAATGGCCTTTTTAATGGCCTGTCATTGGATAAAGGGACAGATAGATCTTCATCTGCCATGATTCTGCTTCGAGAAAACAGGACTTCCTCACTAGAACCCTATAAGAAAACACCTCAGCTTCTATATAATTAGCCAGTTGCAGAAGGGAAGGAGGTTCCTGTGAAATCCCAGGTGGAATTGATCAATGAGAGATGGGCCATGGATGGTAGAAAGCCCAAAAAGAAAAGAAGCTGCTGAGAGAGGGAGCACACATGGACAGACAGAAGAGAACATGACTTTAGGAAAGAGTAAGCAGAGAGATATCTTACCCTACAGTAGAACGTATATGAATTTGGGAGGAGAAATGGTGAATAATGTGGTGTGTCACCACCTTCCAACCAGGGGCTTATGGTTCCTTTTATTTGTTTATTTATGGCCTGAAGCTTGGTAGGTGTGTTTAGCTTAACTTTTCTTGCTGCAGGCTTATGAACACGTTAATAATAGGCTTTGTAACTTCTTTTGTCAAACAAACAATAGGTTTATTGGTTATAGGCTTTGTTGTAGACAACTGGTAAATTCCATATGGACAATAACAAGCAGTTGATCCTTCCTCACCTAGCCTCTCCACTAGAGACTATATCAGCTTTTTGACCTAAGCTCTCTGATTCTAAGCTTATGAGGTTTGTTCTCCTCAGGTTTGGGCACGTTTTCCTGTGTTCCTTCCTCCCCTGACAAAGCTACATAGAACCCCTGGATCTATCCTGGAGCCTTCCCCAGACACAGGACAGTTATTCACCTAACCTGAGCTGACAAAGCTGAGTGTTCTTTTCTGTCCCAGTTCTTTGTACATAGTTGCATTGAATTTCATGTTATTTTCTGATTTTTTTTTCATGGATTATTATTATAACCAGTTACGTTCAGTGTAACTTGTAAACTACTTTACCTATGTCTTATGAAAGGCAATATATAACAAGTGATCTATACCTATTCCTTAGGTTTTATTGAAGTACACTATGCTGCCTTTACTGAACTTATCTCTTTTAAAAACAAATGTCAAGATTTGCTTTATTGTTTTTTGTTGCCTGTTCAGAGAAATAAATTGTGTTTATGAAAGCTATATTTTACAATCTAGGCAAGTTGACTTCATCAGTCTTTGTTGAAAAATAATATGAGTGGAATTCTCCTGTTCACATAGATGGTTAAATGAAACATTTGTTTATATTTAAATGAAAATTTCCATTCAGTAGAGACAAAAGCCAGAGCAGATTTGCATGATGGTGGCCCACTTTTCTCACCCATTTAAGGGGACTCAAAGTGGCTGACAAAGCTTTTCTATTCTTCTCTCCACAACAGACACCCTGTGAGGTAGGTGAGGCTGTGAGAGCTCAGAAGGGACCTGTGACTAGCCCAAGGTCACCCAGATGGCTTCATGGGGGAGGGTGGAATCTAACCTGGTATTCCCAGATAAGAATCCAGCTCCCTAACCACTAAACCAAACTGGCTCATGAAATGTTACACAAAACAAAAAAATGGCAAGTGTGTTATTCACAGGCCTGCTGCCGCTCCTTGCCTCACAAGCATTATAGCTGGAGAACGTGCCATCCAGAATCATCTCTTGGAGCTCTGGACTTCTTACTTCTTACACAGTAATCATTTCATAAGATCACTTCCACATACTTAAACATATTTGGATTCCATTCTGAAATGGTGTATTGACACCACCTTATATGCTTTTAGGTGTCAAGTGAAGAACTTTGTATTCGCCAAGACATTTTAGAGATCTGGCTATATTGGTTTTAAACTTTTTAATGCTATTTCAAATTTCATATTTTAATGAGTTTGATATATGTGCATATATAAAAATATAGGAATCCAGTAAACAAATGAATAGAATAATACATGCTAGGAAATTTTATGTTAACTTTCACAACTTTCAGATGTGATTTTGGCCAAGCCCTAGCACCATGTTCATTGTCCTCTTGTGCAAATATTCTAAAAGAGTCTGAATGGGAAATTAATATTTCAGGACTAAAAGCTGTGGTGAAAGATAGCGATTGTATTGGTCTGTTTTGGACACGTTTGGATTAAGATGTGGTATATATAAATGAACCTTAACAGTTCTGTTTACTATGATTTCTGTCCCACCTCTTTGCCATACAAAGAACTATATAACTCTCATAGCAGCTGATGAGGCTAATGCTGTGGTCACACCGAAGGTTTAATCCAGCGTCAGTCCACCTTCAGAGCAAGGGAACACATCAGCTTAGTAACCAGTAATTTTCTTTCCACACTGTTGATCCCATTGGTGAATTTTCTTTGTGTCATTTAACACAAAGAAAACAGCTTGCCACTTTGCTGATGTATTCTTTCACTCTGAAACTGGACTGAAGCTGCATTAAACCTTAAGTGACCATCTTGGTTGTCAGAATCACTCTAGGCTCAACTACAAAATGAAGGTATTAAGCTGTGACTCCCAAATAATTTCAGAAATTGGTATTTTTATCAAGAACAGGTAGCTTCCATTCCCCCTTTCTCTTAAGGTTTACAGCTATAAAGATTTCACTTAACTTTCTGTTTATCTTCTGTGTCAAGTGCAAGGCAATTTTTCATGATCTTTCTCCCTCTTTCTTCCTGAAATCTTTAGCTTGTTGAGTTCAACCAGAGCTTAAAAACTGACTTCAGTGGGGCAAAGCTCAAAGCAGTCAATTGATTGATAACCCCAAAAAGCCAAAGGCAAAGTTCTTGACAAAATACAACTGCTGAGCCATGGGGCTTCGCCTCTAAAGCACTGTCACAGATAATTTCCATTTGCACTGCAAAATATATAGGACTAATGCAGATCTTAGTGAGTGCCTTCCTTAATATGCCTGCGGCACAAATACATTAAGAACCTTTATAGTTCTTTGTGGAAGTGTTATTCAATGAAACTGTCCTGATGGGAATTCCTCACAAACTATACCTAGACGGGAATATATTTGTCTGTTAAAAGAATCATCATGTGCAAAATATGAAAGAGCAGTTAGAAAGTATATACAGTAATGGGAATATGCATATGAACACCATAAAGAAAACCAGAACTGATGTTCTTCTTCATGTTTTTAAGCCTGTAGTTCCTCCCTGTAGCTCAGCATTTTGTCTTCAGAAAAATAAATGCAGCAAGACAAATTGGTCAGACTGCAACTTGTCAAAACCTTTGGTCAGTGAATCTCTTAAGATGCCGCACCTTCAAATGTTTTACCACCTGCACTTTTGGGGAATAGTCACTGTCAGCCACATTGGTGAGGGTAGTTCAATCCCTCAGTTGCAATGTATAGGAGGAGGAGGAGGAGGAGGATGGGAATAATTAGGAAGGGAATAGAACACAAGTCAGCAAGTGTCATTTTGCCTCTTTATAAATCTATTGTGGTCACCACACCTCAAAAAGGATATTGTGGAATTGGAAAAGGTGCAGAAAAGGGCAAGCAGAATGATTAAGGGGCTGGAATATCTAAGCCTCTTCAGTCTGGAGAGACGGCATTTAAGAGGGGACACTAGAACCAGGGGGCACTCTATGAAGCTGATGGGTAGGAGAGTCGAATCTGACAAGGGGAAGTATTTCTTCACCCAGGGGGTCATTGGTTTATGGTATTTGCTGCCAGAAGAGGTGGTAACAGCTACCAGTCTGGATGGCTTTAAGGAAGGGTTAGACAAATTTATGGATGACAGATGTATCAATGGCTACTAGAATGAATGCCTAGGTGCATCTTTCAGGCTGGGAGGGGGGACCGGGGCGCTTTTAAGGCCATTTGCTGGAATTCTAGAGCAGGAATAGGTTTGTCCTTGTCTCTGCTTGAGATGCCCATAAGCATTTGGAGGGCCACTGTGTGTGACAGGATGCTGGACTAGATGGGCTGTGGCCTGATCCAGCAGGGCTTCTCTTATGTTCTTATGAGGAAATACTGTTTCTTTGTTTTAGGATTTTTATCCTTCCCTTCACCATAGCTTGAGTCCAGTATACAAAATAAAACACTAAAACTATTAAGAATACAGCAACGGAGCAATAGTAAAATACTGGACGAGTAAAAATGAGAAAGGTAGGTTAACAAATACAACACCGAAACCTCTAAAGGAAGTTGTTGTGTTAGGTTTGCAAGGCTCATTCAATACAAAGTTGCTCAGATTCACATGGAATTGGACTCCACAGTTGGGAGCGGTCTACTGGGGGTGTTCAGAGCATTATCTCTCCCTGTTATATTGGGTCAGTGTCAATTATTATTGTTTAAGGAAGTTAATAAGCTGTTTACTAGACTTCAACCAACTATTTGTCTCCTTGATCTGTTGTTAATAGTAAATAAAAGGTAGCTGAGACGATATAGTTGGGTGTGCTCACTTTATGGGAGGTGGTGCTGGCAATGCTTACAGCAGGTGTGGTATTTTCCCTCCTTAAGAGAACCTCCCTGGATCCTAAGAACATAAGAGAAGTCCTGCTGGGTTGTGCCACAGCCCATCTAGTCCAGCATCCATTCAGTGGCCCACCTATTGCTTATGGGCATCTCAAGCAGAAGACAAGGACAAAACCTTCACCTGCTCTCAGATTCCTACAGATGGCCTTTAGAGGCATCCTGCTTGTCTCCCCAGGCTGAAGGATGTATTTAGGTGTCCACTGTAGTAATCACTGATACACTTGTCATCCATGAAATTGTCTAACCCTTTCTTAAAGCTATCTTGGCTGGTTGCTGTTACTACCTGTTCTGGCAGCAAATTCCATACACCAATGACCCTCTGGGTGAAGAAATACTTCTCTTTGTATGATCTGATGCTTCCACCCATATAGTGAATAACTACCACACAGTTTCTTGTATCTCTTTTTGGAGCAAGGTGTGGTAAATTCTGGTTATCCAACTTCAGGCTTGCTTGTACTTTCCAGGCTCAAGAACAAGTCATGGTGATATCCTCTGAGCTATGTGGATTATATTTCAGTTTATTGTTCCACATCTACACCAGATACCAGTCAAGAACTTGAATTGCCCATCTTGAGATAGATAGAATGTTGGAGACAGAGCTCAGTGTCATCAGCATACCAGCAACCTTTTACTCCAAATCTGCTCCCTCCAAATGTTTGAAAGTATGATTTGAAAGGCTGATTTCTGCAGAACCCCACAAATGAGTTTCAGTGTGGTAGGATAAAAGCCACATATTGCTGTTGTCTGCAGTTTGAACCAGAGGCAGAGAAGGAATGCTGCAGATAAGTCTGTGTGGTGACAATGAAAAGCACCTTCAGAATACTCATCTCTGTGTCAGCATTTTCCACCTTTCTGTAGCCTGAGTCATGAGTATCTCACAACCTTGACTAAATTGTTCAGATTCTACCATAGTCATTCTCCATCTTTCCAGCACTGATCTAGAATGGGCCTCACCAATCAGCATTATTGAAGAGTATTATAATCCTTGAATTGCCTGCCTGTGCCTTTCTGATCTTTAAAGCCTTAAAATGTTTATAACAGCCACATATAGAACCAAGCAAACCAGAAAACGCCTTAAGACTTCATCTTGCGTACAGGGAATTAGTTCCTGGGGGAAAGAGTTATCCTGAAACATCTCAGATACAAACTGCAAAAGGGTTAGTGTTACTTTAACCCTATTTTAGAACATTCACACCTAAGTTAACTTCTGTCCCTGATAACTCAATTAGATGACTGTCTTGAATGCATGAACATTGAGCACACAGGTGTGAACTACCAACCTATTGGCTAATCCTAATCACCTGGTTACCTAGAATTAGGATAAGATACCAGCATTTTCACTGCTAGGTTATGCATTCTTTCCATCACAATTGAGTGTGTCAAATGCTCTTCCTGACACAATTGAGTGTTGCGTACAGTAAGTTTACTTTGTATTTTTTGTAGAAACGCATACCTCAGAACAGCCTATCTCGTGTTTATGTTTTGAATGTTTTGTATTGGCTTATATGCTTCATGTTTTGTTTGTCTTTAGCAGCTGCGCTGTAATTCAGAACTTGTTGCCAGTAAACTCGAGGCACTAGAGGCGTGCACGAATGCTATTTTCAGATTCAGTTCAGATCAAATATTCGAATGTTCAAATTTGTATGAACAGAGAAAAAGCAAATGTATTCAAATTTGAACTGATTCGAATACATTCAAATCTATTCATATGAATTTTCAGTTCGTATTTGAAGATACGAATGTTGACAACATTCATATGCGTCCGTACGCATTCATATGTATCCCATTTTTATCCCGTATGCATCCCATTTTCATCCCATATATATCTGTACAAATGCATACGGATACGAATAAGAGGTGTACAGATACGTATGTAATGCATACATAACCATACACATATGAATGTCCAAATAATTCATACGAATGATTCAAAACCTTCAAATTCATTTGAATGTTTTAAAAATGAACATATAGACATTTGATTCAAATTTGAATGTCTGAATTCAATCAAAATTCAAATGTTTTGAATATTCTTCCATATCCCTACCTGGGTGCCAACAGGTTTGGTGAGACTTAGCGGGAGTGAGATGTTTAGGATTAATGAAAGTGTAGTGAACACAAAACTGTCTACATCAATTAATGTGGGTCAAAGTGTTGTAAACTGAGAGGTATAGAGGTAAGTGGAGAGAGATTTCTCCCCAGCAACAGTGGGAGGGGGGATGGAAGTCTTGGGAGGAGCTGACCAATCAGGTGGAGGCTAGCGGAGACCGAGCGTATATAAACAAGAGCAGAAAAACCATTGGTTGTTCTGTATCTGGGGCTTGACTTAGAAAGGAGTTAGACAGTGCAGATCCGGGTCCTGAGGAGAATCTAGAATAGAGATTGATCAGGGTCCTAACTTAAGAAAATAAGTTAATATGAACGGCTGGTGTTGAACTTGAACTAACAAACCAGTTGTAAACCAATAAAGTTACTTTTGTTTCAAAGACACTCTGCTTGAGGCCTCATTCCTGGCACAGACACTCAAGGGAGGGGGAAGTGTTGTCATAGAAATGTAATGGCAACAGTGTAAACTAAGTGTTAGAGCTCGGATCAGAAGAAGAAAAAGGCCTAGAGACCTACTATTTAAAAGAGAACTTGAAGTCCATGGCCTTAGTGGCCGGACTGAAGTGAGCTGGATGCCCGGCTGGGGCTTAGTAACTGGTGGCCGCCAGCCGCGGGCGTCACATCCCTACAAGGCACATGAATAATCTCAAAGTGTTTCAGAGGTGTTTAAAAAGGACTTCACCATAGTGATCTCTGGTTTACGTTGCCAGTTGTGGTTATACTCTTGTTGACGTGTGTGTGTGTGAGTGTGTGTGTTCTACTTCTAGGTTTATGCAGTCTCTATTTATTATATATTTATTATGCATTTGTTAGATTTTACAGGTCTTTTAAAAATATGTTTTATAAGTTACTGTGTCTGATAGAAGCAATCTAGTAGAGCTTTTTCACGTGGTTAATAAGCCAGAAAAATCAAGCCAGGAGTAGTAGATGCACCATTAGTTTCCTACTGTGACAAGTCTCCAGGGCAAAGAAAGCATTAAATTATGAATATTCAAATGAAACTGGATTTTGCAGTTTGAGGTATTCAGTGGATCTGTCTGGAAACCATGATATTGTCTAGTTCTGATATTGTAGACCAGTTTCAGTTGACCTAGAAATAGTGGCCCTTGACAATTGAGCAGTTACTGGTGCCCTGATCAGATGGGCTGTGGTGAAAGAAGAAGAATTGGCTTTTCTGTCCCGCTTTTCTCACCCATTTAAGGCGACTCAAAGTGGCTGACAAAGCTTTCTGTTCTTCTCCCCACAACAGAACACCCTGTGAGGCTTTGAGGGCTCAGAAGAGAGCTGTGACTAGCCCAAGGTCACTCAGCTGGCTTCATGGGGGAGGGCAAAATCAAACCCAGTATTCCCAAATAAGAGTCTGGCTCCGTAACCACTGGACCAAACTGGCCCTAGTCAATCCATTGCTAAAGCATGAATGGCCCTCCTGGAGCATTTTATGGCCATGAGGCATAATTTACAGCTACAAATACAACTAATTGATCCATTGCTGTAATAGCAAAGGGCATCAGACAAATGCCTGAACTGGCACTGGTGGGAGAGAGCACTGTTGTTGTGTGGGAATCTTTCACTCACCGATCCCTTGCCTTCCCTAGTCTCTGTGTGGATGATGGGCATATACACTCATGCGTTACGGATGCATTGTGATCACTTTAACAAACCTGTCTAGTCACAGCCTTAATCACTATTACCTTCATCCTGGGTAAAATGCTCAGGAGAGCAATGGCAGCCTAATGCAAGCTTTCTTAGAGGATTTATTTATTTAGCCCATGACAATTTCACATTGTAATACATTAATAAAATAGCTAAACACAAGATAGAAAACAGGAAAAGTCTAGAAAGATCCCATGGTAAATACAAAAAACATATCTGAATCACAGAAATAGTTTACTGCGCCTTTTGTCCCTGTCAGGAAATCAGAAAACCTCCCAGTATAGGCTCAGTTTTGGCATTCTCTCATGATATGCTGGATTGCTTGTCTTTCTGCTCTGCAGTCATATATCGGGGATGGAGTTATTCCCCACTTATAAAGATCATCTGCACATCTACCATGTCCCATGCACATGAGATCTATAGTTGCCCATATTGCATGGGGCTAATAGAATCCAAGTGGTTTTTCTGAAATGCAGGGCAGGCTCTGGCGTTGTAGAGGACAACTGACTATCCAACGTTTTTTTCCATGTGCTCAGGGCATTAAAATCATTTTTCATTAGGGCTTTGGCAGTAGTAATGGCTGGGTGTCCAAATCATAGCCTGTTTTGTTCCACGTGGTCTACTTCTTTCAGTATAGGCAGCTGGGGATTGCCACAAATCTTCTGATATTCACGAAGAAGTGCGCCCTTTTGTCTAATATCTGGGGGTGATATACGACTTAAAACATGCAGCCAGTATGTGGGAGTAGATTGCACTGTCCTAGTAATAATACACATAGTATCATTTAGTTGTGTGTCTATCTTTTTCCTGTGTGGTGTCATACCCCCTGTCGTTGGTGCCCCTTCCTCTGAGGATGAAGGGGTAGTCACAATGCCCAGCCAAGCTCAGGCAGTCTACCTGGCTAGGCAAGATGAAGAATGCTTGACACAAACAGCTAGTGAGGACACTGAGCCTGTACTTCCTACTGACAGCAGCTCAGGCTTGGGACATGCCTGACTGGTCTTGACGTGAGCATGAACAGCTGTGCAAGTCACCTAGAATCTGTGCCCATCACCTGCGGAGAAGGAGGCATGACTCTTGACTCTATTTAAGGCAGAACATTCTGATAAGCTTTGTTGCAGATAAATACTCATAAACCTGCAGCTCTGGAAATCCATGACCTTCTTGATTGATTGCTGACTGACTCTGACCTTCTGCTAACTTCGACCCTGGAACTCTTTTGACTATGTCTTTAATTCTCAAGCCACCAAGGTGCTTGGACTTTTGCTGTTACTGGCTGCTGTGGCTGATTGTGGCCGCTGCTACTCTTCTGTGCAAGTGTGTGTGTTTGCTCTCCGCACCTCATCATCTGGAGACACAACATGTGGGTTATTTAGCCACACTGGAGCACAATACTCTGCCACTGAGTAGACCAAACCATGTGTCAGTATATGCAATGTGTCTGCTGAGAATCCCCAACTGATGCCACACAATATTGGGGGGAAATAAAAGTATTCAGAGCCATTCAATTCCAATCATATGTCATTAGTCACCCTGACTTAGGATGGATGTACTTCAAGTGCAGCTCTGTTACAAAAGGTGTGCAGAAGGCTGTTTCAAAACATCCAGTCACTCTCACACAAACAACGGTCTGGTATCTAAGCCCATCAATCCATCTTTACTGAACCCCTAGGATAGAGGAGCCATTACCTTTGATCATGCTCAAGTCTGTCCCTGTGCCTTATGGAGCTCTGAGAGGTAGAGCCAAGCTCTGTGATGTTGTCACTGTGTAACTGCTGATGTGGCATTGTGACTATGTAATTGTGATGTTTGACACTCATTTTCAGGCATTTTGGAGCTTCCCCAGGCATAAGCCCTCTCAAGAAAATACAGATGATGTGAAAACAGATAATAAAACGTAGTAATGCTGGGGAAATGGCCATGAAAGCTATGCTGAAGAAAAACAAAAACAAAACAAGCATATTCACTGTTCACAATGATCTGCTAACTTCATTATTAAAGGAGTTGCAATTTTAAAAGCATTTTAGATCCCTGCAAAGCTTCCCTTTGGCCTTTTAATTAATCAGTATATCGGTTTGGAAGGTTTTAATCTTACTGTAGTGAAATAGTTTGGGATGGAGACATATAGTGAAAGCCAGCAGCTCAATTAGTTGATTATGGTAGGGAATGTTTCATTAATTTTTAAATATGAAACTATTCATGTTGTGTTCTGTCAGGGATTATATAATGCTTTTGGTGTATTAAATTTAAAAAGTGTTTTATTGAGTGATGATTTATTTATTTATTTGCTAAATCCTGAAAATGCAGAGTTAAAATTGGCAGCAAAAACATTCACACTTCAAAAGAGGGTTTTTTTTTTCCCCACTGGAAGCTTGTCACCACTACCTGCGTGAAATGCAGGAGCAGAGTTAGTGAAGCATGGCATAATTATATATAAGACAAGTATGAACTGAAAAGTAAAATCTGCAGACAGGGGATTGACTTTAAGAAATGAAAAAGGTGTGGAAATGGGGATGCACATTTCTCAAAGATTGAAAGGAGCTTGATGCACCAGTTGAATAGCCTGTAGGAAATGAAGACAGGTGGTAAAGAAATATGAACGTTCCTTCTGTTTTATTATTAATGATACCATCTTTGTGGGGGGAAATAGAAGAGTTACAGGGTGAATTTACACAGATACAGAATAGGGGTGTTTTTCCCCTTACCATTCTTAATTTGGATCTTAGAAGATCTGAGTCTTTGAAATGGGATCCTCAATGAATCCAGTCCTTGAAGATCCAGACCTTTGAAATGGGATCTTCAGGGGACCGGTCCTTGAAGATCTGGTTCTTTGCAAGGATCCGACGCTTCTCCAGTGGTAGTCTAGCACCCGATGCCAATGGTGCTAGATGGAGTTACAGTGTGAATGCTGTTTATCAGTTCTTCCTTTGCTTGAGTTGCTGATGAGTCATTGGTCTTTTCCTGGCTGTAATCTTTTGGTACTGTCTTCTTGAGTGGAAGTATTAATGGTGGATTATTGAGGCTTACCTGTTTATGTGTTATGTGGGGGTGAGTGACCAGTAGATTGTGTGTTTGCAGAACTCAGGTGTGAACCTCTGTTTTGCTTGTTTCTGTACAGAAGTTCCAGATGTTCCACTTGTATGCATAATTTCAACCCCTCTTCAATTACATATATGCTGCTCAACTTCTGCCAGCTTTCCTCTATTGACTAGTTTAAAAGCTGCTCTGCAACTTTTGGTTTATCCCATTTGTACAGGTGTGGCTTGTCCTCAAATGTTCCCCAGTTCCTTAGAAATCTAAATTCTTCCTTTGACATCACTGCCTTATCCATGCATTGAGGTCCTGAGTTTCTCCTGTCTATCTGGCCCTGTGTGTGGAACAGGTAGAATTTCTGAAAATGCAACCTGGGCATCCTTGAACTTTAATGTTAGCAGTAAAACATATAAAATATGGCACACAGATTTGGGTTCCTATGCAAGTTAAAATCCATTCCTTGTAAAGCAATGGTCACAGCAGAGATCTGGTGTCTTGAAATTAATGTCCCACTTTTTAAGAATAATCTGAAAAATAGTCATGTCCAGGAGCTGAAGAAAGTACAGACTCATGATTAGTGAATGGTACATAAAGCAACTATTAGAACAACTAGAGTTTTGTCGGGGAGACAGCCTTTTAAAAAATGTTTGTGCTTATTTAACCTCAAATCCACATTGGGACGAAAAGTACCAAATACAGAAAGACCTTTTGTGCAGTGTGTTTAGTTGCTTGTATATATATATGTGTGTGTGTGTGTGTGTGTGTAGCTATGAATAAACTAGGAATAATTATGATACAAAGGAGCACAAAATGTTTCAAAATCTTCTCTTTTTCATCAGTATAGTCCTGCAAACCTTAATTAACAATGAAAATTCATTCCAATATGTCTCCGTGTGCACTGGAATTTACAGATAAAATTTCTTTTGAGCAGGGATGCCACAGTTTAGGTAATGTCAGAAGTGGCTGCAGTGACAGAATTCATAATGCTGTGATGGCTAATTTTCAGTTTGTACAGCCTGAGGATGTAAATAAGGTTCTCTCTTGGGGTTTGTTTGTTTGTTCTTCCTAAGTTCTGGAATCCATCTGAACTGGCCATGTTTGGTTAAAAAAAAGCCTTGGAAAGAGAATTATGGAAACTTTTACTAATGAAATCAAAGTTAGGTCCTAAGATTCTATGGAATTACTGCTCAGAATTACACAGTGGATTCTTAAAGTAATGGAGAAGTTGATAACTGTTTTTTTTGTTTTTTTTCTGGGTTTAGATAAACCCTTCTCCTTGGCATCTCCAGGTACATTTTTCTATGATTCTATAATTTCCACCTCCCAGAAGTTCAGCTCTCAAATGCTATAGGCTGGACTCTACCTGTCAATCATATCAATCATATATTTTCACCCAGTCAAAGATCCAGAAAAGTGGATATCCACATAACAGCATCCCATGTACTGCTTCCTTTGTTTTCCATTTTCATTAAATAAGAAAAAGAAATTCCAGTCAAAGCCAAAAACAATCCTTGTTTTTCTATGAAAAGGCCCATGTTTTCAGTTCCTGATATGTTCCAAACATGGGGTAGAGAGGGATATTACTTTTTCAATATATTTTTAGTTATATTATTTTGCCTTTCTCAATCAGAGGGGGATTTCTGCAACAAAGATAAATCGGTTCTTCAGTATATACAACATTGCAAAAAATAAAAGTCATGTTTGTGTCGAAAGACACATTAATTATACTCTACCTAAGGGCTTGTCATGTTATTCATCAGTTTATAGTTGGCTGCAACATGGTATGGTGATCCTTCTGTATTTCATTACAAACAGCAACTGTATAACATTAAAAATATTCTGAGAAATGATGTACAAGTTTCAAGAATAAATAATAGGATAAATGAAGTGATATGGAGAAATTAGAGTATTTTTTGCCCAAAGTTGTTTGCTATGACAAAACCCATTTATTTATCATTTTCTGATTTGTCAGACATGGAAAGAATCCTCAGTTCAGGGGAGCCCAGAAAAGCGTTTAGCATGAAAATCAAAGCCTGGTTGTAAAAAATTAAATCATAAAGTGTGCTGTGCAATGCAGATTCAAAAACGTGAAGCCACAGATTAAAAACAGTACAGGAATTCCAAGAATAGTACAGTAGCAGAATGGTCTTTCTAATCTCTAAAATCCAAGCTAAAAAATGGAGGATCCCTCTACACAGGTTAGTTCTGGATGGGTGCAGGGTCACATTGGAGCAATAAAGCAGGGTAATGTAATAAAACACAATAGGGTGCCAAAATAATGCCCTATTCCACTCTACTAGTAGACCATGATGACAAGGTCTACCAGCAGTCTAGGAAGCCTAGTTCAGAATGCCAAGCTGTTTGCAGAAGGCATATACTACCTGTTCTATTCTATAGAAAGGGCATTTTAGCAGCACAAAGGAAGCACTATTGGAAATAGTGCAGTATTGAAATGGGCCTGGCTGGGAGCTCCCAAAGGCCATGAACAAAAGGTTCCTGGCATTCAGAGGCTGGGTCCTGGCTCCAACAGCAGGTCTAGCCTTCGGAGTCAGTGACTGAGGATGGAACAGCCTAGGCCATCCAAAATGTGAAGGGCTGTGTCCCATTCCAGGGACAGCCCATCCCAGCATGAATGTGTGGGGTATTCTGGTACCCTGGCCAAGGATACTGTGGATGGGCGCGGAAATGGACCTAGTTAGTGAAGAAGGCTGCATTAAACCTTTAGAATGGGAATTCTATAACTTTGGAGCATCACTTTGGAGAAATATTTGTTTTTGCCCCTCTGGTCTATGCATGGTGTTGAGTACAGGAACAGATATGTGTGTTGAAAACACATACTCGACCCTCTGGCTTCAGGCCCGGTTATGGCACAGAAACAGCCTTGGTTGCCCTGATTCCAGGGGAGAGACAAAGGGAGTGCAACCCTGTTGGTTCTCCTGGACTTCTCAGCAGTTTTTGATGCCATTGACCATGGTATCCTTCTGGAAAGGCTACAGAGCTTGGGAGTTGGAGGGAGTCCATGGCTAATTTCACGCAGTGGTTGTGAGAGATTCTGGTTCGACACCCTGGGAACTCCCCCACCTCACCGCCCCTTTCCTTTTTTATGTGATTTTCTTCTCTCTGCAATTAATTTTTAAAATAATAATAAATATGTGGAAAAACGCTAGATAGAGGAATCATACATAAACTGAAGAGAGAAGGAGAGGTGCCTCATGAACTCCACTTGTGCACATTGGCTGAAAGGAAAGATTGGATCCACCCACCACAGCATGGTTCAGCCTCCTTTAGCCCGTCACCCCTCTCACACTGAGGAAGCGAAGACAGCCTGGGATGCCAGGACGAGCTGAGTCCTCTGGAAAAGAGGGCTCCAGTTAAAACGTTCTAATGGTGGCAATTTGGAAAACAAATTGAATAAAAATAATGTGAGTAACGTGACCTGAACACGACCTGAAGTTGTCCTAAACTAAAGGGCCTAAATGATTGATTCCCTCCACAAGAGAAAAAACAGAAGCAAAACTTTCTTGCCTTTCTCTAGGCCACCTACATCTGGCCTGTACAAATAAACAGTTTAGATCCATGGCTGATAGAATACAACACTTGGAATGTTGCAATAAACACTCTTCCAAAACCATGGATTCACTTGAAAAGAACTGGAATTAAGTCATTAAATTATACATTAACAGCATTCTGTTCTGTTTTTATAAAATAAATTAAGGAGATAAAGATGATTTTTACTGAAGACTTGCTTAAAAGAAACAAAGTGCCTGTAATGTAAAAAATAGAAAACATTGATTGAGTCACAGATTCAGTTTTGATCCACAAATTCATATTTGAAGCCTGTAATAGGGATGTTCAAAAAGGGTTTTTTTTGCATTCGAATTCAACTCAAATCAAATATCCAAACATTCAAATTTTTAGAATCCGAATGCAACAAAATCCAATTTGAATCGAATACATTTGAATCTATTTGTTCAAATGTTAGATTTGAATCTGAAGATACGAATGTCGACATTTGTATTTGAATATATGAATGTTGACAACATTCGTAATTCGTATATGTATTTGTACGCATTGTACGGATATTTATAACACACGTATCTGTACATTTGTATCTGTACATTCATATTTGTTCATACGTATCTCCACATTTGAATGTTTTGAATAATTTGAATGAATGTTTTGCAACATTCAAAATTCATGTGAATGTCTAAATTCGAGTGTGTAGACATTCTATTGGAATTTGAATATCCATATTTGATCGAATATGATCTTTTTGAATGTTTCGAACATTTGTGCGCATTCCTAGCCTGTAATAGACCTATATGTTCACTGATATCAGCTTTAGAGATGCATTTGATGATACCACAGCATTCTAACTGCTGCTTGGACTCTTCAACCCTTAGTAAAGTTTTTAATACTTATTGGAACATCTGTCCATTGGGTTGATCTAACTTACTGTTGCAAATTAGTGCCCCATCTACCATTAATCTTCCATTAGCACTATTGTTTACTTAGTTTAAATAAAATGATATCCAACTTACCTTGCTTTCTTCCCCACCAATCCCAAGGGACATGATCCAGCACTGTTGTGAATGGGAAAGGCTAAAAACTGTGTTTTTAAAGTGGATAGGTGAGTGGAGGGGGGGAGGAAGAAGTACAACAGGTCCCTGCTATAGCAAATGCCTCAGTATTAGTAGTATGATAAATGTTTATACTTGCTAAGAGGCTTGAAGGGTTATATTTGTGTTAACTTCCTTTTTTTAACCTTGTTCTGCTGGGGTTCCTCGGAAGAAAAGGTTAACAATGTTGTCATGGCAACATCTTTATTTCTTGAATTATGCTTGCAGCATAGTAAGACTGGTGTTTGTAGAAGAACAGGATGGCATCAGCAATCTTTCTCTCTCTCTCTCTCACACACACACACACACCATACAGAGAGAGAGAGAGAGAGACATACTCCGTGATAACAATGGGTGTTTTTCCACTAGCACTAGAGTACCCATTAAGGACCCATAAAGGACTCTTAATGGGTCTTTTAGTGATAAGTGGAAAAACACCCAATATTGAACTGTATTGCTAAGCCTACAAAGAGACATAATGATTAGGTTACCATATGAACAAGAGGGGAGAGTTCCTGCTTATTTAATATTTACACAGATGAAAGAGTTTGTTTTCAACAGATGTCTCATAACAAGTTACATTTGCTAAAATGTCCTGTTCTGTGGAATTATTAAAGAAGCACAAGCTCTGTGCTCTTTTTATTTAAGGCCTGCAAGCCTTTCCCAATGAATAACAGATTTTATAAAACAATTACTATGGATCTTCCTTCCTTCCTTCCTTCCTTCCTTCCTTTGTTCTTTTCTCTGAGGATCCTAGATTTGTACAACATAAATCCATCCTTTTCTGTGAATAATTAGCAATCATTAGCTCAAAAAATATATATGTGACAAGACTGTTCCTAGAGTGAAAAGGGGGAAAGAAAATCAGAAAACATGCATGGCTTTCCCCCTAGAATATGCAAAATTAGTGTTAGATATTTTAAAGAAGAGAGAGGAAAAAATTAAAAATTAAATTAAAAATATAGCTTTCAAAGATAATAAACATGCTAGAATTCACTCACATTAATGCTGAAATGATTCTGACACATGAACAACACTGAACATCTTTGTAGTTCTCACAGACTTTGGCATGCATCTTCTGTTTTGAACTATACACTGTGTTGTTTGGTCTATTTTTCTTGTGATCTTGCCCAGTGGAATCAACCACACATCATATTTACCACTTGTTTTGTTTTTTTTCCTTTCAAAACCATAGATCTGGGAATCAAGTTACTTTAGGAAACTAGCTTTCTGTGCTCAGAATAACCTTATTCAAAGAGCTACATCTACAATGATGTCAATCAACCAGTTGCTTTTTTGGAGGAATTTAAAGTATTTGTTTTAGGTGGACAAAAACCATTTTCAATACACAAATATTACACCTGCCAACTGATTTACAATACTTTTCTGGTAAGAACTAAACAATAACTATTTTTACATTTTAATTGAATTTAAAATAGAAATAGGAAACTTTTACTTTTATTTTTTCTATGAAACCTGTTATTCTGTAGTCTGTTAAGCATTCCTTGTATATTGTGCTAGGAAAAAATCTGAATAAATGGGTTGCATTAAAGCACTAATGACAAGATTCATCTGCTGTATACATGGTTCATTTATTTTATTTTTTCACTTAATTTTTTCCTATTGCTAATAGAAGCAGACAATTCTACTTCTGAAAATGTGTGCCCTGTGTGTTCCGATTTGTCATGAAACCTTCAGGCGGTCATCCTTTATTATTGAAAGGGAGGGGAGTTAGTTTTTCCATATAAAATAATAATGAGAAAGAAATATATTTAACAGCCAAAACTCACCTTGAAAAGATAAAGATGTTTAGTTTTAAATAATGTTTTCTGTTGTTTTGGGGATATAGAAATTCACTTAAATTGAGAGATAAAGCTTAGAAAATTGTGTGGAGTAGATTTCTCTCTGTTGCAGTAGATTTATCTGGGAGAGAAGCCAAGCGTTTAGTTTAGTTTAGGGAACCGGACTCTTATCTGGGAATACCAAGTATGATTCCGCACTCCACGAAGCCAGCTGGGTGACCTTGGGCTAGTTACAGCTGCCTTTCTGAGTTCTCACAGCCCCACCTACTTCACAGGTGTTCTGTCGTGGGGAGAAGAACAGAAGGGTTTGTCAGCCACTTTGAGTCCCCTTAAATGGTTGAGAAAAGTGGGGTAAAAAATTGTGCACATTAAAAATAAAACATTCCCTATTGTCCATTTCCCAAAACTAATTTAGATCAGTCAGTATTTCTCATGATATTGCATTGGTGGCTCAGTGGCTCAAATTCAACGTAAACTTTGGGCTTTACAGGTCTTGGAGATTCTCCTGATTACACGTCTAAATCATTGTTTAACTCTAATTTTAAAAGATCCTTTTGTACACTCCAGTTATAATGGTCAATTCCATTCTTCCTTTTCCAACTATTAAGGCAAGTATTTCTCTGTTTTCTTTTAATTAAATTAGGAAAACCCATCCTTTAGAAAGATTTCCTCAGTTCCCTAGTTTCAAGTCACGTTGCAATCAGATCCTTGCTCAATCACTTCAGTTAGTAAGTATCCATGGCATGGAGGAATATTGCTTTTAAGCCTTAGGGCTTTTTTCTTCTTTTTACCGAATTTTCTGAAATGAAGAAAGTCTGGTTCACTTTAGAGCAGTTTTAAGTACAATGGTCCTGCTATTCAAGCTTATTCTGTCCCGTCTTTGCCAATCATAAGTTTAATTCATACCAATTAAGGATATGAATGAATATTTGTATCATACATTAGACATATAAATTCTTATGAATTTGGACATTTGTGCATGATTTAAAAGTTGCAACATTTGAACATTAACATTCGTTAAACTGGGAATACATATGCATTCATATCGGATACATATCCATTTGTGTAGAATACATATCTGTTTTTTTCCAGATATTCATATGAATTCATACATTCATATGGAATAGAATCCAACCACATTCGAAGGGGATCTATTCAAACCAATCAAATTTTCTAACATTCAATTAGTTACGAATCAAATGCAAAAAAAAAAAAAATTGTGCACATTTCTAATACCAAAACACAAGATCTTTGTTTTGCAATCCAGAGACTCTTATACAAATACATATAAATATCCTTTTGGTAACATCTCCAGCTGGAAACAGTTCTTTTAGAAACTGTTTCAGCTGAAATGTTTTTATGAGTGAAAGTGTGAATACAGCCTATGAGCCTTTCAAATAACAGTATTTCATTCTGAATACACTTCTTTTAAATTTGTGCAGTATGAATTGTAAGAGCAAAGTAATATTTCTACAGTCACCTGAGGATAAAATCAAAATTTAACCTATTTTATTCCAAATTGAGTATTATACACTCCAAGTTTCCAGCTCAAAATTATGAAAGAAAGGTAGAACCCTAATTGTTCCTAATGTATCTGTTACTCATGATTGTGTCTCTCTCAGAATGATCAATTAACCTATAGTATATTGCAGCTGAACATGGCTGATGAGTGTTGCAGGTTATAGGGTGTTTTTCCACTGTCGCTAGAAGTACCCATTAAGTACCCAGTAATGGGTACTTAATGGCATTAATGTACTTCTAGTGGCAGTGGAAAAACACCCATAGTTTCTGAAGTAAGCTTTTCCCATCACAAATAATGTCAGGATCATAATGGCGTTTTGGAATTTTGAGGTGAACAATGTACCCTACTATATCCCTACCTTTACATGACATTAAAAACATAGGGACATAAGGGGAGCCCTGCTGGATCAGGCCACAGCCCATCTAGTCCAGCATGCTGTCTCACACAGTGGCCTGCCAATTGCCCATGGGCATCTCAAGCAGAGACAAGGGCAAACCTTCTCCTGATCTTGAATCCCAGCAAATGGCCTTAGAAGCATCCTGTTTGTCCCCCCAGCCTGAAAGATGTACTTGGGCATCCAGTTCTCTTTTATGCATTAATGTATGGCAGATTACTATTCATACCACAATGTAAGTGGAAATTTCCTGTAAAATCTACAAGATGAACTAAGGAATACAAAGTGTGGTGGCGGCTGTTATTTGTACTTCTATGTGGAGGACTGACTTAAAATCAGTACGGGGAGGAGGCTGAAAAAGAGTTAAATAATACAGATTTTCTGTATTTTCAATAGACTATTTAAGTGACTTTTCTCCATCTGAAATCTTATACTGGTTCACAGCAGTGCAGTCAATATATCTCTCAACAGATATACTTCGTACAACAAGTTACACACATTGAAAAGCCAGTGACTCCATTTTCTCCTTTTATTTTCCCTTAAAAACAACACTCCCATCATCAAGTGTTTTAGAAACTTACATTTTTAAAAAATGTGAGGTGCATTTTATTACATAGGAAAAGGTGCATTATATGTAAATACAAAAAGGAAGTTTTTGCTTGAGTGCTGTTTGAGAAATCAAGGAAAACACTGGGTTTCAAGCTATTGACAATATTATTACTGTACCATATGTTGGTTGATAGAGAACTTAATATGTGCAGAAAGAAAAATAAAATGTGTTGTTATTAATCCAGGCTTCAAACAGCCTGCCAAATATTTTTTTTTTTAATTGTATCTTGATTCTGCTCCCCGGTATGCTGTACTGAAATGCTGTAATTTCTAAATTAAATGATTTAAGAAGGAGTCAGAAAAAAAGCATCTCTGAGGCATCCTAGAGAAAACTGCCTCTATTCCCCCAAAAATAACATAAGGGCCACACACTTTCGCTCTGAGGCACTTCTGAGCCCCCCACATTTTGTTATGTTCAAACACAGCATAGGTCAGCTCCAGACACATCAACTTAAGATCTGGAGGAGAGGTCTTCCTGGTTGTCCCACCATCGTCAGTAGTAAAAGGGGTGGGCACCCAGGAGAGGGCCTTCTCAGTGATGGCCCCTGGGCTATGGAATAGTCTCCCCCTCGAGGTGCATCAGGCTCCATCACTGTATATGTTTAGGAAGGTGGTGAAGACACACCTGTTTGTCCTGCCCTTTGGTTAAATGGGAATGTACTGTCTCTTCCCACTTTACAGACACCATTACTGTTTTAATATATACTGTTGTTTTAATATATGTCTGATTTTAAATGCTGTTACCCACCCTTCTTTATGTGGCATCTTGTCGCATGGCCACATAAGAAGATTCTGGCCAGTATGGGCCCAAAGGGCAGTACCTTGCCATGCTCAGTTGCTTCAACCTTGAATGCACTCTCCCTTGCTCATACTTCAAGGACCTTTAAGATCAGAGTTGGTTAATATATGTTTGACTCACTCTAATCAGTGTGATCAATTTTCATCTTGTTTTGCACTGATGTGCACCTTTGTAGAATCTCATGTGCCTTAATTCTCTCTTCTGGTCCCACTTTTTTTTTCCCAGCTCTTTCACTCTCCACCCCACTAGTGCCAGTGGCCACCTGTCACTACCGCCTGGCAGAAGTTTAGAGATGGTGGCCATTGGAGAGGCTATAATTTGAAGGACGCCACTCTCTGAGAACATTGCTGGTCTAGTCCACTTCCCAAGAGCTTGTGGAAATACACAATTGGTAGAGATTTAAAATAAAACACCCATTGAACAGCCTGGAACTAATTAAAAGATCCATGCCAAAAGAGGATTGTTTCATTTTTGAGAAAATGACAAGGACAAACATAAAGAGGCCAATAATTTTCTTAAAAGCAGACTTCCGTAACTCTCAGATGTTACAGATGGTGCAATATTGCTGACTGATTTTTCAACTCAAGGCTGCTATAAAACAGACATCTCTCTTTCTATTGCCGTTCTCATGACTGAATTATTTCTTATCTGGAAACCATTTTTATTATATGGTTTTATAAAGTGTATTCTGTCAAATATAAAATCACTGCTGTTTTAATGTGCATTGTTATTGTCTCACTTGAGGATATAATCAAAGGCATCTCAAGTATGAGCTTATTTGCCTGGCATCCCTGACTGATTAGAAGTGAAACATTTTCACTGAGATGCTAAAAATACTTCTGTTTATGACATCAGCAATGTGACCGAGGTGGGTGTTTTTTGTAAAGCCTCTTAAAGATTAGAATTGCATGACATATTAATCACATAGTAAGCACAACTTTTTATACTTGGCTCAGATTCTCAACAGGAGGATGCAATGTATGTAACACTGATATCGGAGATGAAAGATAAAAGGACAAAGATTTATTTCTGATTTCAGACTGCAAATAAACTCGATGGGGTTGAAAGAGCATTTTATGTGGCTTCTGGATTAAGTATGAATCACGCATAGTCATTCTTCCTACTGAAGCAGTCTGTTTCCCTCTGTAGTGTAAAATTTGGGAATTCAAAATACATTATGCCCTGTTTTTGCACTTACCTGTAGAAATCTGAATTAAGAAGATCCGGATCTTGGAGATGCAGTCCTCGCTTGAATCCTGCCCTCAAAGATCCAGACCTTGGGGAGGACCCCATACTTCCACATAGGTGCTCTAGCACCCAAGATCTGGATCTTTGAGGTCCGGATGCTAAATTGGTGCTAAACAGGGCACCATGTAAACACCATAGCACCCATTCCAACACTCTGTTTTTCTGGATCCAGAAGGGCCACCAGTGGCATGGTGAAATTGGCCAGTGCAACCGTCACGCACAGTGTATGGGTGCTGGCAGTGGGTGGGGCAGAGAGGCCCGGCTTCATACCTGCTATGCAGTAACTATGAAGCCTGTGCTTGACTCCATAGACAGCTATGGAGGCCATGCAGACCTCCGTAGCTGTGAATGGCAGGGAGGAGCTGGAGCCACCCTGCTACAAATGGTGCCCACTGTGCCTGTCCCTGGACTCCATCGGCCCATTAAGTAGTGAAAATGTGTGTTCCCCAATCCAGTCTTCATGGCTGAAGACCAGTTTATGTACACCATTAAAGAGCTCTGTATGAAACCCAAATTTAAGGGCCCAAAGGACCCATTAAATCCAGATTTCCCCAGCACTCTTGAGGACAGGGCTTTCAGGATGGGTTCCTAAAGGGGTCTTGCATGTGGACAGGGCATGCTTGATCGGTACCAATAGGGTTCCAAATGGGGTCTTAATGAGATCTTAGGGGGGAAGTGCAAAAACAGCCTTAGCCTCAGGAAGTTTCCACATGTTGTATAAGAAGTGGCAAGGACTTGGGCTTTCAGGATGGTGATCACATGTTTCTGTATGAAATTCACAGCTGTCCTGAGTTTTGGGTAGGATAATCTATGCCACTGAAAGAATGGTTGTAGAACACCGAAAAGGAAGTTTTTCTGCATTGCATCTCGACACAGCATGTATATTACAATGTGCAATTTTTCTATGCCTTCTGAAGGTGTGAGGAAAGACCACCTTATTTTTAAGGGATCAAGCCATGGCTGGTGTGACAGCTAAGAAAACCACATTAAGCAAGGAACTTTACTCCTCCCATGCTCATGGAATTGGGACATTCTTGTCCAACTTTGGCTCCCACCACCTACTCTATGGGCTTTCCCTGTCTATATTTTTCTTTGTATTGTCTATGCGTCTGGGCACACACATTTTTTTCTGCAGGTTCAGTCTCTATTTACCCTTCAAAAAGAGGGGATCAGGGGGTAAGCGATCACTGGTATGACAACTAAACAAGCCATGTTGAACAAGGAACTTTATGGGGGGTCTTCCACTCTAAGGTGATCCGGATCTAATGAATGGGTCCTTCAACTAATCCGGATTTAGTAGGTATAGCACCCTATAGCACCCTATTAGCAATGGGTGCTAATGTGCTTGCAGTGGAAACACTGGGGCACCCATGTGGCAAATCAGGATCTACCCACATGGGGCCCGCATGTCACCCCATGTTTTTTGGGGGGTGCCACAGTGGAAGAGGTCTACAGGAAATCTGGATTATAGGTCCTGAAGGACCCATTTAATCCAGATTTCCCTAGAACAGGTGGAAACAAATCTGGCTCTAATGGGGTCTGAAGTGGAAAGAGAGTCTTCCTGCTCTGAGTCTAATAGATCCTTAATGGGTCCCTAATGGGTACTTAATGGGTACTTAGTGCTAGTGGGGAAAAAAAAACCTATATCTCCCATGCCTATGGAATTGAAACATTCCTGTCTACCCGTTGCTGGCACATCTGCTCCAAGGAATACATTTTTTAAAAAATTGCCTAGGCATCCAAGTACCCATCTATTTGTTTCCCCACATTTGCACATAAAAGAGGAAGGTTGGTACGCCAACCATCACAGTATATCCCATCAAGTCTTCCTGCCTTTGTACTAACTAGGGCAATCCTCACTAGAGATGTGAATCAAATTGAATACCTGATAATCCAGTTCTATTCAAATCTTAAATTCAAATTTAACGAGATTCAATTCAAATTAGAATCTAATTAAGAAATACAAAAATACAAAATACAAATAACTAAATAAATACAAAAAACTAAATAAAAAAATTCCACCATGCTAGGGAGGAAGAATCGAGCATGCTGATAGGTAAGGAATGTGGCACTGCCTTGGGGCCATGAACATTGCTCTCTATTTCCACACACAGTCAAAGATCTGGATCTTCAAGATCTAGATCTTTGAGATGGAGTCTGCCTGGAGATCTGGAACTTGAAGATGCTGGTAATCAGGTTCACATGAAATCCAGATTCCCCTGCCCTCTTGGGGACAGGGCCTTGCAGATAGGGACTTCAGTTGGGGCCAGGTGGGGACAGGGCCTTCCAGATTGGTACAAGCTAGGTACTAATCAGGTTCGTATTGGGGTCTTAGAAGGGTTCTAAGTCCTAGTGGAAAAAAGGCCCTTGGTCATCCCATCACAGGGAACCAAGTCTGTAGCACCATCAGTCAATCCAACAGACAGATCCCAAATAAAACCCTGGTTTGCAACAAGATGTTGGCTACAGTGTAAACAGGAATTGTGGACCTTTATTGTCACTTTCCCTTGAAAACTAAAATGAAAATGGAGAGAGGATATCTCATTTTTTAAAAAAATTAAAAATGTGGATCTAGCCAGCCTGTGTGTAACTGTACTGTTATTCACTTTTCAAACCAAAACAAGCTAACCTTAAAAAGCATTCTAATTATATTGTGAAATGCAGTGTTATAGTAATTATATTCATGCCCACTTACTGGAATAACAGATTGTTGCTGGATCATTAACAACATAACTTCAAAACAAACAAGAACACATACATTTTGAATGTTTTGTTTACAAAGAAGGTTTATCAGAAGTGTAAATGTTGCCAACCCAAACTCTGAAAATCCACTCGGTCCGCTTGTATTGAGTTTTGGATGGCAAACTGCTTCCACACTTCCCATAGACATAATAATAGAACAGTGTAGCAACCAAGCAGATGGCATTTTTACCATTAGACAAAGCCCACTGAACCAATTTTCTCACATAATCAATCTTGTTAACCTAGACTGAAAATTGCATAGTCAAAATATAATCAAATAAGCAGTAAACTTTTACAAGGTTGAGTCAAATTTCAATATCAAAATGAAAAACAGAGACTTTTGTTTGTTTTTAAAGGAAACACTATTGAGCAACAGAGAATATGCATTAGTTTTATTCTGAAAAGCATCCTCAGATTCCATATGTCATTGAAATATTTTGTAAGTACCAAATAGTTTTAGTAAAGCAAAGAATGTTATGGAAAGAGTGCAAATATTGTTGTCGAGAATTCTGTTAACAACTGTACTGCTGTACCCAGACGAAAGCCAACAAGAATGTATTGATATAGAAGGCAAAAACCCCCAGTATATTTTCATTATGTAGTGTTCACATAACCACCTTTACAGTTCAACTGTTAAATCTAATGATATCAAATACTGAGAAGCCCCTTATCAAGTACAATATGACACATTTACCATACAGTATTATACAGCTGCAGTATAAACAAAAACATTTCATTACACTTATCTGTATGGGTGAAAAATTAAGCAATTAGTGGCAATTACAGTTGTTTGTATCCCTGTTTGTAACTATTCTCTGCCGCCAAACAGTATATAATATTGGCCCGATGTCTGCAGGGATTTTTCCCTGGGTAGGTGGTCCTAAATTCGTGAACTGCATATAAAAAGTACATCTACACTTTCCCTTGGCTGGATATAGATTTACCCCCCACTGCAGTTATACAAGTTAGGAAAGAAATATATAAAATCAAAATGCAGTGGAAACAAAACAGTTTTCAGTTTGGCACAGAAAAACAGATTGCTCCACAAAGAGTCTAAATATCTCTTTTCTCAGTCCATTACAATGGAGAAGGAGAAGGAGAGAAGAAAAAGAGTTGGTTTTTCATGCCTTTTAAGGGGACTGAAAGAGGCTGACAATGGTTTTTGTTCTTTTCCCCACTACAGGCACCCTGTGGGGTAGGTAGGGCTGTGAGAGCTCAGAAGAGAGCTATGACTAGCCTAAGGTCACCCAGCTGGCTTCATGGAGGAGTAAGAATCAAACCCAATATTCTCAGATGAGAGTCTGGCTCCTTAACCACTAGACCAAACTGGCTCACAAACTGACAAAGCCAGAATGAACCTGATAATTGACAATTGACCCCGTCTCTGAATAGATTCTCAGGTGTAGACTCACTTTTACCCCCAACTTAAAAAAAAAACTTTCAGATAGATCTCAAGATGTCAAATATGCTGCTGCCAAACTTTTCTTGAATGTCAACAGAATTATGCTGGGAGGTGATCCTGTTAAAAAAGTAGCCTTTTATCATAATTGGAATCTTATTTCATTGACAGGGTACATAATTGTTCTGTTGGTTTTATGTTTGTATTCTTTTAGTCAGAGATTGCAGTAAAGCTTTATGAACAGCTGCAAAGAGGCAGGAATAGCTCCCCAAATGCACTCACTCTTTTCAGCATTTTATTTCATTCAAAACTTGGGGTGGGAAATAGGCGTATGACTTCCTGACAACTTTGAACTCATTTTCTTTTCAATAAGTGAGTAATTCAAGTTTGGATGGCCAAATTTTGCAGATACAATATCTGCCCTTTTCTTCTCATATGTGCATCTGCATTATTCTGAGTAGTAGAGTTTGGGAGAGAAAACAAAACCTGTGGGATATTTTTTAGGCTTTCCACCTCATTGGATACTTGCAGGCATTAGCAGAATACCTTTTTGCTACATTCTCTGAAAGCATGCAATAAGGGGATGATTGCAGAAGCATGCAAAAGGTGGAGAGTTAATACACTAAAGCTGAAGGTTGGGGAAACAAAGTGGGAGGACTTAAATATCTTGGCTGCTTAAGGAGACCCATAATATAAGGCGGTGGTCACACTTAAGGTTTAATCCAGCTTCAGTCCACCTTTAGTGTGAGAGAATACATCAGCAAAGTGATAAAACTCTTTTCTTTCAGTGTTAAATAATTCAGAAAAATTCACCTTTGGGATAGATAATGTAGAAAGAAAATTACTGGTCTCTTTACAAATTCATATAAATTCATACGAATTTGGACATTCGGACACGAATCAAATGTTACAAAATTCATACATTAACATTTATTTGAATATGAATGTTTCAGAACATTTGTACAAATAGTTCGGTCATTCGTTAAACATATAGGATATGTATCTGATACACATGTGTTTGTATCTGATATGTATCCATTCATATTGGATACATATCCATTTGTATTGGATATTTGTATTGAATGGAATCCTACCAGATTCAAAGGGGGTCTGTTAAAATGAATACAAATTTTCTAACATTATTTGTTATTAATCAAATGCCAAAAAAACCATTTCTGCACATCTCTAGAAGGTATACATTAACTGAAGGAAATAATATTTTTGTATAGGAGATTTTGCTTCATATTTCAGAGGCAAATCCTAAGCCTAGAACAGTTAAGTGCAGCAGACGATGGGAAATTCATTGCCAGCAATATTATTGCTGAGACTGATTGTTTTGTTCCCATCCCAGCTCTTACGGTGAATGGTGGTAAGCTGGAATGATAATGTTATTAGCTGAAATGTACAGATCTTACTTGTAGTAAGCAAATATTTTCAGGTCCCCTGTGTCTTTCTCTGGTACTCCAAGTTTAGTTTACTAACTTCTATTACTATTCTTTCTTTATCATCCGTCCGTCCGTCCGTCTATCATCCATCCATCCATTCCACCCTATACCCTAAGGTCTCAGGGTGGGTAACAGCATTTAAAAACAGACATATTTAAAATATCTTAATTTATATCCCACCTTGGATTTGGAGGCCTTAAGACAGTTAAAATATCAACAAGACTTAAAACGAACTTAAATTCCCCTAATATGAAGTAAAACTAGAGAAATGGATGAACTTTAGAAGATAAAGGCTCAGGTGAAAAAGCACATCCAGCCATTTGCCAAAAGGTATATAAGGCAGTGCCTGACACATATCAGAGGGAAGATTTTCCCGTAGCCTGAGTCCCACCATAGAAAAGGCTCTATCCAGAGTTGGTCTACTTCAAAACTACCAAAGGGGCAGTTCTACTGATTGACACAGTCAAGGAAGAATATATTGGAGGAACCTGTATTTGGGTACAAAACCATTTCAGGCTTTGTACAGTTGTCAACACTTTGTAAGCAAATGAACAACCAGTGCAAATCCTCTAAGACAAGCGTGTTGGGCCACAAGCCAGAAAGTACCCATTAGTGACCTAGTTGCTGCATTTTTGCAATAGATCCAGCTTCTGGACTGTCTTCAAAGAAACCCTGTACAAAGCAGATTACAGTAGTCTAATCTGAAAGTTACCAAACATGGACAACTGTGTCTGAGTTTGACCTATTCAGAAAAAGTGGAAGTTGGTGAGCCAGCTAGAGGCTGAGAAAGGCACATTTGGTTACTGTTGTCCCCTGGGTTTCAGATGGTAGAGATGAATCCAGTAGAATATGCAGATTTTACATGATCTCCCTCTTCCCAGGACTGGGGTTGGTGCTCCTAGGGTCATAGATTGATGTTTGATAGGCACTACTGGGAATTGTAATCAGAGGGGCGAACATTCTGTGCCAGATCTACTGCCGTTGGCCTAATGAGCTAACTGATTGAGTCAGCCAGCCCCACAGGTGGGGCTGTGTGTCTTGTTGGTGAAACTAATCAGATTGGTGGTAGCAGTGGTGCAAAGCTGTCTGGTAGTACACAGTCTCTGACTCGCTGGATCAGAGCTACAGATAAAGTCCCCTTTTTGTAGCAACAGACCCCTGGTCAATCACCGCCAGTCTTTGTGTAATGTCTGTTTCTTCAGCACCTTGAGGTTGTGTATATAGATCCTGTGAGGTGTGCCACCCAGTGCCATCTGGAAAACATACTCCCCAGTAGGCTTCTTGTACTGCTCTTCATATTCTGGTTGTACTTCCACATACATCTCCTGTTGTCTCACAGCATATAATCCACCAGATATCTGTGCTTCTATGAGCCAATTTGGTCTAGTGGTTAAGGAGCCAGACTCTTATCTGGGAATACCAGGTTTGATTCTGTCCTCCTCCACGAATCAAGCTGGGTAACTCTGGGCAAGTCACAGCTTTCTTTCACAGCATCGCCTACCTCACAGGCTCCTTAAATGGGTGAGAAAAGTGGGGTAGAAAAGCCAGCTCTTCTTCTTGAAGCTGTGGCTGTGGGCACTCCTATGGCCCAGCTGTACTTCTGGGCCCCTTGAGCTGCTTCCCACACAGGGTGGCTGACTGCCTAATGCTCCCAAGCCACTGTGTTGATTTGAACCATCCAGTATCATCAACACATCCAACCTATACACGTTTCCAACTTTTGCCACTTGCAAGCTCATCACAGTTTCTAGCAGACCTCTACCAGGGACTTGTGACACAGTGGTGTCCAGCAGTCAAATTATGCAGCTGAATTGGTTGCATTTGACAAAATTGCTGGAGTTGGTATATACAAAGTACAGTGGGCAAGCCCTAGGCCTATTTGCAGGAGGGCCTCTGGAATGCAAGTAGGAAACCCTGGGACGGGGCATATGCTCTGCTGGAACTGTTCGGAATCACATCAGCCTGTCCCAGGGTGTCCATTCGCGTTCCAGGTTTAGTGCACAATCATGCTCTACATCTGTTCCCGGCTGCCTTGGGCCATCCCACAGCTGTGGGTGCAAAAGGGGAACCCGTCCCCATGTGTCCTAGCCTTCGTTCACTGCAGCTGTTCAGCTGTAGTGCAAAAAGGTCTCTTGTCCTGGGGAGCCACTTTTGTTATCATGATCTCTTGCCTGCCAGCTGCTATTCTTGCACCTGCTGACTGCTCCCACTGTGTTTGTATAAATGCTGACAAGCATGGGTGTTGTAAGCTGCTGCTGTAGCTGGCAAAGCTAGCCAACTGCAATGCAATAAAACTGACAGTCAGGAGATTAATAAGCCAACTGTTAGCTCACTTGTGTTTAAGAGCAGGTTAGGAGTCTGTAACATAAAAATAGATTGGTCCAGGTTTTAGCAACAGGAACAAGGTGAGGTTTTAACAGAAGTGAACAGGTTCCTATGTAAGAAGATAAGCATGTAAAACCAATTTGCCAAGATCAAAGGAGGTTTTACCAGGTTAGAATGAGAGGTAAAATTACCTGAAACATGTTATTCTGAAGAGCGGAGATGCAGCTTGTCCTCAAAGCTGTGTTTGTAGCAAATTGGCTATTCACATCTGAAAAATCATCTTGGGCAAGAATCCCCTTCCATCTTCCATAAAGACTTGGGGCCTTCTTGCTATCCTACAACTTCTACAAACCAATGTTTTCTGCAGTAACACCCCTTGCCTTCTGCATTTCCCTGAGAATGTGTGGTTCAGCCTCCTTGTCTGAATCAAGGGGCCTAGTACTGGGTTCTGCAGGGAGAGGATTGGGGAGGCAGGAATGTGTCCTGGTGTCATGCCTCGTGCCATCAGTGCCTCTTTCTTTGTGGATGAGGAGGCTGTTGGCCATGCCAGGCAAAGCGAGGAAGGGTCAAATGTGCACAGTGATCCCGTCTCCCAAGATGGGGACAGTTCAGATGCAGATACTGACCAGCACCCATAGCAGAGCACTCTGAGGCAACAACAAGAACACCTGAGATGTTCAGAGTATTTGCCTGCCAAATAGCTATGCTGGGGAGGGTGAGGCTCACCCAGTCCTTCTTAAGAATGCCCAAACCCAGCAAAAGCCGTTGCAGACAATGGATCTTTACTTGCAACCTCAGCTCCTGTACTTTCTGTGTTCCTGAACCTTTGACTGATTTATGAGAACAAAGACCCTCTAGAAATGCTGACCTCAGCATTCCTGACCACTCTATAATGCTTTTTCCTCCGAGAATTCTGAAACCTGAGGCTTTTCCGCACTGCAACGCGTTCCAAACGGACCGCGTTCAGGCGGGAAGCTTAAGACAGCTCCGGGCGCTTTCACCGTTCACACACAGGCGCGCCAGAATGCATTCCGGCACGCCTGTGTGTGAACGGTAAAAGCGCCCAGAACTGTCTTGGCCGGCAAAGGCCGGCCAGGGGCGCGGAGACAGCTGCGGAGGCAGATCGGCAATCAGCTGATTGTCAAACAGCTGATTGCCAAACCTGCGCCGGCGGGGGAGGCGGGCCCGCGGCTGTTCGGGAGCGAGAAGCAAGCGCGAATCCTTCTCCTCCCGAACGCCTGCGGGCAGTTCGTCCGCGCCCAAACGCATGTAGAGCACTTCAAAGTGCTCTACATTTGGAACGCGCGAGAGACAGCTCCGGATACGTCGGATCGCAAGCCCCGCGGCGGCAATGCGTTTGCCACGTTCTGGGCTGTCTCCCGCGCGTTCCAAACACCCCCGTGTGAAAACGTCTCAGATCCGACTGCTCACTGCCATTACCTTGCTGCATCTATGTGTGTTTAAGACACCTGGTGATGACATTGCTAAAGTTTGATTATCTATTGCATTTCTGGTGACACATTTTCTTCCTTGTTGGACAAAAAGCCACCAGGCAGGGGTATGTCAATGAGAGCTAAGGTCAGGTTCCTCTGAGATGTTGAACAAAAAATCTGACACAGCTATACCTAAAGAAGTAGGGCAGAACCACTGCAGCACAGCACCACCAATTGCCCAGTCACAATGCCAGCAGCTACTGAGAGATGAAAAAGAACTAATTAGGGCTGCCCTCCCTCTGTCGCTCTTCCAATATGAATCATCCATCAGCTGTTTTGGTGCCATAACCAGGTCTGAAGTCAGATTGAAATGGATCTTGATGATTTGTTTCCTCTGTTTCCTGCAACTTAATTTGCATGAAACATCTTGTCTAGAAAGGAAATATTGGCAACTGGAGATACTTATCTAATACCTCAAGGTGCAGAGTGGTTCTCTTAAGAATATATCTCAGATTTATTAACAGATCTTAGCATACATGGCCTCTTGAAATGAAGCATTTACCACTCTCTGCATCCACTTAGCCAAAATCTCTGTTTTCTTTTATTAACAGTGATGGACAAGGACGAAAGAAAAATGTGAGCAGCCAAATTGATGCAAAAAAGGTTGCCCACCCCACCTTAATTGATCCAAATTAATAGAACCGAACAGTACTCTGGACACTGCCACGGAGCCACTTTGGATTATATCCAAATTCTTGGAAATGAGAGATTTTATCCTCTGCAAGCATCTCTCAGCAGACCTTCAAAGGCAGAACTAGATCTCATTGTTGGCTCTGACTCCAGGCCCTTTAATGATACAGAAGACAGCACTGCCTTGTGATAGGCACAAGAGTGTGTTCTTAATGGTGTTTAATCAGATTCATACAGGTATTCACACCACTTGCACTCTGGCTATAACTTGGGAAGAAGTGAATATGTCTCCACCTCTAAACATCTCACAACTTATTGAGGCTCTTGCTATGTCAAAGGTATAGCATCCTTGTGAGAGTCAAGAGAATATGCCATGTCAGCTGGGATCTTCCCTAGAGCTTTCAGGAATCCATCACATTCTGTTAAACCACTAAGAGTAGGTCATCTAAGTATCCCACCTCACTTCATCCCACCACTGTCACTGTAAATGGTCTCCTCATGATGATGGATTTACTCTAAGTCTACTCTTGGTCACGCACCACTCTTTCTATTTAGCCTTCCAAATCCCACTGTGGTGTAACTACCAACACCATGTATGAAATGACCTCAACCAGCTGAAATAAGGAAACTGGATGAGTAATACATTGACAGCAGTCTTATTTGACCCTTTTACACCAACACAAGGAATAAACTCACAAAAGCAGTCACCGGGAAAATCAGGTATCTGGTTAGAAGCATGCAGTCTATGGACTATTGTGACTTCCCACTCTACCTATCCGGATTGATGCTTCATAGAATACCCTGGAAGGCAGAGCTGTGAAAGTACTGGTCCTCTTAGTTCTCTTGCCTCAATATCTGTGACGTATAACCTACTTGCTGTCCACTGTTAAGTTGTGAATGATATATGCTTTATTTTGCACTGAACTTGTATTTAGTATGAGCACCACCTGGTTGAAGAGCAGATTAGAAGGAAGGATATTCGTAATATGTTTTGCGTTCATTTTCTGAACCATCCTTTTCTGCGTCCCATCAACATATTTGTCTTGTCAGTGACGACTGAAGTAGGAAGCCCTGGTCATTCCCCTTTCTTTGATACAATCCCAGACAGACAACTCCAAGCTATCTTCTTTCAAAAAGTCTGCCTTGAACTCTACTCACTCTTTAATAACTGTTTAACTCTGTGGTCAACAGAAAGATGGAATTCCTGGCTCTTGACTTTGATACTTTGGGCTAAGGACATTGTCTTGTATCCATATGGAAGGTCCTATCTACTTCAGGAAGATATAGACTTCAGTCTCAGTCTAATTGGCTGTTATATAGTGCTAGCTGTCAGTGCTAGATGAAGGCAGGATTTACATGGAAGAGGATTGCTATACTACAGTGTTGCCCATAAAGTGGGCATATTGTTTGCATGCTGCCTGCTGTCCCCACTCATCAAGGTCAATGTCAAAGCTTCTTTGGCTGCAGTCTTGATCGTTTGGGAAATCCCTCCTACCCATCAAATGAAATATAGGGATTTCCCAGCTGCTATCATGATGGAGGGGGCTGCCTCCAGCTGTCAAGATCACAGCCCAGGAAATCCTCAGCTGCAATCTTAACAGATATCACTGAAGAGATAGGAGCCACCAATGGGCTCTTTTCCCCACTCTGCCATCCGGCACCATAAGAAATGCTTATGGTGACACAGTAGCAGGACAAGTTCAGGCCATTCAGATGCCACACTCATCCAGTGCACCTGACTGGCACATGTATAGCACAACAAAGGCACCAGGCGGGTCCTGCTAAAGTTTTTGCAAAAACAAAACAAAAGTGAGATAGGTTGGGAAAAATAAGCAAGTCTTTTTCCTCCAGCTTTGAATGAGCATGAGGGAAGCTGCTTAATATTAACTCACACCAAGTGCTGAAAAGGGATAAGATAAGATTACACATAACATTTATTCATAAATATAATTCAAGAAGGGCCACATGAAGTATACATGGATGGAACCGTCTCTTCATCCAGCAATCTATCAATAATAGTTTTTAAAAAGAATATTTAAACAGTTTAATAAAAATTTGATAGTATACTTACAGTCCAATTTGACCTCAGAGTTTGCCATAGCGTGTAACACCTATCCAGACCCGTCTCTCATCCAGGGTAGTTCATATTATAGTAACGTTGCCACAGATTTCAGCAGGAAATTGTTTACTCAAAAATGGCCTTCCTTCCTTCCTTCCTTCCTATATTTATCATGTAATAGGATTGTGGAAGGTAGGGTTTGTTAATGATTGATCTCCACTCTGCAATGGTTGTGATCTGAAATTCTTGGAGATCCCAACACTCCCTGTATATCCTTTTAAAAGGATCATTTCTACTTGTACTTGAAAACACAGTGAAGAAAGGTCCACCATATCTGAATATCATGCTGGAACTCGTGACTTGAATCATTCTTTTAATAGGATTGGGATGTGCAAAATATCACCTTGAATTGTTTTTTTGAATCTTGAGTACCAAGATTGCTAAGTGAAACAGCTAGCAAGCTTAGCTCTAGCAATAAGATGAACACTCATCTACATAAGAACATAAGAGGCCACAGCTCATCTAATCCAGTATCCCATCTCACCCAGTATCCCACCAATAGCTTCTTCCATTCTTAAGCAACAGACTAAGGCAAAATCTTCACCTGCTCTCAGTTCCCTGCAAATGACTTTTAGAGGCACCCTTACCTGTCTCTCCAACCTGGAGGCAGTACCCAGGCATCCATTCTGACAGCCATTTATACACGTGTCCTTCATGGGTTTGTCCAACCCTTTCTTAAGGTTATCTATGGTAGTGGGCATCACCACTTCCTCTGGTAGTAAATTCCAGAGATTGAATATCTGCTGGATGAAAAAAAAATTCCCTTGTTTATCCTAACTCTCCTGCCCATCAACATTGTAGAATGCCCCCAGATTCTAGTTTTGCATAACAAGGAAAAGACTCTGAACTGCACTCATTCATGGCTACGCCTCCCAGCCTCCTCAGATCCTGGGAAGCAGGGAAACTGTTCCTGCCAAGCAATGGAGTATTAGTAGACTGAATTCAATAATTTTATTCCACTGTTCATTTAAATTATTCTGAAATTTGTGTGTTCCCAGATTTAGCTAATAGTAGACTCCTGTGGCATACTTTGGCTCAAATAGAATAGAATTTTGTATAGTATTGATAATTGCAGTATTTAAGTATAGCTCATTGTAAGGATTACTCTTCTGGAAAGATATTTTAACATTTTGTTTAGTAATTGTATGTAGTAGTCTTTAATAGCTAGTATAGTTATACATGGAGACTAACAGTATACAGTATTACATTGGGTAGGGGTATGAAACAATGAAAACTGTAAACTATTTTTTTAAAAAAAATGTCTCAGTTAATGCTTTTGCTTTTATTTCTTGTTTTCAATATTAGATTCAGCCAATCAACCACCTATTTCCCTTTTTTGTTTTTCATGAACCTAGCTGCCTTCTGGGTTACTACAAGTGGAACTATAATGAAACAACCCAGCAGACATTAGGCGGTTTTCAGATTAGTGGAATAAAATCTGCTATTGTTAAGAAAATACGCAGCTTACTTGCTGCGAAGCCATGACACGCCATCCAGATTAGAGGACCCTCCCAGCAGCTTCCTCCTCAGCAGCTGTGATACTTCCGCGGCATGCAGGGTGAGACATTCACCATGTGTGAGGAGGCAGCCGATGAGAGCTGAGCTGCAGACTCAGCTCTTGTTCATTGTTCTTACTGGACTGGCAGGAACGTTCGAACTTGTCTGAAACTGCGTAGCGAATGTTGATCGTTCCTCAGTAGATAAATGTGAAGTAGTGGGGGCATAATTTGCCACTGCTACGCAGGATGGGGCATAAGGTTTGATGACCACACCTCAGCTGTGCATTCCATTGCACAGCTTTCCTAAGTCTGGGCACATCCTAGGTTGAAATTGCTATCATGAGAAACCCATGATCGTTGCCTGATTTCCCATAACAGTGGTATTACAAGATATCGACTCACTATCCCGTTCTATATTGGGGACAGCACAATTACACCTGGCATTTCCAATTAAGACTCACATCTGGAGGCACCCTAAGGATCTGGCAGGGTCTCAGAATCAGGGAGTAAAATATTACAGGTTGGGGAAAATTCTAATTTTTTTAAGTGTTTGATCTAGTTTCTGGGTTTTAGTAAGTTCTGTGTGCTTTATCAACTTTACTAGGAGGCATTGTGGATAAGGATCTTCGTCGCTACCTCAATTTGCGGTTCCAGAAGGGTTCAGTGGACCACGAGCTTCAGCAGATCATCCGAGACAATCTCTACCTCCGAACAGTGCCATGTAAGTACTGCTGGTGGTCCTTGTAAAGAGGGTGCGCATAACCACTATACTATTAGGATACAAAATATAGAATCATTTGGGTAAAAAAAGAACATTATGTCCATTAATTTTTTTTATTTGAATTTTTTATCCTGCCCTATACCCAAAGGTCTCAGGGCAGGTTACAACATTAAAAAACAGTGAACATATAAAATGAACAGATTAAGCCATAACAGTGCCTGAATGTCGGGAGGATTGTAGCTTTTTAATAAAATAGTTTAGATAATTTTAGACAACTTTTAAAAAGGAAACAACAATAACACCAGGGCTCTGGAGACCAACAGAACAATACTGTACCAAATTATATAGTTCCTTACCCTATTTAGTTTTGTCTCCCAACCCCCTCCACCTGTTTCCCCCCAATTTGGTGAAGTCCAAGGTTGCTTTCTAGACAGACGTGAGGGGAAACTTCAGCACCACCCAATTCCCAGTTTGGGAATTTACACAGGCAGAAAAGGAAGTGCCTCAGAAACCACAAGTTAGAAAGGGCATAAGTTTTACAATGGGAGTGACAACAGCCAACTGCGGAAAGTCTAAAACAAAGCGATACATACATCCCAGAAGCACACACAATGCGCACAACAGCAAACAGCAGGCGCCATTAAGAACTTAGCAATGTATATATGAAATATAGCAACAAGATAAAAGATCTGCTTCTATAATGTTCAGCCTACAACATATATACAAAAGTTAGTGATTTTAAATTAGCCCTAGAAAGAAACTGAAAGTTGATATTTCAACCAATGCTTTAAAATGTTCTTTTATTACCCGTTTATGCTGTAGCATGTGCACGCATTGTAAAAGTTGTGATATCATTTTCTTAATTAAATTACTCTTTCTGCTGCGGAGGTCGTGCAACCAGAGTATTTAGCAGAGGCGGAGAGATTGTTTGTCTAGTTGGTTTAAAGTGACGGTTTTTGAGTGCAGTTTGCTCTGAAGCAACCATTGGACACGTCTTCGAAGAAAGTGTGACCTCCTCCTGTCAGTGTTCAGTTCTGGGTTGTTTCTGTTTTCAGTTTTTTATTCTTTGCATATATGGTTGTGAAGGAGAGGCTTACAGACACAGGCTATAGCTAAGGGACAATTGGGAGCCTCTCTATGCCTCATTTTGATTTTGGACACAGATTCCTAGGGTCCAGTCCAATTCACAGGTGGCTGTATTGGTGAAAAAAGATTGCTCTGTAAGCTATTGAGTACCTGAAGGAAAAAGTATTATGTACTCGGGAAAAGGAGACGTACCGTTCGTCAATTTCTTTCAGTAATGGAATTTATTTTGAGGAAAATTTCTACTCTCTTAGATTTAAAAGTTATATTGCATATTCAAGAACTTAATTTAAAATAAAATGTCAAGATTTTATGATTGTTGCACCACTGTCTTTCCAAGTGAGCTCCATTCTGTTCTCAGACTCATTTTTTATTTTTACTCTTCTTTTACTTTTAATCTTTGCTCATATACATGTAGAAACACATTCATAGCAGAAATGCTGCTTGAATCATAATATCACTTTGTGCATATATTCCACAGTGTTTCTAAAAGGGGTTTTAATTATATCTCATTTTTAGGTATGTTACGTTCTACTGAATTTTTCTTTCTATTGTGAATTTTGTCATTAACATTGTGTGCTAACACATCTACCCAAAATAAATATCTACTGATTCCTAGTCCCAGGAAAGTTTTATGATTATAGGATTATTGTGATATTCAATTTTTATATTTGTATCTCATAATGTAAATGTCTAATACTACATTGTCAATATGCTTTTTAGAGGACTCTGGACTCAATATGCTTTTTAGAGGACTCAGTATGCTTTTTGGAGGAAACTTATATCAGTTTATAAGCTAGCATCTTCCATAGGAAGCATTTGAAAAGAGTATGGCCCTTTCTGCCTGGGCCTTTAATCCAGATTAAGGGTGCATGTAGTAAGCATCTGGGCCTCTAGATCCACATGTTGATGCAAATCTATGAATCTCTGCCTCTTGCTGGTATTGCTTCATCTCTTTTAAACTAAGTGCGATACTGATCAAGGAAGCCTTGATTGAGATTACTGGCAGACTAGTCACTCCAAAGTCACTTCGAAGATCAGCACAGACTTCAAAGATGCTCCAGAGCTATTTTGCACAGACTTCAAAGTGACTTCAAAATCACTTTGAAGTGACTTTGGAGCTGCTTTGGAGATTGCACCCCTGTCCCCTCAAACACCTGGGTTGACAGGCAGACCCCTCAGGGGTAGATCCGGATTTCCAAGTGGGTGCTCCGGTGTTTCCACAGCAGGGAGGCTAGCACCCATTGCTGTTGGGTGCTAGACCACCCATGGAAACACATTGGGTACTTTCCTTAATCCAGATCTACTAGATCTGGATTAAGGGAAGTACCCATTCCCTAGGTCCAGATCTTCTTAGATCTGGATTAAAGGAGCACGGTGGAAAAACACCCATAATTTTCAGTCATGCATGCATAGATACTGTTTTGATCACTACATCATCAATAGTGTTGGCCTTTCTGAGCTTTTCCTCTGCAAAATATTATCTTTTCTCATCTCTTTTGAAGACTGGTGTGTGTATTTTAAAAAACAACAACAATTCTCTTTTTGTTTTTGTTATTTGTTTGGTTCTGTTTTAGATTAGGTAATTAAGGTTAATCCCTTGAGTTACAAGTGTTCCAGAAGAAAATAATACATACAGTGATTACATCATGAGTGATTAATGTTTGAGGAATAAAATGGTGTCTTTAGTGTACTGAAAACTAAAAGGGCTATAGTTTTCCCAAATGAGAAGGTTTCAAGAATTTTGAGTCAGTATAGCATGTTATAAGTTTTCTTTCTACTTGTGTTCTGGCATGTTTAAACCTGCATATTGGTGGTAGATTAGACTAGAACATGTTACAGTCTGTGAGGAGGAAGTTCAAGAATCTGAGGCCTATTCACACTACAGTCCATAGGGCATGATTAGGGAACTTCTGGGGAAGAGCATCCACCTTGAGGAGGCTGTTACTCCCAGAAATTCTCTAATCATGCACTGAGTGTGGAGCATGATAACCTTAACCAAAATCTTACCTGGTGTGTCCAGGCAGCAGCTATTCACAAGTCTTCTGGTATTCCAGGGTCATCTGAGGTGCCATGCAAGTGCGTTGACACCTCAGACAACCATGCACAGAGCGTCCATGTAGTCATGGAAACAGTTCTAATGCATGTGAAGTCCTGGAGGGCGCCACAACCAAAATGGCAGTGCCCAGAAGAGGTGAAGGACCAATCGCTAGGGGATTGCTCTGCAAATGCGAGCGCTAGTCAACATTCAGTGATTACATTCCTTTCCAGTCCGACAGACAGGAAGGGAAGTGCAAAATCATCCCTGGTCTTTGAATAAAGAAGCCTTCTTAGGACCATCCTTTGATTTGATAAAACTCTCCTAATTGGTGGATCAGTTCTTGCACGCATTTACCTTCTGGGCTTTTCTGTGAGGTTCAGAGGTTTTCAGTCAGGGATGTCAGGTAAAGCTTTTTACACAAGGAGCAAGATTTCTTTGGAGGCTTTGAAAGTTATTGCTCTGTGACAGGTGCACAATTTCTGTTGCTTGCCTTTAAGGCAATGGTAGTTCCTACCTTGCACCCTTACCTCACTGTTTCAGCTGTCTGGAGCATGTGACAGCAGGCACAATACAAAAAGAAAATTGGCTGTAGCTCAGAGGTTGAGCAAACTACTTGGAAAGTAAAGAGCAATAGGTTTCATCCTCAGCCTCTCCCAAAAGTAAGCAGCGGTCAACCACTTCTACATCTCTGTGAAGAAAGTTTCATAAAGGTGCCCATGAGCAATTGAATCTATTTGAGCTGTAGCATTTTTGGAACTACACATTATTTTAAGTGTGCAGCTAGGGCTGTTTATGCACTGAGCTGGACTAATTCATCCCAGGCCAAGGCAGAACACCTTGGGATTTTGTGGGCTGGGATAAAGCTGTCTGCATTCTGAATAGGCCAGTTTGGCCAAGACCTGAACATCAGTTCCAAAGACTGATTTAAAAACTGTTCAAATCCTGGAGGGGAAAAAATGTTTTCTATAAAAAGTTTTTTAAAAACAACAATCTGAGATAAAACCTTATAGTGGGCCTTTAAACAACAACAAGAAGAGTTGGCTTTTCTACCCCACGTTTCTCACCCGTTTAAGGGGATTCAAAATGGCTGACAAAGCTTTCTATTCTACTCCCCACAACAGACACCCTGTGAGGTAGGTGGGGCTGTGAGAGCTCAGAAGAGAGCTGTGACTAACCGAAGGTCACCCAGCTGGCTTCATGGGGGAGGGCAGAATCGAACCTGGTATTCCCAGATTAGAGTCCAGCTCCCTAAAACACTAGACCAAAATGGCTCAGCCTTCTAAATCCCAAACAGTCCATGAGGCTCCTGTCGATGTGGCAACCAAGCAAAATATAAAATGGTAAGAGTTGCGACAAAGGCTCCAGCAGTTGGTCCTTACAGCTGCTCAATGGGGCTTGTGAAATGATTCATTAAGCTTACTCAGTTCATGGATCCTGCATAAGTTCAAGTTGCTGAATCAGTCTGGATGACGACCCCTGTGGCAACTTCTTTTTCCATCTCATGCCTGTATCCCTGCCTTGTTTGCACAATGACATATATTAGGTAAGAGATGATATACACAATCTATTTTCATATTTATATGTTTTTTGCCATTTTTTTCTCCAAGAATATTAGTTACAGGTTTAAAAGAGGAATCTTGTGGGAAGGAACCCCATCAAAATCTACCCTGCTTCCCCATCAGGGGCCATTTCTCTCACATGGTAGTTGACAGTGATATCACCTTGGTTTTTAACTGATGTTTTGGAGGAGTTTTTAAAAACTGAGGTTGAACTTGTTAAAAGTCTTTGTGGCTTCCTATACAAACTTAGTAATTTGTACAAATGGCTTGAAGAAAGGAAGCAGCAAGAACTTTGATAAGATAACTAATGTTATTGATCCCTTGAAAATCTGAAGGTGGGTAACATAAAATTCTAATAAAACCGGTCATCTGGCAAAGCACTGTTAGCACACAAATAGCTTATTATGCAAGGTAGACATGAATCTACAATCTCATGTAAGAATTCATTGTGTTAGTTTAAGATATAAATTTCTAAGTGGTATGGATTCTAGTATGACAGTGGCAAATTTTCTGATGGCATTCTGCCAGTGTTAAATGCAATTCTGAATCATTGCAATTCCCTGATAAAGTGTGGTGGCAGAGCGTTAGCCTAAGAATAGTTTCCATATGTCTCTTTATTCCAGGAAGATGCATTTGTGCCTTTCTACCCGCCCTTGTTTTCATAGGCTCATAGTTCAGATTTCCAGAATGCATGTTAAAAAGAAAAACTTTTCATGATAGCACCAAGAACAGAGATGTGGAAAGGCAACACTCCAGAGGAGACATTATCATAGCAGATACTACTTTAAGTGAAAACATTTAGACAGTCATTTTGGGTTCATCAAAAGCTAGTTTTAATTTTCCTACTGAGATCTCAAATGCCCTTCTAATGCAAATAAGGGAAAAAGTATAGAAAACAAAAGTAAAATGTTTTCTATATTTCTATACTTTTATAAGAAAAAAACAGCTCAAAAGCTGACTAATATTGCATTTATTTCATTTATTTATTTATTTATTTATTTATTTATTTATTTATTTATTTATTTATTTATTTATTTATTTATTTATTTATTTATTTATTTATTTATTTATTTCAATCCTGCCCTATACCCAAAGGTCTCAGGGTGGGTAACAGCATTTAAAATCAGACATATATTAAGACAACAATAGTAATATTAAAACAATAACATTGTCTGTAAAGTGGGAAGAGACAGTATATTAGTCTCTAGCTATTACCTCAGAATGACCCAGATTGAAAGAGAGGAAGAAGAACAGAAGGATAGGTTTGGGCCTTTCTGCACTGGCTGGTAAACCAGTCCAGTGCAAGATCTAAGGCCTTTTTGCACTACAGCCCAACGGCTGTAGTGTAGTAAGGCTAGGAAACGTGGGGACGGATTTCCCATTCACACCTAGGCAGGTAAGGAGTGTGTGGCCACGTGTTTCTACCTTTCCACGTGTGAAAGGGAAATCTGTCCCCGCATGGCCTAGCCTGAAAAGGCTGGCATGGAGGTGGGAGGCCTCTTCCAGGCCTGCTTCCATTGGGTTGAATTCGACCCAGGATCAGGCAGGCCTGTCATGTTCCTTCCCCAGTTCCCATGGGCTCCAGGGGACCAGATTGGGTCCCCTAGAGCCCGAAGGAACCCCCCACCCAGGCATCCCCCCCACCCGGGCATCCCCTCCACCTGGGCACTCCCCCACCTGGGCACAGGCCTACATGGGGACACACTGTCAAGAGATAGAGGAGAAAATGTGTAGATGTGAATAGGGAAAACAAATTCCACACAGGAAGTACAGAAGATAATCTAGTTAGCTTAGTATCTAGTAAGAAGACTCTTTCAAGGTGAAGATAGGTGAGGTGTGCAAAACATCACCAGTTCTCCTAGACTGAGACAGCATCATAGAGATTGCAACAGCTTGCGTAAGACAGAGGCAAATGACTCAAGATCAGGAGTTTGGGTGTCATTTGAGTCATTGTGACCTTGCTAGTAGAACTATATAAGTAGGTGCAGAGCCAATGTATTGTTTACAATTTGACGGAGCGCTGGAGAGAGCGGGGGAGACTTTGTATATATTGATGGAAGCAATAAATCCTTTTCGGTGACTGGCTGTGGTGCGGAATTCTTTCTTTCTACCTGCGACAGAGGTGTGATGGTGCTGAAAGAACAGCTCCCGAAGCCAGGACGAGGGGGAGAGCTTGGGCCAGGAAAGGCAAGCAGAGAGAAGCAACAGAGAGTTGCTGATTTATTTACTGACAAGGGTTATGGGCCCAGAGCGTTAACCCTGCGTGTGCTGGATAGTTCAACTGACTGTGAGTGCCGAAAGGCTAAGTGAAAAGAGAATCGGACGGCTGTCTGATTATCTAGTGTTGTGTGTCTGTTTTTTGTCACGTTTGACAGAAGAAGGAGAGAGGAAACTGCACTGCCTGAGAGATGGAAGCTGCACGTTTTCCAAAACTGGATGAGACGAACTTTTCCGCTTGGGCTGTTTACGCGGAAGCGCTGCTCACAAGGGAAAGGCTCTGGGATGTTGTTGACGCAGGCGTGGCAGCCGGTACGGTCGGAGAGGATCAGAGGGCAAGGGCAACCATTTTGCTCACGATCACGCCACCGCAAATCAACCACATCCGTGGAAAGGTAACTTCGAAGGAAGTCTGGGATACGTTGAAAGAGATCCACCAATCTCAAACAGCACTGTCAAGAATGATTTGGTGTAGGAGGCTGTATGCTTGCAAGATGCAGAAGGCGCAAGCTCCTGAGAAGCACCTGGAAATCATGGCAGACTTGTTCCAGCAAGTTGCAACCAGAGGGATCGAAATCAGTCCAACGCAGAGAGCATTTATCCTATTAGGAAGTCTGACTGATGAGTTTGAAAATATCCTGTGGAGTCTGCAGTGTGTTGACCAGAGGCAGCTAACTCCAGAGATGGTAGCATCACGAGTCTTGGAGGAATGCCAGCGTAGGGACTACGAGGCGAAACTCCAGAGACAGGAAAAAGGAGTGATTCAAACCCACTCAATCGAGACCTTCAATGATGTTGAACCTGAAAAAGCATTGGTGTCCAGAGGGAGAAAATGCTTCCACTGTGGTGGAAAGGATCATTTCATTAAGGACTGTAAAAAGTTGGCTGAGGAAAGAGCCAGGAAACAATCCAGGTTTGCTGCAAGCAAGAGAGGGGTTGTGAAAGTCGTGAAAAGCTGTGAGTCTGTAGCCTGTGTGGCTGCAAGCCCTAGCTGGGTGTTGGACTCGGGGGCAAGTTCTCACATGGTCAATTGTGAAAAGCTCTTGAAAAATAAAATGCCTTCGAACGTACATTCAGTCATGTTGGCGAATGGCGAATCGAAACAGGTATGGGCAGAAGGGACGGTAAAAATACCATGTTTTGAAAAGGATTTTTCAAATGTATTGTGTGTTCCTGAGTTGCAAGACTGTTTAATCAGTGTTTCTGAATTAACAAACAGTAATTATACTTTGTGTTTCAAGGGGAATGATTGTACTATTAGCATAAATGATGAGATTTGTGCTAGGGCAGTCAAGCGAAACAAAGTGTATGTGATGACTGGCAGGGCAGAATGCGCGTTAGCTGTTAATGTGCCTAGGCACTTGAACTGCGCCCATTATTGCCAAGAAGCCAGAGGGCATGTGAACTTCACAAGTGTGGAAAAACTAGAGGAAGTGTGTCCAAAATTTCAGATGGAAATTTGTTCAAGTGATTGGGATGGTTCAGTTTGTGGCAAGGTGAAGCCTGAAGCTCTTCCTGTAGCCAAAGTTAACAAACGCACGACAGAAAGATTGTTTCGGACTGTGCAGGCAAATTTGGCTGACCCTTTAACAAAGCCTGTGGGCAGCAAGAACCAGTACTTCATGGGCATTGAAGATTGTCCTACACAGTATTCGTATGTGATCCCTATGACAGGGAAAAGTGAAGTAGCTGAACACTTTAGAGACTGGGTAAACATGGGTGAAAAGCATGAAGGAATCTTAAAGCAAATGTGGGGGGAGGCAATTTTGACTGATGATCATGTTGCTAACCATGCTTGGAATTCTTTTGTAAAGGAAATGCTTTATCATATGCTGTATGGTAGACCATCAAACCTTGAATGTATAAGAGGTTGTTGGCAATATGCAAATGTATATGATGTATATGTACCTGCAAATTTCTGGAAAAGGTTAATGTTTGTGGAGTATCCTGGAAACAGCTATAGATTTCGTTCAAGTCATGGAGAAATCTTACTGTCCAGGAGTGCCAACTTTGAGAGATATTCCAGCTGGGAAAGGCTCCATGTGAACAAGGAGGTTTTTCTCAAGCTAGGGCAGAGTGCCACAGATGCTGGAAATGGAGGGGCACTAAAGCAAGAAGGTTCTACAGATAGTGAGACTAACACTTCTGCAAATGAACAAACACAAACACAGCCTAGGTCAGATAATGGGAATGGCAAAGGAAGGACACAGGTGATCCTACCAAGGAGAACTCAGAGAGTTAGAAAGCCCCCAGATTGGTTTGTGGGACAAACTGCAAACACTTGCAGAGTGATAGCAGGAGGCAAGTGGGTATTCAAGAGGCAGGAAAGGCCAGATGAAACCCAGAAACACAGAGGTAGAGACAGCAGAGAGGTGAATGATCCTGAAGTACCTGGAGAGGACCAAGGAGGGAGAGTTGGTAATCCAGAGCAGTGGGCAAGAACTGGAGTACTGTGTGGCATAGGTTGAAAGAGATAAAGTGCAGATAGCTTAAAGATACACATCTAAACATTTTTGGAGGGGATTGTCAAGAGATAGAGGAGAAAATGTGTAGATGTGAATAGGGAAAACAAATTCCACACAGGAAGTACAGAAGATAATCTAGTTAGCTTAGTATCTAGTAAGAAGACTCTTTCAAGGTGAAGATAGGTGAGGTGTGCAAAACATCACCAGTTCTCCTAGACTGAGACAGCATCATAGAGATTGCAACAGCTTGCGTAAGACAGAGGCAAATGACTCAAGATCAGGAGTTTGGGTGTCATTTGAGTCATTGTGACCTTGCTAGTAGAACTATATAAGTAGGTGCAGAGCCAATGTATTGTTTACAATTTGACGGAGCGCTGGAGAGAGCGGGGGAGACTTTGTATATATTGATGGAAGCAATAAATCCTTTTCGGTGACTGGCTGTGGTGCGGAATTCTTTCTTTCTACCTGCGACAGAGGTGTGATGGTGCTGAAAGAACAGCTCCCGAAGCCAGGACGAGGGGGAGAGCTTGGGCCAGGAAAGGCAAGCAGAGAGAAGCAACAGAGAGTTGCTGATTTATTTACTGACACACACAGGCAAGGCACTTACCTCATGCTTGCCATGGACCAAAGTAGGTGGTGCAGCTGGTGGCATTGTGCATCTGTGCATGCCGCTCGCTCTGATTGGCTAGCCAGCGGCCACGCCAGCCACTTCTAAACCCAGCAAACACAAGGTATGTGCCTCATGTGCGGGTCCCCATGTAGGCCTGTGCCCGGGGGGGGGTACCTGGGGGGGTTCCTGCAGGCTCTAGTGGACCCAGTCTGGTCCCCTAGAGCCCCCAGGAACTAACACGACAGGCCTGCCCATTGGGGCCCGCAGCTACCAAGGAGGGAGCGTGGAATGTGGGACACCCAGGAAGGCCCTGGGCTGGGTGTAGAGCACAATTTGTTGCTCTACACCCGGAACGTAAGTGTGTGCCCTGGCATGGGATGGGGTGGTTCCGAACAGAACCGCCAGCCCAGCAGAGCAAGTGCTCCATCCTAGGGTGTCCTAAATGCGTTCCATAGACCCTTGTGCAAAAAGACCTCTAGTCTGTTTCAGAGCCACTCTCCTCCACACTTTGGAGTGGAAGAGAGAGGCCACGCACCCGGCTAATATGCTGTGTCCATACTGGGCACAGCATAGCCCTGGCTAGGTGGCCAAAAATGGCTGCACCTGCATAGACTGAGACATCAGTGGAGCTGTTTAACCAAAATGGCTGTCTTGACTGAGACAACAGGAGACCTGTCATACTGCCAAGTAAACTGGCTCAGGGAATAATATAGAAGGGCATATGTTTCCCTGTTCCAGTTTAGCGGGGAGACCTATTTTGGCAGTTCATCAAGTTGGGCCACTAAAACTTCCATTTCCATTTCCATTTTTATTTGTATAATGCCTTTCCAAATAAAATTTTGCCCAAGGCGGTTTACAACAAACATTTACAATAATAAAAACATTATAAAAATACATTATAAAAAATGCACATCATGCAAAATATTGCAAAATAAGCCAAAACACAAACACAAATTGAGGCAGCTGAGGCCAAATGGAGTCCAGAGCAGCTGACCAAAAGTCCCAGTCCATTTCCAAATTTTTAATACTACCCTTCAAAAAAAAAAATGCTCAAGGCAGTTATAAGAAAGAATACAATGCAAAATGATTAATTATAAAATTACACATAAAATTACATAACATTTTATACATTATAAAACAGCCATTATAAAACAGCCATTATACAACATTATAAAACAGACATCACCATTATACAATCACCCAAAACTGTAGGGGAAAGGCCATAGGCACATCAGTGCAGAAGCTTGTCAGTTCTTCCTCCTCCATCCACAGTACTTATCCCTCGAGGGAGGGTGGGGCTCAGGCAGCAAATGCCCAGGTGCAGCAGCCAGCCAGTTCTTCACCCTCCAGCCATAGTTCTTATACCTTGTGGAAGGGTAGGGCTCAGGCAGCAAATGCCTAGGTGCAGCAGCCAGCTCTCTATAGGGCTGAAAGAACATTCATTCCCAGATGTCAGAGACTTTGCTCATGGCAACACTGGAGCTATGTTGAAGCTGCCATTTGAAGTGCAAACAGGACAGCTGGACCATCTCAGCAGGGAACTGTTCATAAACTGTTCCAACTGGAGTCCCCACAAATGCAGAAACAAGATGACGGGCCTAGAAATATTGACTCAGAATTCTTTAGCATCATAAGAAAGAGCGCCCCCAGACCCCACTCCCTATAACCCATGAAACAGGTGTCTATTCCATCTGTAAACAAGGTATGGCCTTGAATTATTTCTCCTGTACTGTATTATTGTGTGAGGAAAACAAGCAAGCATGTTCTATGCTTTTCAGCAAAAGAGGGGAATAAGAATGTTCTAATCCTTCATCACCATTTCTGTAATAAGAGTGTCTCTGCAAGCTATAAAATATAATTGCTTAAATATTTATTCAAGGACAGTGCCTCAAGCTAACTGATGCATTCTAACACCTAGAGGTGTGCTCGCATGAATACATTGGAGAGATGATGTACAGGAGCGTCACTTACTTCTCTTTCACTGAACAAAAGTGCCCCTTCTTTTTTAATGCTAGGTTTCAGAATTCACATGGTTTGATAAGGTCACAATGACAAATCAATAAATACTTTTTGTACTTTTTGTAATTCACGTGGAAAGAAATGTCTTGGGCACATCATGTAGTCAGAAGTCATAAAGTGCAGAGGATCTGTGACTACCGTACGTTTCCCTGATACTTCTATCTTAGTTTTAATTCGATCCAAGTTTTATTCCGGTAACACTATTTCTGCTTCATGGTGCTTCTCTTATCTGAATTGTTTCTAAGGCCATGCTCACACCTTCACTTCTTCAGTCTGTCGTCAGGTTTGATTTCTGACTGTTTTATCTGTGGATTTTCCACCCTCCATTTGGACTTTCCTGAACGGAAAGTTCACATATAAAATGGATAGAAATTAAGATATCTGAGCAGTCAGACCTGAAGATGGACTGAAAAAGGTTAAAAGTGAAGGTGTGGCCATGGCCCAAGAGAAGTTGGCATAAACCGTTGTGAAACTTGGGAAAGAATTAAATCCCAATAACGAAGGAGGGAAAGCTACTCCAAATAGCTAAAAGCAATATCGGATCTAAACAAGTTTGCATGATTGTTTTCTGCCATACCACCAGATGTAAGGAGCAACCCCCTGCCTACCTTCACATCTGGTGAGTAGCTTTTGCAGTCAGTCCAGCTGGGGCTACTGGAAGCCGGTTAAGATACTGTCCACTTCCTTTCATTGGTTTTTGCACATTTGACTGGTGGGCCCAGTCAGGCTAATCATGAAAGCTACTGGCCATATGTGAAGGTAAGCAGAACTGTTAGAGTAAACTCAGCATTGCTGCTGGATTCCCCACAACAGCATTCTGGTTGTCCAATAGGGGGCCTAGGTGGGCTGCGTGCTGCGCGCTCCCAGCATGCCCCCCTCATTCGGAGGCCGGATGGCGACGAGGTAAGTCCTCTGTCGCGCGTGCGCCCTCCCAGGGCCCTGGGGGGGGGGAAACATCTTCGCGGTGAAGGTCCCTTGGAGTAGGCACCTACATAGTGAAGATCGGCCCGATCGGGCTCGGAGGGTGGTTGGGGGTGGCGGATTCGGGGACTGGGGGGGGACTGATCTGCGGGGCGCCCGCGCCTAGATCCAGGCGCTCACGCCCTGCAGATGGGCGAGATCGGGGCACGGGGCGAGGCCTTTGGAGATCAGAGCCAGGGGCTCTGATCTCCAAAGGGGTCCTGCCCCATAGGGACCTTGCCCCGGACCCTCCGATGGGCACCCGGGTGCCCGGGCATCTTCGTGCCAGCTCCACAGGGCCCGATCCGGTCCCGTACAGCTGGCACGAAGCGGGGCGGGTGGCTTGACAGCGCTGCCTGCCCCTTGGGCGCTCTCACCCAATGGCAGGCAGTGCTGCCGGCCTTATCCCCTGCCAAGACACTTCCAGATGCTTTTAGGATTCGCACACAGGCGCGCCGGAACGCGTTTACACGCGTTCCGGCGCTCCTGTGTGTGAATGATCAAAGCGTCCGGAACTGTCTTAAGCTTCCCGCCTACACGCGTTCCAAATGGAACGCGTGTAATGCGAAAATGCCTAAGGTCATTCACACTTCTCCCAGATCCAGGTAGGTCTAGGTGAAGTTCGGGACAGGATGGAATTTGCAGTGCAAAAGCAAGCCACTATCCCTGTCCTACAGAAGTTAAGTGTGAAAATGCTCCTTATCCAGGATTACCTGTGCTGGGTATTCCCAATACCTTCCAGTGCTGTGTGGATGAACCCAAGCTCAGTGGCATGGTGTTACATTGTGCCATAGTTAGGTGATGCGCAGTTTTGGTCCTTTAAGAACCTTTGGTCCCAGGTTTACACCAGATCCAGGAAGTGAAAATAACATTAAAGTTTAAACAAAGTTTTTACAGCTTTAAATAAAAGAAGTATGTTACTTTTTCTTTGATTATGGTAGTTCAAAGAAAGACTGCAAAATTATTACATATTCCGTAGATAGTGGAATATGTTATAAGCTATTTTGCCTTTCCCAATTACTGTAAGACTTTCGGCAAAGCTTTGTAGGGTGGCATAAATTGTACTCTGCTGAAGTACATTTTTACAATTTTCAGTTCTATTAGAAATGTGCATCTATATGCTGCCAACATCTGTACCTAAGAATTTGTGTTTTCATAATATGGAAACCTTTAAAAAGGATTTAAAGGTTATTCTTTGCTTTTTAATTACAATTCTCAGTTTTATCACATGTGAGAAGATAGGACATAATTACAGGTTCGTATTTCTCAGTGGGGTTATGGGCACACATGTACACACATGGAGAGGTGTGTGTGTGTTTGTATATGATTGAAACAGAGAGTTCTTCCATAATATATTTGAACTTAGAACGATAAAAGGAATCATAATTAAAGAAAATTATCTGACTCCACAATTAGTTTTTGGAAAGTGCAATGAAATATTAATAGTAGGTTGGAAATACCAAGATTAAACTTGCATATTATAATATGTAAGTAGAAAACCCTGGCAAATTGCAAATATATTTAAACTGGTAACATGGTTGCAATTAACTAGCATCATAGTGGCATTTACACGTAGAGATTAATGTGCCAAAATAGTTAACATTTTGCTAACTGTTAAATAATATGTAGAGATTTATTTCCTGAATATGAATGGTACGCTTAAGTGTTCCTATATTCTGTGTGGATCTTTTAAGCTTGGGGTATAGTTTAAAAATGTTTGTCTAGTAAGTGAGACTCAGGAGAGCTTCGAGGAGATGGACCAAGAACAAAAGTCCAAAAGTGAATGATTTCATTAAAAAGAAAAGTTAAAAATGCAACCTAGAGATATTACTGTGGGGAACTAGCAAACACTGCAATCTTTAAACAGAAGAGGAAGAAACTTAGAAGAAGGAGGGCAAAGAAGGGGGCTGAGGGGCTAAACTGCACTTGCAAAGTTGAGTTTGAGGGAATTTGCAGAGTCAGGATCCTAGAAGAAGAAAAAGAAGAAGACTTTTCTACCCCGCTTTTCTCACCCATTTAAGGGGACTCAAAGGAGCTTACAAAGCTTTCCTATTCTTCTCCCCACAACAGACACCCTGTGAGGTAGGTGGGGCTGTGAGAGCTCAGAGGAGAGCTATGACTAGCCCAAGGTCACCCAGATGGCTTCATGGGGGAGAGCGGAATCGAACCCGGTATTCCCAGATAAGAGTCCGGCTCCCTAACCACTGACTAGACCAAACCAGGGACCAAAAACCGTTTAAAGTTTGCACCAATGGGAAGCTGTTCTCTGTAGGAGAGGCCACAGAGACGGACCCTCTCATATGCTGCATCCCTTTACTCAATGTGTAGATGTCTTGTGCCCCTGCCTAGGGCATGAACATGTGTTTCTGTCTTTGGAACACATGTTCCTGATGTCATTTGGATGCTGCAGTGGTCGAGGCACAGATGAATTGGGCATCCTATCTGATCCTGAAGTTACTGATGGAAGACTGTTAACGTAGATAAGACCTAATACCTCACCTGCTCTGCTTCCTGCAGCTTAGACTGTAATCACGCTGGGCATATTTGAGATGCCTGTTTACTATGGATTACCCTATCTGTGGTCACGGAGGTGGGGGACGATGACCATGTACCACGTAGTAGTAGCCATTTCCGTCAGCTATACCCAACCCAAACTAAGCAGTAACTTGTCCCAAGAGTTATTAATAGCTGTCTGTGGAAGTGGTGGATGGTCATAGGCTTGGAGACATAGCAAGTGGTTTTTATTATTATTATTATGTAAAACAACAGTTACACACAGCAAACGAGATCACTATGCTGGATTTCGTACTATATCACTAGTCGGGCACTTCCCAAGCACCTAGGACTGCGTGATGTATCGGCGAATTATGCGAGCAGACCCCAGTAAAGTGGCTTTTTGTAGTTGGCAGATGGATATTTTGTCAACACCAATGGTTTTTAGGTGCCCGCTGAGATCTTTTGGCACCGCACCCAGTGTGCCGAGTATGACTGGGACCACTTTGACTGGTTTTCGCCAGAGTCGCTGAAGTTCAATTCTCAGGTCTTCGTATCTGGTGAGCTTCTCCAACTGTTTCTCCTCAATTCTGCTGTCACCTGGAATAGCAACGTCGATGATCCACACCTTCTCTTTCTCAACAATTGTAATGTCAGGGGTGTTATGCTCCAGTTTTCTGTCAGTCTGAAGCCTGAAGTCCCAAATTAGTTTTGCCTGTTCGTTTTCAACAACTTTTTCTGGCTTGTGATCCCACCAGTTCTTTGCCACTGGCAGATGATACTTTTGGCACAAGTTCCAGTGGCTCATTTGTGCTACAGCATTGTGTCTCTGCTTGTAATCAGTTTGTGCGATCTTCTTGCAGCAGCTGAGTATATGGTCGATTGTTTCGTCCACTTCTTTGCAGAGTCAGCACTTTGGATCTTCTCCTGATTTTTCAATTCTGGCTTTGATGGCATTTGTTCTTATTGCTTGTTCTTGTGCAGCAAGAATCAGTCCTTCTGTTTCCTTTTTCAATGTTCCATTCGTAAGCCAAGACCAGGTCTTTTCCATGTCCACTTTGCCTTCGATCTTTTCCAGGAACTGCCCCTGCAGTGCTTTATTGTGCCAGCTGTCCATTCGGCATTGAATTGCAGGTTTCCGGTACTGGTTGTTGTTGTTATTATTATTATTATTAAAGTGCCTTCCAAGGTCTTTTAGAATGGCACCCAGTGTGCCGATCACAACTGGGACCACCACTGCAGGCTCATGCCAGAACCTTTGAATTTTTTCAAGTCCTTGTATTTTGTAATTTTTTCTGTTTGTTTCACGTCAATCCTGCTTGTCTCCTGATATCACAACCTCAAGGAGACACACCCTTTTTAAATCTATAATGGCGATATCAGGGGTGTTATATTCCCAGACTTGATCAGTTTGTATCCTGAAGTCCCATAATATTTTCACCTGTTCATTTTCAATTATTATTATTAATATTATTAATTCTTTTCAGTTTGTCCCTTGAATCTAAAATTCACCCCCGGAAATTTGTCATCATAGCCCTAGTAACAGAGTTCCTTTAAAAAGAAATCCTGAGTATCTTATTTTTAAGTGTAAAGAAACATTCCTTTTTACTCCCCTTCCACCTTAGTAAACTAGAGCAAACGTGGCAAATAAATAAATAAATCAAAACTTTACCCTACAAGCTTGAATATAAATCCCCATGTTTGATTATGTTACAGATAAAAGATTGGACATCAGATAAAAGCTGCTCCTTTGTCTGAAGTCTGGCACAGTCTAAACTGTTTCAGATTTGTTGTTTCAAACTGTCAGCAGGAACATTTTCAGCCACAACATAAAGAAAATAAAGCACACCAAGAGGCTAGCTGGATTTTTACAGTTAAATCTTTATCTCTCTAATTCAGATGACAGCCAGAGTGTTACAATTTCCTTAGAAATATGGGCTTTAACAATTCCCCATTGTACTTACACTATGGGAACTGTCTTCAATAAAAAACTCTTATGATCTGCCTTATTCATCCCAAGAATTATATACTATCTAAAAACCCTCACGACTCCTGAGGATACAGTATTCTAGATCAGCTTTCATCTCTAACTCTATAAGTCCCAGTTTCAATTCTGAATGTGAAAAGAGGAAATGGTTGTGGTTTCCTCTTAGAGGTGAAGAAAAAGCATTCTACACACATAGCGTGTGAAAAGATAGTGCGGCAAATTGAAGGGACTATACATATATCCAGACTAATCCCATTTCTAAAAGACCAACGTGCATGGCCTAATGCTTTGCTTCGCCTCAGAGTTTTATCTCCCAGCCCCTGCCATAGCACCATGCCTATGGACCTAGGAAACAACTACACATATCATTTGGATAAATATTTTGTGTTTTGGGATCTGCACTGCCCCAGTCCCATTTCTCACTTCTGGGCAGTGGCTTCCTAGAACTTTCTTCAGGTTGCATTGTTTTATCCAGGTCCTTCCTGTCCTTTAGTTCCTTAGGGTTATATTTTTAATTATGTTTTAATATATGATATGTTTTGTTCTTATTGTAACCTGCCCCGGGACTATTTGGTGAAGGGCAGGATATACATTTCTTAAATAAATAAAATAAATAAATAAAATGAAACCAGGGCTTTTCATATTACCTGTAACTGTATATCTTTTGTTGCAGTCTCTGACAGTGGTCCCATTTAGTCCATATTTCTCTCTCACAAAGCCTGAATCATTTGGCCTTCATGCATTACCTTAAATCTGGATTAGACAACAGCATAGCTCTCGTTAAAGCCTGCTTTGTCTGCACTCTGGGGCCCCATTCCCACTGGAACTTTTTTGCGTGTCAAAAATGGTTTGGAAACTGTTTGCCCACATTGAAAATTGGCTTTCTGCACTTTCAGGGGAGTAAATTGAAAAAAACGCATTAAAAAACATCTGAAAATACAGGGTTTTCCTCCTGTTTTTGCTGCTATAACGCTGTTCCTTTATTCCTTTGGGAATGGTACAGCGGTATTGGGGCAGATGTATCATGAAACAGATGGGGTTTCACCCTTGCCAGATTTAAAGTGCCAGAAGGCCTTTTTCCCTCAGCAGACCACTTCACGGTTTCATTTTCAGCCACTTCACGCTGATAAGAAATAACAATTAACCCACTCCACTTCACACTGATAGCAAAGTTTCCTTTCCCATCTATTCACTTCACACTGATAAAGTTTCATTTCCTACCCACACTTACCCTCAGTTTCTCGTTTTTCTGCTGGGCTCCTTTTTCTCGAAGCAGAATGCAACCCCCCCCCCCCAATATGGTATCTGCTTCCCCTATTATTTTCCAATGTTTCCTTATTATGTATCACAGACTTTCCCAAGATTTTTGCTTTTCGCATCTCTGCAAAGTAAAAGGCAACGGCACTAGAGAAAGCGAGAGAGCGCTGCCTGCCCGCTTACCTGGCTGGCCGGCCAGCCACACACATGCACAATCAGTCACCGGCGGAGCATGAGGGGGAGGGATGCTGGGTGGTGAGAGAGAGAGGGGAGGCCCTCTCTCTGACTCTGCAGAGACATAGCCCATCTTTCTCTCCCAGCTGCTTCTACTGTAGCATGCTGCTGCCACCACCTCTTGCTTTGCGGAGGTGCGGCAGGCAGTGCTCTCTCGCTCATCACCCGGTGTTCTTCCTTCCCATTTCCATCCTCTCTTATGAATCAAAAATTACAAAGGATATTTCCACATTTATTCCCATACTGACTGAGTTATACACATCACACCAATATGTTTATTGATTTTTAAAATTATTATTATTATTATTGTGTTGCCTGTACAGCATTTAATGATGATTATTTTTATATTGTACCAATTTAGAAGTTCAGTAAGGTTATTGGGAAAAGGGGAAAAAAGGAAATTTAAAAAAAGGCTAGTCTGCTTGGGTATATTTTTGTTGCCAGGTTTTGTCTGTGTCCCACACACAAGCCTAGACCGTATTAACCCTGCTGTTATGCAGCAAGAGTACTTAAAACCATTATATGTTAAGCCTAGAGCACTGGGTGTATAAAGTGCAGTTGCAATGGAGAGTTGTTAAATGTGCCTGTCAAATGAAATGTTGCTGCTCATTAAACTCAGATTTTTAGCCCTGTCTGGACACATCCATGGCCATCAGCATACAGAGTACATTTTATATACTTCAATCAGATCCCCTCTTAAAGGTCATCTTTCCAGACTGAAGAGGCATCTTCAGTCTGGAGAGATGGCATTTAAGAGGGGACCTGATTGAAGTATATAAAATCATGCACAGTATAGAAAAGGTGATCACGCAACACTAGAACCAGGGGGCACTCTATGAAGCTGATGGGTAGAAGAGTCAGATCAGATAAGGGGAAGTATTTCTTCACTCAGAGGGTCATCGGTTTATGGAATTTGCTGCCGGAAGAGGTGGTAACAGCTGCCAGCCTAGATGGCTTTAAGGAAGGGTTAGACAAGTTTCTGGATAACAAACATATAAATGGCTACTAGAATGGATGCCCAAGTACATCTTTCAAAGCTGGGGGACAAGCAGGATGCTTCTAAGGCCATTTGCTGGGATTCAAAACAGGAGAAGGTTTGTCCTTGTCTCTGCTTGAGATGCCCATTGGCATCTGTAGGCCACTGTGTGCGACATGCTGGACTATATGGGTGTGGCCTGATCCAGCAGGGCTCCTCTTAGGTTCTCTTGTTATCTTTTTGTCCCTGTAAGCATTTTATTTAAACAGTGTAAAAAACTTTTCAGTTGTATATGCTTGTAGCATCTTAATTTTCTTTTGATCTCCAAATTCCTTACGGTGTCGTTAACTATGTGAAGGACACAGAATTAGTGGTACTTGAGAGCTGAAACAGCCACAGATCAAGTTAGTAGTTCTGCTGAATTAGAGAACACAAAACAATTTGTGCTTCTGGCCAGGGAGATTAATAAAAGTTAAAGATTGCAATATACTGCCAGGGACATGTGAATAATTCTTAGAAATGACTCCTAGCTGTCATAATTTGAAAGCAATTTTCAAAAGTGCTTAAACATTTCTCATGTGTTTTTGTGTCTCTTTAGTTCTTCTGCATTTGAAAATGATCAGATGTTCACTTGTTTCAGCATCTGACTCAGTTGCCCTTGCTTAATTTGAGATGTGGCTGGATGCCTGTTGCTTACCGTGCATTTTCATGTGTTTAAGGGAGCCACTTTGATTCACTTTGAGTGCTGAAAACTTGTTCATATACCTTCCCCAGTAGGTGGAACAGGGCACAGAGAACTTTCTAATACAAACCTGTTACTGGTAAAGTTAGCATGCCTTTCAGAAGACCTTGGAAAAAAGAATAAATAGAAACGTAAAAGCTCAAAAAATCTTCAAAACACAGTATAAAACATTGGCACATTGAGTCTGACCCATAATTTGCCCTTTCCTTCAGGCTATGAGAGTGGACACATGAATTGTTAAGGACAGATTGCCCATATAATCACTAGCATCATGGTATCTCTCTCCCCCTCTTTCTGAATTATGTGTTTTCCTTATGCCACTATATCAAGAAGACCTTATTCTTTTGGACTTTTTAACATCACTAGACTTCACAATCTTAAGCTATTTATTGTGATGAATGATCATTGCCAAGCTCAACTTCTGGTGATCAGGTGTATTTTCCCATAATATCAGTATCATAACCTAGTGGAATGGAAAGTGGAAAAGCATAATTTGGGAACAGTATGGAACTTTCCCAGTTCTACATTTGTGAAATGTGAAAAGACTGTATTTCCACATGGAAGAAGAAGAATAATTGGCTTTTCTACCCCGCTTTTCTCACCCGTTTATGGGGACTCAAAGCGGCTGACAAAGCTTTCTCTTCTCCCCACAACAGAACACCCTGTGAGGTAGATGGGGCTGTGAGAGGTCAGAAGAGAGCTGTGACTAGCCCAAGGTCACCCAGCTGACTTCATGTAAGAGTGCAGAATCAAACCTGGTATTCCCAAATAAGAATCCGGTTCCTTAACCACTAGACCAATTTGGCTCACATAAGCAAGTAAGCAGCGTAAGATTGTCTCAGAGATGTTAGCATGTAGCCCACATGTTGTCATCCCAACTCTAATCTGCCTTTTCTAAAGTAGCTTGCACCAGATGGTGAGAGGAAACACGAGACTCTTTTCTGACAAGTACTCCTTTCCGCCTTCCCTAATTGCCAAGGCAGGCAGGATAATGGCTTGATTTTTCTCCCTTTTCCGCTTGCCAGGTGCCCAGAACTGAACACAGTATTCTAGATGATGTCTGACCAAGGTAGAGTAAAGAGGAATAATTACTTCTCATGATCTAGACTCAGTACTCCCCTCTTGTTTGTTGAAGCTGTGTGTGAATGCAATTCTGGTCTATTTTACTACACTTGGCCCTTCAGCTGTCATAGTAATCAGTTTTTATGCAAATGATCCTCGGGCTTGATCTTATTTAGTAATTAAATAGTTTGTGGTAATAGAGACTTAGCAGTTATTAATTAAAAAGCAGCCATAGGACAATTTATCCTGGAAGTAGTTCTGGCTCTTTGGATCAGCAGTTTCCATGGGGACAGAGTGAAGAATACCCATGCTTTTCATGAAAAGAGTAAATATCAAGTGTTTTATTATTTTTATTTATTTATGACATTTGTATCGTGCCCTTCACCTGGAGATCCCAGGGCAGGACACACCATATGATAAAACAAACACATTTATCATTTCAGGATGGAATGAGCGCCAGCTATTCATTATGAAATTGTCTCCTGGACATAAATTGTGACAGAATTGCACACACCTGGCTCTCCCATTAGGGAAAGCTATATGCAGCTACTTCAAGCAACTGGTTTTATTATCCAGGGCAAGATAAAACAAATAACTATGTGTTTTCAGGAACTTAGGCCATGTTGGTGGGGGAGATCAGCAGGTTTTTCTGTTGGCACATTACACCTAAACACTGGCAAACACCTGCTATTGCATGGAAAGAACCAGAAAAGCCTTTCTTCTTGAGAGGTGCATGAATGGGTTTTTTGGCATTCGATTCGTTACAAATTTATATTTATTCTAATAGATTTCCTTCAAATATGGGAGGATTCTATTTGATATGAAAGTATTTGTCTGAATTCATACGAATAGCCAATACGAACAAATACGTGTCCGATACAAATGCATATGTATCTGCATATCCCATGACATTACAGATGTCAATACTGTTTGTATGAATGATTGGAAACATTCATATTCATACAGATGTTAATGTATGAATGTCGGAATTCATACAAATATCGAATGTTACATCCCCAATTTCTTCTGTTTTGCACATTTGGGCCATCTACAGAAACAAGCCTATGCTGGAGTGGTTGGTTGTGTTGATGGCCGTAGAGTGTCCCTAGTGGCCATAAAATGAAGTGCAGCGTGGCTCCAGCAACAAATAATGGGACGGGTTCTGGGACGGAGGTGTCATTTCAGTGCTGGTTTATTGGTGGTTTTTCCAGCCCATCAGAGCACGGCCTTTGCAGTGTTGCTTTGCTGTAGCAAAAAACAACAGAAAGACTTGCCACACTTTGAAAACTAAGAAATCAGTAGTTATTATGTAGCTGGAGTAAGGTTGTCCCATTTTATACATGGACAAGCACATATAGCAAGGTTCTCCTACTGACCAAATGACAGAGGGAGAGATACTACTGTTCGCATACCTCTCAGACAGAAAACCAATGAGTGGGCAAGCCAACAGTTTTTCCACTGTCAGAAAGTACCCATTTTTGCACCCATTAAGGACCCATTTGTGTGTGAGCTGGATGATCCCATTTCCACCACAGCACCCATTTGGGACCCAATTGTTTCGACTGCCACTGGGGAAATCCGGATCAAATGGGTACTTTCTGGCCTTTAATCCGGATTTTCTGTAGACTCCATTAATGGGGTCTACAATGGGGTCTTCAGGCAGAAAATCCAGATTAAAGGGAGCCTGTATCCACGCTTGTGTGGCAAAGGGGTCTAGAGGAGGCTATGGGGAGGGGGCACCCATGGGTGGGGAGTCCCAAAACCTAAGCTTTGAAGTCATTTCAAAGTCATTTCAAAGTTACTTCGAAGTCTGTGCAAAATAGCTCTGGAGTGTCTTTGGAGTGTCTTTGTGCTGATCTTCAGAGTGAACTTCGAAGTGACTCCGAAGTGACTCCAAAATCACTTTGAAGTCATTCCAAAATCACTCCGAAGATCAGCACAGACTTCAATGGAGCTGTTTTGCACAGACTTCGAAATGACTTCAAAGTGACTTCGAAATGACTTTGAAATGACTTTGAAGCCACTTCGGAGATTGCACTCCTGTCACCCCAAAGACCTGAGGTGACAAGCAGACCCCTCATGGGTAGATCTGGATTTCCAAATGGGTGCTCCAGTGTTTCCACGGCAGGGAGGCTAGCACCCATTGCTATTGGGTGCTAGACCACCCATGGAAACACATTGGGTACTTCCCTTAAACCAGATCTACTAGATCCGGATTAAGGAATGTACCCATTCCATAGATCCGGATCTTAGATCCGGATTAAAAGAGTGCGGTGGAAAAACACCCTTAAATGCACATTATTTATATATTAATCATAAATGTTAATCCAAACCATCAGACTTCCACAATAGATTTTCAAAATTTCACAGTGGCAAAACTATCGCACTGCTTTTCAAACTCCATCTGATTTGTATCTGACCAAACTGAGGGATTTTTGCCCTTCTGTTTATGTCTTTGAGGGCATAAGTGCTTAACAAAATGATCTGGCAACGAATTGTCAGAAGGGAAAAAGCCAAGCATAAGAGTTAAGACATTATAGAACCCTTTCTTTTTTAAAAAAAGGAGGCCTTATAAGGCCAAATAAAATTTGTATTACCATGCAAATTGTATAAATTGGATAATTACACAGATTAAAATGCCAGATGAAGAACTGGTATCTCTAGAGACCCAAGAATTATTTCATGGGCCTCACAGATACTTTTCGTATGAGGAAGAAAAGACACTAACTTAAAAGTAAGTATAAGAAACTCATTACTAAAAACGTAAGTATAAGAAAAGATTGAGCTCTCCAATTTCTTCAATGTCAGCAAGAGCAAAGTCTTTTATAGTAAAGGTAAATATTCAAGGAAAAATGTTTTGGGGGATGTAAAAAAATAAAAACAAGGTTCTAATAGCTACATTGGCCATTTATTATCATTTCTGTCTGCCTCTGTCACATATACACAAAAGGCAGGGGGAAAAGTTACAAAGCTGTAAACCATGTTGAAATGCTTCTGTGTTCTAATTCATTCTGAAACATTGCCTTTGAGTGTATGAATGTTGCATTCCAAGTTACACTTAAAAGGTAACATGGATATAAGTACTGTATTTTTTTATAATAGAAGCCTAATAGTTTGTACTCATCCCAGCTGGTATCTCTTGGCCAGTTATCTAGTTGACGGCATTATTAAAACAGTTTTATATTTTAAGGTGATCCACTGTAAAGCTCAAATACTGTCATAAAATGCATATTTTATCATTATAGGAGTCAAAGTTGTGCTTTGTCTTCTGAATAGCACAAGTAGCTAAGCCATGCTTTTTTAAAACAAGAGTTCTTTAATTGGAGACAGCTTGTTTAATGTTCCTTCTGAGGGGCTCTCCTTGTGTTACTGCCTTTGTGGAGTCATTGTGGCTGTAGAAAAGGTTGAGGAGGGATGTTTTTTCCTCTTCCGCAATCCCTTAAAAATGAACAGCATTCAGAACCTTTCTGAAGTTTAGGATTTGGAAGTGCTTGGCTGCAATCTCATTTGTTCTTCACAGCACCATGCGATTTTTTTATATCCGACTTACCTTATTCCTTTATTTCCTGTACCCCAGGGTGCATACATTGTTTATGAAAAAGGGCAGCTCTCGAGGATTTAAATATATAATATTCAGCGTTTGGCTTTCAAGTTCTTGGTGAGCCAGTGGGATCATAAAATCTCCTTACTGTGAGTCAGTTTGGTCTAGTGGTTAAGGAGCCGGACTCTCATCTAGGAATACCAGGTTTGAATCCACCCTCCTCTATGAAGCCAGCTGGGTGACTTTGGGCTAGTCACAGCTCTCTTCTGAGCTCTCACACCTCCACCTACCTCACAGGGTGTCTGGTGTGGGGAGAAGAATAGAAAGCTTTGTCAGCTGCTTTGAGTCCCCTTAAATGGGTGAGAAAAGCAGGGTAGAAAGCCAACTCTTTTTCTTCTTACTATACCTTGCTGGTTTGTGGGTGCATGCATGCATGCATGCAGGGTTGTTGTTGTTGTTGTTGTTTTTACTAAATATTTAGTAAGAGAGTAAAGGTTCTTGCTTTGGGGAGTAAAAGGAGTAAAATAGGAATGCGTTGAACATTTTTGTGCAATTTCTGTTTTAAGAAACAGTATTGTCTTCATGGGGAGTAAATAAATGGCACTTTACATTTCAAAAAAAGCTCCAACACTTTCTTCTGGATGAAGGATTTTGATATTTTTAGAAAAGCATAGGGCATTTGCTATGTATTTTTTACAATGCAAATATTATGGTGTGCAATATTTAATAGTTTGGCCTTAAAAGCACAGTAGGACAGGAAAAGTAATGATAGCGGTACCATTAAACTTTTCTTTCTTGACAACTATAATTGTTAGTAGAAAGCAGACTCAAGGTTTAATCCTAAATCTGAAGAAAACGTAGATTAAGCCACCTGGAACAATCAACAATTTCCAACTATAGATAGAAGAATTGGGATCAGTGATGAATTATACAGGGTCTAGCGTTCAGGAAGTATGCCAGAAGTTGACATGGGAAGAACAGCAATGAAATGTTGAGGGAAGATTTTAAAATCTTTCAAAGTCTTAATGAAGATGAAGATCAGGACAGTTACTGTTGTTGTTTTAGTCCTGTGTTGTATGGATGTGAAAGTTACACAATGACAAAGCAAGACTGGAAAAGTTTATATTGTTTAAACTTTGGTGCTGGAGAAGATCCCTAAAGGTACCATGGACAGCTAAAAAGACCAATCAGAGGATTCTATGCTAAATGAAACCTCAATATTCATTAGGAGCACAAATGATGACACTGTTATACTTGGGGCACATAATGAGAAGACCAAAAAAGCATGGAAAATTTGGTGAAAGCAGAAGAGAGAGGAACAGGAGAGCCAAATAGTACGTGGATAGACTCAACTACAACAGCAGGTAAAACCCGCCTGGCAGATCTAATAACAATCATAGAAGATTGCAGTCTGGAGGAAGGCAACCCATATGGTCACCAAGATTCAGCTATGACTAGGGATGTGCACAAATATTCGAAACATTAGAAATTCAATCGAATTCGTTCAAATTTGGACATTCAAATTTGAATAGAACAGTGATGGCGAACCTTTTGAGCTCGGTGTGTCAAAATTCGCAAGAAAACCTAGCTTAACTCGGGTGCTGTGTCACATCTAGAAATATCCATAATTTTGTGATATTTGTAGTTCTAGTAAAAAAGTTATATTTTGATATATGTATTTTATTAAAAGCAAAAACAAATAATTCTTTACATTAGTGGCTTTGGTTACTAAATCTTCAATTGAAAGTTGGTATTTCATACACTTCAAGAACAAGCAAGCACTACACACCCAGGTGCCAGGGTGACCATGTGTGTCACCCAAAAGGACTTGGCGTGTCACCTGTGACACGCGTGTCATAGGTTGGCCATCACCGGAATAGAATGTCTATAAATTCAAATTTAAACATTCAAACAAATTTTGGATTTTCAAATCTATTTGTTTGAATTATCCAGACATTCATATGTGTGTGGACATGCACACATGCACAGCTTTCCCACATCTGCATGCATTTGTATGGATCTGTACAGGATGAAAATGAGATGCATATGGGATAAATATGGGATGTGCACAGAATGTGTAATGATGCATAGGCCACATATGAATGTTGTCGACATTCATGGGTGCAAATTCAAATCAAAAAGTCAACCAAATAGATCTGAATCTATTCGAATCAAATAGATTGCGAATACATTTGAATGTTAAAGATTTGAATCAATTTGAATTTTCAGGTATTCGATTTGAATCAAATCCCAAAAATTGCATTTGTGCACTCCCCTAGCTATGACTAGATGGCATCAAGCTAACCAGGGCCTCCCTTAGCCTGTGCTAGCATGCAGAAGGGAAGGTCCTTGTATGCATGCTAGTCCAGGATACCAGTCAGTGTAGAATCACCCAAAAGGTAAGCTTCATAGCTAGCTAAAAACATGGCTTAGTAACTGACAAGAACTGCCCGTTATCTAAACAATCAAACAAATATTCCAGTGATCTTTGTGGTTTAATCTAGATATATTAATGGGAACATCAAGGTCAGTATTGCAAGATCAATTGTCTTGCAACATTGAAACTTCCCTGAAATGAATGCATAGGCAAGGAAGCCACTGGAGATGTTCTAGGATCATCTCTTAAATTAACAAAGGATGACAGCAAAAGAAACAAACATTTTCTTCTTAAAAATAATTGCATACGTTTGATGCCAAGTGGTGATGCCTTATCAGTCAATAAAAAGGTTTCACTAGGAGAGTTCACTAGGGACAGGATGTAGAAAACCTATTAAAATATACCAACCATTATAGAATTTGAATTTGTTGCAGTCAATACAGACTAACACAATTACAATTCAGTTTACATCTGTGCAACACTCAAACAGTGCTTCGGTGGCAAAGTTAAAGGAAGCCCTCTGAGAGCACTTTATGACATTTGCATACAATTTTCTTTTTTTAAAAAAAACTCAAAGCAGTTTACAAAACCATTAAAAGCAAGGATAGAGACAAAGTAAAAAAGTGTATCCTTGCTGCAATTTGACTGCCCTATTTTTATGGACATCAACACTGCCCAAATTCCAAGTCTATTTCCTGTGCCTTTGAAAAAGTCCTGGACAGAAAACCTAGAATGGGGAGAGAAAGTTTCCAAGTTTTGCCATTTCCACAGCAAGCTTCTCACTTCAAGGGCCTGAACAAGTGCTCCAGCCCTCATAGTAGCAGGAACCGATGTGATACAACTCTTGGCATAGACTTTCCATACTTACCATTATCCCATGACAAGAGGAGGTCCATGTGCTACCATGAACTAAAAGAAGCCATGCTCCCCATTAGAACATTTTGTCTACAAAATGGTGCCCTATTCCAGTTCCGCAGTAGACAGCGACAGTAGACAAGGCTTTGTTTTCTGGCCTACAAAGGCATGTGGACAGCAAGCCTATGAATTCCAAAATAAAGCAGGTGGCTCTGTTCAGCAGCACACTAAGAAACAGCACTGGTCAGTAGCACCCACTGAGGAAAAACTGGTCCAGAAATGAACTTTCCTGTCCTTCAGAGTCTGGGCATTGGTTTCAAGGTCTGGGCCCAGATTTCAAAGTTGGCAGTGGCGGTTGAGCAGGCATGGGACACCCAGACTCACCCAGAGTGAGGAGGGCCCTTGACTAGCACTATGGCTAGTCCTACCCAACATGGCCAAACTTATCTAGCATGGGATGGCATGGTGCAAGATAGCCCACACCATATGAAAACAGCTGTAGACCATGGATTAGTATTCCCCTTGAGGTGCGTCTATCACCTTCATTGTATATGTTTAGGAAGGCAATAAAAGACTCTCCTCCTTGCCCTGGCCTTTGGTTAAATGGGAATATACCTTTTTCTTCCCACTGGCCGATGTTGTTATTGTCTCTCTTCCCACTGGCCGATGCTGTTATTGTTTTAATGTTGTTAAATGATGTCTGATTTTAGATGTTGTTACTCACCTGGAGACCAACCGGTATAGGGCAGGATGGATGGATGGATGGATAGTCTTCTTACTTCACTGTGTTTACATTGGCATTCTAACAATTTTGTATTATGCCCAAGAGTTTCTAAGTATAGTTGTCATCCTATCCATAGATAGGCCAACATTATCACATTTTAATTTTTCCACCTCCTTTGTATCTGCAGTGTCAGTTTAGCATTTGTGTATCACCATTTGTATATACTTATAAATGTGTTTGATTGCTACCTCATGTTATATAACACAAAGTGTAATACTACAAGTAGCTTTGAGTTTCCCCCCCTTTCCCTATTTTTCAATTTTGTTCAAAGCCTCTTTGATTAACTGCATACAAAATACTGTATTTTCTGGCGTATAAGACTACTTTTTAACCCAGGAAAATCTTCTCAAAAGTCGGGGATCATCTTATACGCCCAGTTGTCTTATATGCCGGAAAGTACAGTAAGTCACTAAGAATTTCAACAGCCACCAGATTGAGTACCTAAATAATCTTGCTTCTTTTGAACATCGCATGACATTTCAGGACAGCAGTGATACTATTAGAAGATATTATATGAGTCAGCATTTTTCTTATCCACCATTACATTCAGAGCTGTTGATTAAAAAACATTATATTCTGCAGTGTTTTTAAAAAGTTGTTTTCAATCATATGTTTTAAATTGCTTTATACATCTGTACATCTTTTTCACACTTTATTTGTAAGCCATCCTTCTAGCTGTGCTCTTTTTCTGAAATTGCACCTTGCCATTATTACCAGCACCAAGGTCAAATTGTCCAATATATGATAGTCTGTGAGGGAAAATAAATATTAAAGTTGATTTGATGTGCATTGGGCCTTGGACTGCTTGTGGCCCACAAATCTTGTGTTTGCTTTAATGTATTCCCTTATTTATTCATTTGTTTGCATTTTTATCCCATCCCATCCTTGAAGGTCTCAGGGCAGTGGGGATAATTTTTTTCTTATTTAGCCAAAGGTCTGGGAGAAGAAGTACATCCTTTGGATCGCATTTAGATGGATGACCTCCTGTGCATGCTAGGAATGATGCTCTTTAAGTAAAGGACTCTAGGAGACCACTGTCCAATTTCGAGGTAACCAGATGTTGCTGAAATGTAACCCAGTTTCTCCAGATAAGGCTGAGAAAGACTCTTGTCTGAAGTCCTGTAGAGCGATTGTAAATTTAGTGCATACAATTCTAAGCTAAATAGGCCAGTTCTCTCCCTTACAAGATGGCCTCCTTCATTGTATTCATGTTGGATTATAGTACTTGATCAATTTTCTGCTCCGACAATCAACAGTAAAGACTTCCAGGTGCTATGCAAAACATTTCTCAAGTAAGTCAGCCAAAACACTTGACACATTAGTCAGTGCCCTCATCAGGGATGACAGCTGAAGAAAAGGCTTCAGAAAAGGACAAAATAAATCCATCGCTTTGTGAAAGCATTTTGTTTTTAAGGTGAATTGTTTGTTTTGTAACAGCTTGTAACAAGTTCAATTGTTCACTTTGTTTTCCATTGAAGTCAGAGGTGTGATTGATTACACTGCGCCTAGCTGTTGGAAAACCCTGTTCCTTGTCACTAGCAAAATGTATCTTTTGTCAACTCCCCTGTTGCTTAAATAAATTTATAGCAACACAGGTTATTTTGCTTTGGCCAGGTCTTCTGTCTCATTGCGCACTCACAGATTGCTAATTGTCCATGATGTGAGTGTCATGGAGCTGCAAAAGAAAAGTTATAGACAGAAAGGGTCCCGAATCAAAATCAGGTTTGGGAGGGGCTGTCCCTGTGCATTTTTTATTTGGTCTGATTTTCTCAGACCAAATCACCCAAACCAGGACTAAACCAGGAAAAAACTGTTCTCGCCACGGTTTGGGCGATTTGGTCTGAGCCGAGCCTGCACGTGGGGATGGTCCTGGGCTATTTGTGGGGTGCACAGTCGTGGCTGGCAGAGCAGAGGCTTGTTACCTACTGACTTCTGGATCTAATGAAACATTGCTCCAGCTCAGCCATATTAGTCATGATGGATGTACCTGAAGAGTATTTGTGTCTGAGAACATTCAGAAGGCCACACAATTTTCATGCTACAGTGAAGTCATTAATACCAGAATGAGATGTGGTTTTGTTTCTGGGATGTATAGTTGGGGAATAACTGGAGATCTTCCATTCTTGTAGGACAGACAAATCCTGACAAAAATGCCATGAAAACATCTTGCAAAAGAGTGCAGTTGAATAAGAAACTCACTGCTCCTGGATCTCTTTGTCTTTCTCTCTCTCTTTTGATAAAAGTGCAAGTGATAGTCATCTTTGAATGTCATAACATGTCAAAAATGCAGCTTAACTCAACAAGATATGGCAGGCGGTAGTTTTCCTATCTCTGGAAAGAACAAAAAGATTGGCAATGAATCTATCTTTAAAAGAAAATAAAAACACAAAATTCAACAGGCTGTAGTTACAAAAAGACTTTGATATCAGAAATTCAGACTTCATTAAGAAAGTAATATCTCATTTCTTAGAAGAACTAAATAATATATTCTATATCTTTTAGTCTTCTATATTCTATATCTTTTAGACTAACTGTTCAGATGTGTTAAAGATTCTAGCAACCTGCCAGCAGCATGGTGAAACCTCCAGACAGCCCTATGGCCATCTTTCACGCTGCCATCCTGCTACCCTCAAAATTTGAAGCAAAAATAATACAGGAAAACATGTTGTTGGACAATCAGGAGTCTGGTGGACCTCCATCATCACAGCATCACATTGAATTTCTGGGAGGAAAGAGAGAGGGAGGGAGGGAGGGAGGAAGGAAGGAAGGAAGGAAGGAAGGAAGGAAGGAAGGAAGGAAGGAAGGAAGGAAGGAAGGAAGGAAGGAAGGAAGGAAGGAACTTGCACCAGCAGAATTCATACAAATGTATATGCAAATTCCAGAAACCTCCAAGACAAAATAAGAGAGCTGGAATGTTTAGTGGCAGACAGAAACCATAATTAAGGATAAAATTATTATACCCAAAAAGGAGCAAACATTGCTGAAAGAAAATCAGCATGGCTTCTGCAATGGTAAATCTTGCCTTTTAAACCTGTTAGACTTCTTTGAAAGTGTTGATAAGCACATGGATAAAGATGATCCAGTTGATGTTGTCAATCTTGAGTTTCAGGAGGCTTTTTGATAATGTCTTTTAAGGTTCAGTGCAAGGACCTGTGCTTTTTAATTCACTCATAATCTAATCTAGAATTAGGGGCAAGTAGTGAGACAGAAATGTTTGCTGTTGACACTAATTTTTTTCAGGGTAGTAAAAAACTGGAAGAGATAGTGAAGAGCTCCAGAGAGATCCCCTGACACTGAGTGAGCGAGCAACCAATGTGTAATGCACACTGGGGCAGACCAGGGGTACATCCAGATTCGTTTATACTGCACAGTGGAATGCGCAGTTGTGATCAAGGCGTTATGACGATCAGGACTGCACACTTACCTTAATGCTGATTTACCAACACTCCCTGCGTAGTATAAACAAAATCCAAAGTTTCATTCCAGTCCAGGCAGAACGGCAAGAACAGAACAACGAGAGCAGGAAGGGCAGCTCAAATGTGATTGGCTGCCTCAACCCACATGACGGCATGCACCGACTCAGCTCTCACAGCTTCCAATGGGGAAGCTATGGAGCTGATTTTCAAATTGGGACAGCCAGTCATTGCTGTACAGTAGGTATGCTGCACTTTTACCTTTAACTGTGGATTAATTCTTCTAGTCTGGAGGCAACCCAGGAAAGGGATCTTGGATTTCTGGAGGACAAGTTCAATAAAAGTGTTGGCCCAGTGCATAATAGAAGTGGGGGAAAAAACCAATTCACACTTCATTGTACCTCTTAATATAGCTATAGTGAATCCACATTTTGAATATTGTGATCACTACATCTCAAAATGAGCCTAGAAAAAAATGTTTGAACAGGGACTCTGGAGTTTTACTCGTGTCTTGAGGCACCTTGTCTCTTCTTCCCCACATATAACTTGGACATAACATGTGCTCTGTATCTTGCTTCCTCAACCATATTCTGAGCTCGGTAGACCATTGAAAGCAGGAAATATTCCCCAGCTTTGGTGTTCCCATTGTAGGCAGGTCTGCAAACAGCCAGTGCAGAGCTTAACAATGTGAAAGTCAAACATCACTGCAGGGGCAATTCTTGACTACTCTGCTGCTGTCTTGGGATATAGTGGCTGACCATTCCTCTACAAATTAGATCCAATAACCCATTTGTTATCCCAAAGTACCTAGCTTTGCAAATGATTCTACTAATAGGAGAAAATATTGTATAAATATATATATATAATTACTATCTGAAAGTAATTGAATTTACTTTCCATATAATCTGAAAATCTTGTGAGCTGTGTTATTATCACTTGGTCATGTGTAATTTCCAAAGGTTATTTTGGAGGACGCATCTAGTTAGCATTCAGGATTTGCATTCGGTCTGGGTAATAGAGTTCTCTCAAGTATAAATGGAAACTGAAAAAGTAGATGTACCAGCTCAGCCAGCAGAGGGTGTGATAACACAATGCATAACAAACAGTGACTTCAGGATAGGGGGATGAATTAAATAAATGCAAACAAGTGCAAAGGAGATAAATCTTCTGTCTCATAAACAGATTAACTTGCAAAATGATGTTTAAATCCAAACCTAAGCCAGATTTGCCCGTCTGACTGATGATGCAAAATCTTATTGCCAATTCCCCTATCCCAAATAATATATTAAAATAATTACGCACTTGTTCCAATCAATCATTGTTAAGAAGTTTTGGGTAGACTTCCTAGAAATGTGCAGGAGAAACAGCATGGAATATAGAAATCACTGGTTTTGGATGGCAATAGATGTGAAATGGAAGGAGCATTAAAGATGTGCCCATGGCAAATCTTAGCATTCGTGCACAGATTTATATATTAGTTTTCCTTTTGTTTGGAATCTGAGGCCAGATTTCAGTTTTAATAAAAGTTCAAGGTCTCCATGCAGATGGCGAAGGGAAAGGGCCTGTAGAGCCCATGCTGCATCAGAACGGTACAAACCAGAACAGGAGAAATGCTGACACTTTCCAGAAGGGAGTAATTTATCCTCACAGCAAGTCTCAGTCACAATAATATCTTGAGCTAGCAGCATAATTACATGGGTTTGAGGCTGTCTGTCTGGTCAGGGTTCCATGTAATCTACCATGTTAAATATAGTTGAAATCAAAGAAGTAGCTGTGTTAGTCTGGATCAGTAAACAAGGGTAGGGTCTAGTAGCACTTTAAAGACTGAGAGAAAGAGAAAGCATAAGCGTTCATTGACCTACCCCCTTTTTCCACACACAGTCAAAGATCCAGATCTTCAAGATCCAGATCTTTGAGATGGGGTCCTCCTGGAGATCTGGATCTTGAAGATGCCTGAAGACCCCATTGTGGACACCTTTAATCAGGTCCACATGAAATCCAGATTTAAGGGCCTGAAGGACCCATTAAATCCAGATTTCCCCTTTCCTCGTGGGGACAGGGCCTTGCAGATGAGGCCTTCAGTGGGGTTCAGGTGGGAACAGGGCCTTCCCGATTGGTACCAAACATGTACTAATCAGGTTCCTAATAGGGTCTTAGAAGGGTTCTAAGCCCTAGTGGAAAAAGGCCCTTAGACTACTTAATCAGATCTTATGGTAAACATGTAAGTGTCTATGAGGGCAACCTAATAGACTCTCAACAGATAGCAAAGTTAAGAATAAGTTCTTCATGGGATGGGAGTACAATTGCTAGCTATCAATATATGCTATGTTAAATTGCCTGACATTTGGTAATGATGCTACATTGCGTTGTACATTGATGCTAATGTAGCTAGGGGATGCTACATTACATTGCCTGACATTTGGTAATGATCATAATTGGTTTTTAAATTCCTGTGTGGACACACAAGTCCCATTTTGCATAGGGCTTTATGCCAAATAAGCTCAGCAACACAATATAGCTAGGTGACTATAAATTTCTATGAAACAATCCCCATCAGTACACTGGATGTGATATCCTGAAGCACCAATGCTGATTGTAGTGACATTAGTTACTGTCCCCAGGAATTGAAAAGAGTTTTACACAATTAGCATCCATCTTGTTTTGGATGAAGCAGATACTACAAAAAAAATCTCCTTGATCACATAAACTGTCTAGAAGCAATATCTCTGCCTTACTTGTATTTATTACCATGTTTTCCATACCTACCACTGACAGGTTCTTGTTTACTACATCTGTGCCACTTCCAGATATAGTTTTAAAAATGGTATCTGGTTTTGCAACATCATAGTCAAACACTGGTTGACCCTTGCCACCTGTACTCTATTCTGGAAATCCAGAAAACGTGGAAGGAGAATGCAGGTGAATGTGCACTTTGAACGCCATCTGAGCTTTCCCCCCTATCCCAGCAGAATGTTGGAGCGGTCAGTCATGTTTAGAGTCAACTCTTCTTAAAATTTCAGTGGTTTTAAGTTTTTGCCTGATGATGATTTTATGGAGGGTTTTGCTAAATGCCACGTTTAGAACCATAGAGGATTGTGCATAACCATAAAAAGCTGTGTGGTGTTGCACCAGTACTGGGCAGATGTGACCTCTGGGTATAGGGAGAGATGGGTGGGTGGATGGGTGGGTGGGTAATAGATAGATTGGATGGATGGATGATGATGAGATAGATAGATAGATAGATAGATAGATAGATAGATAGATAGATAGATAGATAGATAGATAGATAGATAGATAGATAGATAGATAGATAGATAGATAGATAATCTTAGTGTGTGTGTGTTTGCCATTGCAATGCCAGTTTTCTCACCAGCTTGGCAGCTCATTGCACCTGCCTTTGATGGAAAGGCAAAAAGACTTGTCTTATCATCTTCATACTGACAATGATTTAGTCCAATCCTCAGTTTATCCCACCCAGGGTAATCTGAGTCTCATTGCGGAATGCCGCAAGTTAGGTTTGCTATAAAAATTGATTGGGAGTGTGGTTGTAGTTTGCTATAAATCATGAGGTGTGCGATAATTAACTTTTCTGAAAATGTAAATGGCACACCACATCATGCAATATTAAAGTGCATGGGTAAAGTGCTGCCTGCAACGAAACATGAAGCAGTAATTTGATATCTCTTGAATTATTCATAGGGGCTTTCTATTTAAACATGAATGAATGATAAGTAGCCAGAATGGTATTATGCATTTTTGATTAAGGGATTTCTATTAATGATTCCGGGTGGCTGCTTACTATTGGCATGGTTAAAGATGGTAATGATGTTTGTAGGTGGTGCTCTCAGTTCATGCTTGTTGACATCTGCAGAATCAAAGATAATGGAACTTGTACCAGCTGATGGAATTCCATTCAAAGGGCTTTAAATAAAATTTCATAAAAAATGGTTTCTGGGATAAATGATCCTCCCACCCCTGGGATGTAACTAGAAATTAAGACCAGCAGATCTTGTGAATGCAACACTGGAAGATGTGCCTACTTGATGATTGCAAAAAGGTTGCAGTTAATTACAGGGTCACTGGTGTGGATGTATTTTATTTATTTATTATTTATATTTCTATGCTACCCTATACTTGAAGGTCTCAGGGCGGGTAACAACCTTTAAAATACACCATATCAAACAAAATAAAATATATTAAAACAATAAAAAATGTCACAGCATTTAAAATGCAACATGTTAAAAACAAAATAATGGGTGTTTTTCCACGGTCACTTAGTACCCATTTTAGCACCAATTAAGGACCCATTTGGGTGAGAGCCGGATGACCCCATTTCCACCATGGCACCCATTAGAGACACATTTGTTTCCACCACACCTCAGGAAATCTGGATCATATGGGTAATTCTTGGCCTTTAATCTGGATTTTCTGTAGACCCCTTGCCGAACCCAATTTCAGTTTGGACCAAAACGTGCATGGGGATGCAACCACAGTACCTCTGTCTTGTCTACATTCTCCTTCAATTTATTTGTCCACATCCAGCCCATTACCACCTCCAGACACCTGTCGAGCACTTCTACCGCCTCTCCTGATTCAGATAGCACAGAGAGATAGAGCTGGGTATCATATGCAAATTGATGACACCTCACTCCAAATCTCCTGATGACTTCTCCCAGCAGCTTCACGTAGTTATTAAATAACATGGGAGATAAAGATTTACTTCCAAAAAACCCGAATATGATGCTAACTTTCACCTCACATAAAAATCTGACTTATAAAGAATTAGACGATAAAGATGAATGAAGAAAATAGGTGACACATCAATTTATGCCAATAACAATAACAGGAAATTTTATTTAAAAAAATTAACAAATTTGTGGAGCAAAAGATCGGGATCTGGAAATCTGGATCCTTGGTTTTCACGGCAGTCTTGATTCAGCTGAGCAACTAAACTGCTGTATTTTATATAGAAACCTTTGTTCTAGTGTTGATCGTAAAAAAAACTTGATCAGAATCAAAGTGCAGTACAATGGTTTGGAGTATCCATGCTATCATGTTTTATTATACGCGTACAGATACAAATTAGATGCATACAGATATGTATGTAATGTGTATGTATCCATACACGTACAAATGAAGGCTATCATCATGCTAGGAGTGGTATACACGTCTGTGGTGTAATAGATACCAGGGGACCCATTTCAGTGATGCCCCAGAGTAGGCCATTGAAATGCACCCCACGAGAGTCTAGAAGAGCAGGAACTTTTGTTCTCGTCCTTCCAGGCCTCCCATGCCAGCTCCAAAGCTGGCACAGGATTCAAAGCTGGTTGGGAAGCTGGCAAAGGACAGGCCATTCCAATAGCAGCTGCCTTTTTCTGGAATTGCACAGGTAAGAGAAAAGGGAGAAAGTAAGCCACTTTGCTGATCTGTTCTTTAACCTTTAAAATGGACTAAAGCTGAATTTAAAAGGTCAAGCAGTGTATTACTACGGGCCAGACTAGATCATAGAGACGTGCAGAAAGGCATGTCTTCCTTTTCTAGACTATCAGGGGACCTATTTCACAAAGAGCACCACTGAAGTAAGTCCCACAGGGGCTCCAATGCTAACTTTTGTTGTCCAAAGAATAGGTCCACCAGCAGTCCAGCAGTTGCTAAACTAGATCATCAACGCATGTGAATGTGGTGCATGTCTCCATTTTCTGGTTTAACTGCAGACCCATTTCAGTGGTCCACCAAACTGCACCACAGAAGTGGATCCCCCAGGACTCCAAGGCCAAGAGCTTTGCTTCCTGGCCATAGGAGAAAGTTGAACCTAGCTCCAAAGATCGTACAATCTATGGGGCCAATTCTGGCACTGTACTAAAACTGTTGTTCCAATACAGCTGGCCCTCTTCAGCTGCTGGATCATTCCAGCTTGCCCCCATATTGCTGGAATGGTCCAGAGAAGGTATGTGCAGAAATGCCCTCATTCTGTTTTCCATAATATTTTATTTACTACAGTTATGTCAGTGAACTAAGTGATACTACTATGAATGAACAAATGAACAAACAAACCAACAAACTTTATTGATTAATCATATGGCCATTTCAGGTTAGCAACACTACCAATTCTGTAATGCACAGAGAAAGCAAACATCAAAAGAAAGCAAAGAGGCCAGAAAATGTCTTCACGGTTAAGACCAAGGATAAATGAAGGCATGAGCTGATTAGTTTTCCAGTTAAATGGAGGTAGAAAAGAGAAAATAAAGGAAGACATAAAATGGCCAGTACTAAATGGAGAGGGTTTTTCTCCCTAGAAGTTTCTGCCTTTCTCATCTATTCCACTCCTCCAACCTGCCACATCATATCAGTAAAAAAATGTTCCTTGCTAAATGCAGGATATTTTTTTTTTCCAAGGAGTATTAAAACTAAAATTAGTGGTATGTTTAGGCATTTCCTATAGCATTCTGATTTTTATTTATTTAAATATAGGTATTAATTCTCCAAAGTAATAAATTTTCAATCAAGCAGATTTTAAAAAAACCCCACATATAATGCAATCTTTTTTTCTTATGATAGTGGTGATCAAATGCTAACATGGATAGCATTTTTTGTAATTCTTAAAACATTAGTAATTGAAATATATTTAACTCTTTTATCATCCAGAAAAGCAATTGTTTTGTAGTTCATAGAATATTCCGATTAACTTTATTATTTTTCATAAAGTAGAGGAGACAGGATTGCTTAATCTGCTGAAGTAAACAGATCACATTTTGTAAGACACCTCAGTCCACATTGACTCCCCCTGTTCTGTTTTTCTGAAGGAAGCAGAGAATTGCCTGTATCAGGCATCACTCCAGAGTCTACAGACCACCAGCTTTATATACAAGAACAAATGTATCATGGAACTAGGGTATGAAGTTGTGGCTTAGATAAGTAATGCATGTTTTTCTTTTCTTTTCTTTTTAAAGCACTAAATGACACTCCAGACTCTGATAAGAGCAAGATCTTAATCTCCTAAAATTTGTTGTCTGGTAGCTGTGATCATTAATCATCACCATTTTATACTGCTTTATTCCCAGTGTAGTGATTAATATCAATTGGCTTCTTTCTGAGAACATTCTGAGTTGTCTATTCTACATTTCTAACACTTACTTACTGAGTTGTCTATTCTACTTTTCCACACTTACATAATTTGGACTACTCCAGGAAGAGCTGGAGCTGTCCAGCAGCTGAAGGGAATCAGATCTACTGAGTCAAGGCTATCTGCATTTTGCTCCTCACACACCTCTGCTGTTCAGCTTTTGTGTCCTGTCTCCAGCCGGCAAGGTCTGGAAGCAAACACACACATGTACAGGCTTAGTAGCAGCAAGAGACAATATCAAGGCAAGGTTTTGGGGGGCTGAACAGTTAATGCATTGCCAAACAGTTCCAAGATCAAAAGCTATCAGAGAGTCAGAAAGGTTAGTCAAAAATCACAAAGCAAGATCACGGATTCCAAGAGCTACAGATTTTATGGCCTTTGTCTGCAACAACTCTGGCCTGAATGTGAGGCTTTAAATAGAGGAAGCAGGGTCATGCCTCTTTCGTTGCTGGTGGCATAAAGTTTCTGATTTATGCAGCTGTGAGCGCTCTTGTCTCAACAACATTGGGGAAGGGTGTTGCCCAGCTTCTTGCTCTGATTCTGAGCTGCTGTCAGTTTCAGCTATAGATTGAGCACTCTCACTTGCCGTTTGTGTCAGGCATTCCTCATTGTGCCTGGCCAGGCAGCCTGCCTCAGCTTGGCTGGTCATTGCAACTTCTCCTTCATTGTTGGAGGAAGGGGGACTAACAAGAGGAGGCCTGGCATTTTGTGGCTCTAGACCAGGGTTTCCCAAACTGTGGGTCAGGACCCACCTCTAGGAAATTTAACCGTATTTGAAATAACTTTTTTGATGTAATTATTTAATTTAGTAATAAAAAATAGTATTAAAACTTTGTTATTTGAAAAGTCCTTTATTCATACTGGTAACGGTTAAATTTCCTAGAGGTGGGTCCCGAGTTGGTATACTTATATTAGATGGGTCGTAGCCCAGCCAACTTTGGGAACCACTGCTTTAGACTGTTGGTAAATTGTTTAAAATGTCCTACTAGTATTCCAGACTAGGCAGTCATTTTGGACTGCCTAATCTATGTTCCATCCAAGGCAAACAGAGTGTATTAGCAGTGGGTGTGGTCTCCCTTAAACTGATCTACTATGCAGAAGGGAGGCTGCTGGACCTCTTCATGGATCAGTTTTAAGGTAAGTGCAGAAATATCATAAGACACAAAGTCTATGTTCACACACTCTTAAAAAAAAAAAGCTCTGAGGCACCTTAGGGATGGCTTGTAGACCCCAGACCAATCTGTCTCTCTCTCATGAATATTCTCATTAACAAAATAATATTCTAGTCTAGAAAAAGTGGATTAGATATGGAATGAGGACATGAGGGGCACATGGACATATTGTCCTTTTGAGATGCTGTTGTTTGTTCTGACTTAAGTAATATAGTTAGAGACATCACAACAGCATATCAGAATTTTGGTGATGCAGATCAATGTCACTGAACTCATGTTTTGTGACTGTTGGCCAACAACTTGTGAATGTTTCAAGAATCTATATAAACCACATGCAAGGAAGTCCATTTAATGTAGTTCTTTGAAAAATGGAAATACACTTTCTCTTTCCACTTGCAGATGCTATTGTTTTAATACATACTGTTATTGTTTTAATAATGTTTGTTTTTAAATGTTGTTACCCGCCCAGAGACCCTCAGATGTAGGGCTGGCTGGCTGGCTGGCTGGCTGGCTGGCTGGATGGATGGATGGATGGATGGATGGATGGATGGATGGATGGATGGATGGATGGATAATGCAGTTAAAGGTCTGGGATGATTTGGGTGCTTGGTGCAAACTTACCACTTTTAAAAGCTAACACGTACCTAAAATGTGCTGTGTTTCTTGCCAATATTTTAAGTATCACATAGAATTTCAGAAGATTTAGTGCCCCAAGAACTGGTTTTTAGACAACAGGGAAATGCAGGATATTGTTTTGATCCTACAATTGCCTATTGCTGTCCTTACCAGACAGTAGAGTGAAATTGCAGGGCAACCATTGTCCCTTACCAGTTTGGCTTTCTCAATGCAAGTAATGGTGTAAAATATCCAGAACAGCACAAGCTATTTCCCTTACACTTACGCAGTGAGTATTTTCAATAGGAATGATCCCAGGAGACAAAGTGTAAGTAATATCACTATGTGGGAAAACCTGGAATTTTCAGCAATAGGGATATTATTTATTTGTTTGTTTTTCTATCCTGCCCTATACCCGAAGATCAGGTAACAACACGTAAAATCAGGTATGTATTAAACCAGTATACTGTATATTAAAACAGTGGTATCCTAGAGTTTCACTTCTATATCCCAGGATTTTGCTAGGATTACCACAGATACGTGTGGCATACCAATATAGTGCTGGCATAAACCCAGATTTTAGACCTCAAATGGATATAGCTTTCATTAGTACTACAATTAAAGAACAGATAAACGTGATCTTTGCCTCAGGCACAGAAGATGGAAGAAAATAGTTTACAGATGCCTGGTAATATTGTAGTTAACTGTATTTTGTCCCAGATACAGATCTATGCAAATTTGTTATGTTTTAAAGCTAAAAATGTTTCATCAAATTAAAAGAAATTGGACCAGGCTTATTTTCAAAAATCTGCATGATCATCCTCAGTGATATTATGTTATTAACCCTTTTACTACACCTAGGAGTAAAATTGCCCCCCCCCTTTTCCTGATTGGATACAACAGTTATACAAACAAATTGCTTATGTTTTTAACCTGCTTGGAGCTAGAATTCAGGTTAAACAACCTTTCCTCATTGTGCTGCTTCCTGGAACCTTTTTTTTATTGTTGTGCTGACATTTGTAAAGTTTTAACAAATGCCTAGGGAAAAGGTCACCTTCCAGAGACTTTTGTATCTGTCAGAAATCTCTAAAGGACCTTGAGCGAAGGTTTGCCTGATAACTCAATTCTGATAGTAAAGATTTATTTATTTGTTTACTTGTTTATTTATGTTTGTTTGTTTGCCAGTTACTTTATAACTCCTAAAGCATTTGCACTGTGTTGGGTGAAGACTGCTGCATTTTTCACCTGTGTAGTTCAAAAAATTGTTGCAACTCCAACCTATATCTTTCTTAGCGGTCATGATTTCATCTTAGAACACCAAACATCTGACACAGAGGGTGCACTATCTCGTTTACCAGACCAGCAAATGTACTAGGAGCCTCTCTTCTACATGCGTCATGGCTTGTCTTCGTGAACGAAGATTAGGGAATCCTTAGCCCACACTTTCCGCATGCACTTTGGTGGCTAAACAGACCAATGCAGGCTAGACATGGCCAGTTGTAGAAGATGCAGGGAAAGGTCTCCTTAGATGGTACTGTGATGGCATGGTTCTTTCTGTGTTGTCTTTTCTCCTCAAGACTGGTTCTGTGAGCATTCTTGAAGCGGCAGCGTTATGGATCATGCGTCTCCACTCCTCTCGGTTTGAGGCCAGAGTGGACCATTGATTGTGATCAGGATGGCCAAAGCTGAGGAACTGCTTCAGGAAGTCCTTGAATCTCCTCCTTGGGGCTCCCCTGTTTCAGCAGCTGGTCATGATTTCACCATAGAGCACCATCTTAGGACGGCGATGATCCTTCATCCTAGAAACCTGCCCTGCCTGGTGCAGCTGTGTCCTCAGCATCATGGCCTCAATACTGGTGGCCTTTGCTAGTTCAAGGACAGCAACGTTTGTCACAGTCAGACCAGTGGATGTTTAGGATTGCAGGGCCTCCCTTAGACGTCACCAGGGTGCAGAACGGAGGCCCCTAAGATACCATCCAGTGCAGAATCAGCCAAAATCAATGGGTGTTTCTACCCAATCATACTCGCTCTTATGCTCTTCTCCTCCTTCACCTGCCAATCCAGGTAATATGCAAATATGTACAGTAGGAAATGGAAACTATGAATGACAGGACTGTGGTGCAAATCAATGGAAGCAGCTCTATCTGGTTCTTGTCCTACAAACAATATAAAGAACTATCAGAGATTTTAGAAAGTAGGTTCACTGCTGGCAATCATTTTTTTAAAAAACTGGATGTTACATTCACAACAATTCATCCTGATCTCTCATGTGTTTCCTTTCAATACAATGAACAGCTCCAAACACGTCCCTTTTCATTTTCGGCTGAATGCCTTTCATTTGAACTGTAAGAATATGAGGTCTGTTACATAATGTGCAATTTTGTTTGCTTCCTTTCTTGCTTGCCCAGAGCCTATTGCTAATTTTATTTGATTATTTAATTCTAAAGACCAAGAAGAATTGGTCAGTGCTCATGATAACAATCCTTGCTGTATATAAGTTACAGGGTTTATTATTTCATGATGATACTTTTATTACAAATTCATTTGTAACAACCTGGAGTATATTAGGGATGTTTTACATTCGAATCCAATTTGAATAGAATATTCAAAAATTCAATTCGAATCGAATTTTGCAAATCTGGATTTTCAAAAATCTGATTCGGATCTGGATTGTCCGGATCTGTACATTTGATTTGGATCTGGATATACGAATGTCGATAAGATTCATATCTGAAATACGAATTTGCGCAAATACGTACTTATTGTGTATTTAATCTGTATGCAATCCCTTTTTTTCCTGTATAAAATACAATAATATGTATCATTTTCATGCAGATTCATACACAATAGATAGAAATCTGTACATTCAAATTATTCAAAAATCTGTATCGGATTTTTGAAAATCTGAAATATGTTTGAATGTGTAAATTTGGATTTTTGAAAATCTGATTTGAGTTCGAATATTGACATTTATAAATAAATAAATAAATAAATAAATAAATAAATAAATAAATAAAACGTTTCTATAATTATTATTTAATTCAAAAGATACTGAGTTAAACAAATAAACCCCGAGTAGTGTATCCCTTCCTCCTGAGTGACTCTAATTTTAATTTATTTCTACATTATTTTTCATTTAAATCCGTTTTAAACTTTTGTTGTACTGGGCTTTCTATCTGTTGTAGCTTGCCCTGAAACTATATGTGGTTTAGGTTAGGATAAAATCAATGTAAATCTTTCGGTCAATTAAATCTCTGTAAAATAACTTCACTCACTCTTTATTTATTTAAAATATTTATATACCACTTCTCATGAAATGGTTTATAAAGAATAAAACAAGAGTTTCTCTTCCAATAGTTTTTTTCTTTATTTTGTAACATCCTGTTCAACCCCACACAACTCCTCCCAATGGACCAAGTATTCCATTCCTTGTCTCCAACCAGCTGTTATTAAGTGTTAAGCTTGCTGAGTCTGAATAAGGAAATTCTCTCTTTTCACAGCAAGTAATTGTTGGACAGTCTTGTTTTGTATAAATTTGTCTAATGCTCTTTCAGTAGTACCTAGGCTGCTGTGTATTGTTGCATGCTTTCATGCATTGTCAGAATCAGAACTATCTTTTATAAGTCCTGTCTTCATGACCATACAATTTCATTGGGTTATCTATGAACCATACAGCAATAGAAATGAAAGGATTTTTTTCTTGTTCATCTTACACACCGTCCCTCATGTTATTACTCTGTATCGTTTTACACCATCACTGTGCCTATTTTGCTGCTGTATGCCTATAGTATTCTGACTGTATATTCAAGCACATTTAATATAGTTGTTTTTAAATGGCATCTGTGGGGAGGAATATTATTTGTTTGTTACATTTTTATTTCACTTTTCCTCCAAGGAATTCAGACTGGGGGCACTCTATGAAGCTGATGGGTAGGAGAGTCAGATCAAACAAGGGGAAGTATTTCTTCACCCAGAGGGTCATCGGTCTATGGAATTTGCTGCCAGAAGATAGCAACCACCCTAGGTGGCTTTTAGAAAGGTTAGACAAATTTATGGATGACAGATGTATCAATGGCTACTAAAATGGATGCCTAAGTTCATCTTTCAGGCTTGCGGGGAAAGCAGGATGCTTCTAAGGCCATTTGCTGGGATTTGAGGGCAGGTGAAGGTTTTGTCTTTATCCTCTGCTTGAGATGTCCAGAAGCAATTGGTGGGCCACAGTGTGGGACAGTATGCTGGACTTGATGGGCTGTAGCCTGATCCAGCAGGGCTCCACTTATGTTCTTATGTCTTCATGGGTAAATGAGATTCCAAATTCTTGGGCTTTTCTGCACTTACCTCAAGGATTTGGAAAAGGTGACCTGGATGACACAAAACATTCCATGATGGGGCAGATTTCCCTTAGATGGGAACAGTACCATCTATTCTTGTCTAGCCTCCATGCTGACGCCAAAGCTTACAGGAGTTTTGAAACCAGCCTCCAAAGGCTCAGATGGCCAGGTACTAAAGCTGGCCTTGGAGCCCCTGCAGAACTCATTTTAGTGGCGTAAGTGAAGAAAGGTCCCTTGTCTCCCAGGTTCTAGTCTAACCCATTACTCAGAATGTTACATGTTTCAGGACTGAGGCCACATGGCAAAGGAGAAGTGAGTTCGGCCTCCCCAGTGCCACAATTCTGACGAAAATGATTCACTGTCTTTTCTAAGCTGATAGGTAACTCAAAATAAATAGAAGCACTGCAGTTCTTTCATTTGATCATGGTGGAGAAGAAATGGTTACTCTCTTCTTCATATACTGTCTCTCAAGCCTTGATCTAGCCTTTTCTTTGGTTACCATCTAAATGATGCCTAGCATCAAACTTAATGTGTAGATTGACTCTTAAAGGTCACCATTCTATCACAGAATTATGCTTTTGGTAGTTGTAGAAAAGAGGGCAATTCAGGTGGAGATATATAATCCCAGCAGTTGAGCAGAACTCAAGGGCATCTTTACCTGCAAATCGAGTTGCGTTCATTGAATTTTCAGCTGATACAGATGTAGGAACTCTACGCATCACCTTTCTAGAGAAACCCAACAACTTCACCAAAATGCCAGCTCCAAATTATCCAGGGAGCTAGTCATACAAGAGTTAGTCATATTTAAACAGTCACTCCGTCTACTGTGCGTATTCATTTTTATTATGAAGCAGCTGTATTTATTTAGCTTTATTTAGCTTAAGTATTTAAGTTATACAGTATTTGAAATTCAGGTAGGAAAAAATGCTTTGATTTTGCTATTGGTCAGTTACTTTATGAAAATCATATTGTGACTTTCATGGGAATTTAATAGACCTAAGTTTCTAGAAATTCAGAGTATAATCAGGGCTTTTTACAGTTGCCCCTTCTAGAAAATGTGTCCCTTCTGTAGATGCAACAAAAAACAAACACCCACTCAAAGACTTGCTCTTCATTTTGGGATGCATCCAGACTTAGGAATACTACATTATGCATTCTGATGCACAGCCGAGGCATGAGCATCACACCTGACACCCAATACTTTGTAGTGGTGGCACATTATGCCGCTGCTACTTCAAATTTACCTTCTGCGGAACGATGAGCACTCGCTCTGCAGTATCAGGTAAATTCAAAGTTTCCTGCCAGTCCAGACAGGATGGCGAGAACAGCGAACAAGAGCTCAGCCTGCAGCTCAGCTCCCATTGGCTGCCCCATCCCATGTGATGCATGCCATGGAAGTCTCGCAGCTGCCAAGGAGGAAGCTGCGGGCCTGCATTTTGGGTATGGACGAGTCATTGCTTCGCAGCCAAGAAAGGTGCAAATTTTTATATAACTGCGGATTTATTTCCACTAGTCTGAAAGGGACCTTGAAGTCTTGCAATACCTTCCTGAGAACAAGTGCTTGCCAGTGATTGGCTACTTGTCTGCCCAGCTTTCTCTGACCTTGATTGGTTGTTCACAGGCAGCATTTGTTCTCATACTGTGATTGGTTAGATTTCCTCTTCTGTACTTATGAACCATTTTACCCATTCCCAGGTTTCAGGATGGGGTACAATGATTTTGGTGATTTTATGTCTGCCCGTACACCCTCCAATTCATATGTCTGATCACACCTGCAGCTCCTTCTAAATAAAAGCACATACTATAGCCTTCAAAAAGCACAGAGGACAAAAGAAGGGGACAGGTAAGAACAGTGACTATAATACATAAATTTCAATGCTGCATGTAAGTAATTACAAATATGAAGTATGTTTAGGCGAGCTACTAGCAAAGGTGATATATCAGGAATTCAATCTCTGGGTGTACCTTGAATTTGCAGAGGTCATATAAATTGAGAAGAGGTACACTGAGAGGTTAGTATTATAGAAAGGATCTTGTGATATCATGTCATCAAACATGATACACTCAGTTGTCAGGAAGGAGAGATAAGAACATAAGAACATAAGAGAAGCCTTGCTGGATCAGGCCACAGCTCATCTAGTCCAGCATCCTGTCGGACACAGTGGCCCGCCAAATGCTCATGGGCATCTCAAGCAGAGACAAGGACAAACCTTCTCCTGCTCTCGAGTCCCAGCAGATGGCCTTAGAAGTGCCCTGTTCCCCCACCCCACCCCAGCCTGAAAAATGCACCTAGGCATTCGTTCTAGTAGCCATTGATACATCTGTTGTCCATAAATTTGTCTAACCCTACCTTAAAGCCATCTAGACTGGTAGCTGTCACCACCTCTTCCGGCAGCACATTCCATAAGCTGATGACCCTCTGGGTGAAGAAATACTTCCCCCTGTCAGACCTGACTTTCCTACCCATCAGCTTCATAGAGTGCCCCCTGGTTCTAGTATTGTGTGATAGAGAAAAGAAATTTTCTCTATCCACCTTTTCTATACCATGCATAATTTTATATACTTCAATCAGGTCCCCTCTTAAATGCCGTCTCTCCAGACTGAAGAGGCCTAGACATTGCAGCCTGGTTTCGTAAGGGAGGTGTTCCAGACCCTTAATCATTCTAGTTGCCCTTCTCTGCACCTTCTCTAGTTCCACAATATCCTTTTTGAGGTGTGGTGACCAGAATTGAGTACTTCTGTAAGAAAAAGATGAAGAAAATGTCTTCAGCAACATTCTTCACTTCCTAAAAGTCCACATTCATTTAATTGCTTTAACTTCTCTTCCCTCCTCTTCTCCCCCCCCCCCCTCAGTGTTTGGTACTTGCCTTTTTTCAGTGAACCTCCTATGTCTTGGACAGAGGTGCATTTAGTACTGTCAGTCTTCCTGTCAAAATTACACGCGTTTTTATTCAGCTCTGTGAAATGACAGCCGGCGTAAAAAGAAGCCAGTGTTTATTTTAGCTTTTTCCTGACCTACTTTGGCTAATTGTCAGACACAAGGACATTGCCAGCAACAGGACGGCATGCACTTGTAATACACAGGCACAGTCTTCTTCATGTAGACTGCCAGATATAAAGTGGCAGTGAGACGATAAGAATGGGTGTAAAGTGGAATCCTAAAATAATGGTCACCTTTTGATTTTCAGCACCCACTGAATTGTCAACAGACAACACCAGTAGCAGAAACAAAGAAGCTGCCACTCAGTTCGTCCTTCCTAACATCATAATAGCCTTTCATTATTTTGTTCATTAACAGTCCTTTTCGAACACATTTGCATAACATGATTCAGAACAAAATGGGTAATTTTGCTAGACTGCATTTTAGCATCACAGCAACAAAAAGTCGAAAGAGGCTGAAGGGGTTATTTGATTTTATCACTTCAAACTGAAATGGGAAATTTAAGAACATTAGAGGAGCCCTGCTGGATATGGCCACAGCCCATCTAGTCCAGCATCCTGTCTCACACAATGGTCCACCACTTGCTTATGGGCATCTCAAGCAGAAACAAGGGCAAACCTCCTGTTCTCGAATCCCAGCAAACTGCATCTCTGTCTCTGCAGTTTTGAGGAAGGACCTCAGCATCCATTTAGTATCCAGTCAATCAATCAAATTTGTTTGTTTAAAAACTCAAAAGATAATACACAAAACAGATAAAAAATGATTTACAATGAGAGCCAACAAGAACAAATTAAAATATGTATGATCAAGAATAATTTTTCAATAAGTCATAGTTTCTCTAGTCAAGGTCGGAGAAGTTTCATTTCCTAACTTCTTCCTCATTTTTATAGCTATAGTCAAGAATTTTGCAACCACAAGGATTGTGTCAACATTAGCCTCAATTAGCAACAATTTGATGTATTCTGAATTGGGTCTTCCTGGATATGGGCTCAACTTGGGACTTATTAAGATTACAAAATAGGAGAACATGTTCTACTGTTTCTATGTTGTCATTTTTGTATGGACAAGTTCTGAGAGTAATAGGGATATGTTGGTATCTACCCTTCAATAAATTTGAGGGTAGAGCATTTAATCAGGCCTTTACAAAGGCAATTCTATATCTTTTATTTTAGATCTAATGGCATATTTAGTCAGTAGCCATAATTTAGGCCCATACATAAAGGGGAGCAGATAGTATTTGTTCTTGCAATTAAATTCTGGATATCGGTGTCCCAGATTCTTTGTTTAATATGCATGAATGCATTCTTTGGTCCCAGCTGGAAAAGATAGCCTGGTGATAATCCTAGCTGGGATATCGTCCGACTTACTTTTTTATGATGTGACCTGACAAAAGGGTCATTTGTTATTTCGTTTAATAATTGGTTTGTTGATTGATCCGTTTAGTAGTCATTGATACACATGTCATCCATTAATTCCTCTAGTCCTTTCCTAAAGCTATCTAGGCTAGTTGCTATTTCCACCTCTTCTGGCATCAGGGTGGGTTTTGCACTTAGTACCCTAGTATGGTATAACAAAACCACACTAGGCTAGTAAAGATCCAGGGTGGCAACAGCCATGTGCACTTCAAATGCTAAGCAAACCCTGTACCAGGGCAGCTCTTCATGCCAATGTCTGAGACAAGATCTGTCACACACTGTGTTGCCATGGCAGTCTGGATGCTGTGTGAGACTGTGTAGTCCTACCCTCTCATCATGCTGCATCTGGAAGAGGGTACAGATGCAGCATCCAGGAGCAAGCTAACTGCTCCTGGTGTATGGACTGTTTTTTAGGAGCCCACTGCTAGACAGCTCTAGGGCAGACTGCAGTAACCTCTCGCAAGTTGCTGGAGCTCCCTGGCGTGAAGGAGTCTGACCAGTGAATGGATCAGAGCTTGCTAGAAAGTCAGTCCCAACAGGCCAAATATGCAAGCACCTGCCTTATACTTAGTTCTTCTGTTTCTCTTTTCTGTGTGCCAACTTGGCTGTGGTTCAGCTGGATTTCAGCCTTTTTGCACCCTACCTAAAATGCCAGGAGCAGAGGCTCCCGTGTGCAAACCATACCCTGTACCCTTTATTATAGCCTTTCCATGGCATCCAGTTGCTTTCTCTCTTTTCCCACTTATCTTACCACATATAGCTCAGGTCAAGGTCCTCAATATTAAAGTCCACTCGTAAACCAGGTGAGGATGCTATTTGGCAGCCATTGGAATGTACTAGGAGAGGCCAGGCCAGAAGGAAGGGCCTTAGACTCCATCCTATACTGCACTAAGAACACATGTGGAAAGGGCCCTAGTGTCTTAAATTCCAAGCTGCAGTGATAGATCTCTTGCAGTTCTTCTAATTCATAATATTTTGTGTTCAGAAAGAAGACTTGGCTTTTCTACCCTGTTTTTCTCACTCATTTAAGGGGACCCAAAGCGGCTGACAAACCCTCTGTTCTTCTCCCCACAACAGACATCTTCTGAGGTAGGTGGGGCTGTGAGAGCTTAGAAGAGAGCTGTGACTATCCCAAGGCCACCCAGCTGGTTTCATGGGGGAGGGCAGAATCGAACCCGGTATTCCCAGATAAGAGTCTGGCTCCCTAACCACTAGACCAAGCTGGCTCAGTTTGGTCCCTAGAAAGATTCTATCTAGGTTTGTAATACTTTTAGTACAGGATTGCATATGGCAGTGCATTCCCACTGTAAAATAGGTCTTGCATGTGATCTTGCAGGCTGAGCTAAATTCCTTGCCCTTGATGATTTCCTCACTAAAGATCTCTAAAAAGAAATAGGAAGAAAAATGCTATTTTGGTACTGCTTCTTTATGTCGCCTGCCTCCCCCCAACAGGGACAAGGCCAAAAATAGAACACCTACCAACCCCATTTCTGTGGACAGAATGTCAGACACACAATATTAATCTTTCAGTAGTAGTACTTACCAACGCTGTAATGATCAGTTTGCTTTGCTTCACCACCAGCCCTTAGCTCTCACAGGAAATTCAGTATTGTAATGCTCTATTAGAAAAAGTAAAAGTGCCTCCAAACCTTGCTTAGCTGCTGGTGACTGCCCTGACAGGTCTATGTAGTAAAGTGATTTAATTTTCCTTTCCTTTCCAAATATCTAAAGGAACGCCTTCTCCTATACCGACCTGCCCGTGCCTTAAGATTTAGTGGTGAGGGCCTCCTGGTTGTCCCACCACCTTCAGTAGTGAGGCTGGTGGGCACCCGGGAGAGAGCCTTTTTGGTGATGGCCCTTAGTCTGCGGAATAGTCTCCAACTCGAGGTGCATCATGCCCCTTACTTATATACACAGTTAGGAAGGTGGTGAAGACACACCTCTTTGTCCTGGCCCTTGGCTGAGGTAATTATTTTTCCCCTCCCTGTACAGATACTGTTATTGTAAACACGGAGTGTATTGCTTTAGATTTGTTGCATTTTAAAAGTGCTTTTAATGTAGATTCTGTATCCTGTTTTTAATCTGTTGTTTTAACAGTTGTTACCTGCCCAAAGACCTTCAGGTATGGGGTGGGATAGAAGTGGATGGATGGATGGATGGATGGATGGATGGATGGATGGATGGATGGATGGATGGATGGATCCATCGATCGATTGCAGACTTCCCAGCCTAGAAAAGAGCTCTTGGTGTTCCTAGGCAATCTCACCCCAGTTCAAACCAAAACTGCCCTTACTCAGTTCATAAAGCCAAGACAAGATCAGCAAGGGACAACCTACTGAGACAATGTTCTGTAATCAATATTAAACCACAGGCATCATAGCAGAGTACTTGTAGTTCATTTCTGTGGACAATTGGATGCTTTGGTTGCCAATAGAAATACAATGACTCCTTCCCAAAATCTAATAAAACCTTAATTTTCTGAGAGCGCCAACAATTTGTTTTTCTTGCCGCTCCCTCCTTTGCCTCTGAAGCAGCATGCTTTGGACAGAAATCCAGGCCATTTTCCCTCCAAAAGTAGGGCAAAGGTCTTCAGATTATTCAGCTGTTCATTGGGGCTTCAAGGGCGGAGTCCAGAGCAGTGCACAAGAGGTACAGCCAAGAGTAAATCTGAAGAGTTAATTGTAAGCAGTCAATAAATAAATGAGGATTAAAGGCTCTGGAATGTGGATTATCTTTATTCAGATCAAAAGAACTCTCACTGCAGAATTTACAAACAATCCTCATTATTTGTCAATGGGAACAAGCAATTTTTTTGAGGTGTGGAAGCGTGATTTAGGGGTGTTCACTTCCCTTTTCCCTGAGCCAATGATAAGCCAGGATTTCCCCTCCATTACCCCAGCTGTTTGCTAATGAGATCTGGCTGCATTGTGCCGCTCAGCGCTCCATCGCCCCTTTCAGCTATAGAAGAGAAAACAAAGGAGGTTGGGAGGAATCCTATTGCCTTTTTGCTCCCACCTGAAGCTCAGTTTGGCAGCTTCTGTTCTGGGGGTTGTGAAATTGTGCCAGCTCTTAAAAGGCTTCCTACATTCAGCTTATCAAATCCAATAATAAGTTGTGATTTCCTCCCCTTCCCGCTCCCCATTATGTGCTTGGCTGAAAGTGAGCAGCTTGCACTGTAACCAGAGATCGGACAATATATTGTAATGAGGTATTAGAGCATAGCCCCGGGAGAGTTTGATTTTACTTAGGTATTGATTGGACAAACTTTAAAATAACTGCCATTTCTTGGTGTGCTGATGATGCACAAAGCTGGTGCCTACTTTGTCTCTCTGATTGGCAAAGAGAGACTCTTCTGCCAGCGATTGAGACTTTGGAAGTTTCCATCCTGTTGCCCTTTTCCTTCCTTCCTTCCTTCCTTCCTTCCTTCCTTCCTTCCTTCCTTCCTTCCACCCACACCTTTTGCCTCTCTGCTTCCTCATGGCAATCCCTGATTTTGCAAAAAGGGAGACTTAGGAGGTTTCTATCCCACTGGCCCCCCTCCTTCATGTCTCTCTGCTTTCCTGATTTTGCAGAGATAGGGCATTTGGAGGTATCCATCCTGCTGCTTTCCTCCTTCCATCCATCCAGCCTTTTGCCTCCTTCTCTGCTTCCCCATAGCAATCTGAATCAGACTTATATAGGGGTGGGAATTGAATCCTTCCCAGGGTATGACAGAAAAGAGAGGAGAGAGGGGGTTTCTCCCCTGAAAATGTGCATCACAAGCTGCCAGTGGGAACGAGACATTTCAGAGCGCACTGTTGATCTTAAGAAAATGGAGTAAAACCTGGAGTAAATAGTGCAGTGGAAACAAGCCCATACTGTGACAGTCAGTAAGTTCCTCAGAAATAATGGCATCCATTTGAAGTGCACTTACTTTATACATTTCCAACTTTCTGATACTTCTGAATCACACTTTAAGAATTTTTTTCTTTTTGGTATTAAACAAAACTTTTTCCCTAGGATACCACTTGCCTTGTTTGCATTAAAGAAAAGGGTGTGGTGGGAAGAGAAGAAATATATAGCCATAAAGATTAAGTTTAGAAATATATGTACTTTCCTGTTCAATTAGCAAGTAGCAAAGAAAAGGCGGTTTTATTTTTAATTGGATCTTGACCATGAATAAAGATTTGAATTGATTTGAAGTAACTTGAAATGAAGAAAAGCAATTACTTCCTACTCTGTGGATTGGAACTACTATGATGCTTCTCTGGTGGATATAACTAAAAGAATGGATCAACAGCCCAAGTAAATACTACTGATTTCAGCTCATAAGAAACAAAGTCAAGATTGCAGTCAAAGGGTCTATAAATAGCAAATTCATTCTGTAAAATAAAACAGTACTGTTTTTATTAAGAACCTAAGAGGAGCCCTGCTGGATCAGGCCACAGCCCATCTAATCCAGCATCATGTCTCAACTAGTGGCCCACCAATTGCCCATAGGCATCTCAAGCAGAGACAAGGGCAAACCTTCTCCTGCTCCCAAATCCCAGCAAATGGCTGTAGAGGCACCCTGCCCATCCCCCCAGCCTGAAAGATGTACTTAGGCATCAATTCTAGTAGCCATTGATGCTCCTATCACCCATAAATGTGTCTAACCCTTCCTTAAAGCCAAATAGGCTGGTTGCTGTTACCACCTTCTCTGGCAGCATCCATATTCGTTGTCTATAAAGATCTTTTCTGCATTGTGCGATCTATCTTGGGTTTTTTTCCACTGACCTCCCTTAATTGAGATTTAAGATGATCTGGATCTAAGGAATGGGTCCAAATTAAGGGAGGTACCTGATGCGTCCCCATGGGCAGTGCAGCACCCAATAGCAATGAGTGCTAACCTGCCCACAGTTGAAACACTGGAGCACCCATGTGCCAAATCCAGATCGACCCATGTAGGCCCCTCCTGTCACTCCATATTTGGGGGGGGGACAAGGGGTGCAATCTCCCTAGACTCTCTGAAGAGTCTTTTAAAATTCTCTGGAGTGATCTGCCGCAAATTCTGAAAATTCTCCAGAGCCTTTGATACACGTCTGTAGGATTGGCATTGCTCTTGTGTGAGGTCCTCTTCGGAGCCTGTGCTATTCTTTGGAGCTGACTTCTGAGCTGGCTTTGGAGATTGTGCACAGGCTACGGAGCTTTGGGTTTTGGGGCACCACCCCCATGGGTGAGCCCCCCCCCCCAGAGTCCCTCCTAGACCCCATTGCCTGATTGCGGTGGAAACGCGCTCCGTATAATCTGGATTTGATGCCTGAAGACCCCATTGTAAATCTACAGGAAATCCGGATTATATGTCCTGAAGGACCCATTCAATCCGGATTTCCCTAGAACTCATGGAAAAAAATGTGGCTCTAATGAGGTCTGCAGTGGAAATGGGGTCTTCCTGCTCTGAGCCTAATGGGTCCTTAATGGGTCCCTAATGGGTACTTAATGGGTACTTTGTGCTAGTGCAACCCCGCCCCCCCAGTAGTGTTGTGTGGGATGGAATAGGCCAGCCATACCAAGGTGGTACAGGCCACCGAGACATAATTGGACTATCTATGTTAAAGACATTCCAGCCCAACTTCAGAGGTCAGGAATGAAAGTTTCTGGCCTTCAAAGTTGCCAGCCCCCAAGCTGGGTACCCAGAAGCATCAAGTGCCTAGTACTATGTTCAGATTCTCTGCTAATATGGCACTGGCCTTGGTATACCACCACACAGCCATATGCTGGGTGCATGCAGGCTGTCAGCTAATATACCAGGGAAGAAACCTTGTGGACTGCTTGTAAGGTGTCCATGGCTGGAGTGGAATGCAGTGCCATTTTCTCACTGTACCCTATTCCAGAACTCTATAAAGTGTGGACCAAGGTACCAATAGGGGCATACCACTTGATTTATGTACTGTAGTATGAACAAAGTAGCATAGCTGTTCCCTTGAGACCTAGGCTTATGCAGAAATGACCACTAACTGTGTGTGTTGTAGGATACCTATACAGTGCATCAAAGATTCTCTAGAACAGGAGTAAGAATGATGGCTTTCTGGATTATTCAGTGTATCTTATTTTTCTGTCTTCCTCCTAGGAAAACATTGTGGTGTCTCCTCATTTCCTTTCTCTGTGATGCTGCATGCCATATGGAGAAAAGATGGATAGACTTTCAATAGTTATTATCTATGATAGTTAAATGAAGGCTGCGTGCTCAGAAATAGTGTCTTTTATTACTAGAATGAGTAATACATTTTTCTCATGTCATGCTTGCGAGTTTCTGTGAAGTAGCTGTATTTTATAAGTGTCCTTGTGAGGGAGAGAGGCTATAGCTTAGTAAGAGAGCAACTGTGTGGAAAATGTGTATACTTGTGTGTGAGAGAGAGACAGAAAGAGAGACAGAGGCCCTGTACCCATGCAATTGAAAGTCTGCTGGAACTCTTCTTTTCCCTCTGAGCGGCCCCATTCCAGACTTTACAAGGAGCTTAGGGAGCTTAGGAAAGTGAGACACCCGCGATAAAATACGTGCACTTTAAAGAAGAGTTCCAGCGATCTTTCGGCGATTCGCGGGTTTTGCTCGCTATATCTGCCTTGAGGACGCTCCGTGGCAAAAGGGGCGGGGATTGCTTGCCTGCACACACAGCCAAAAAGCATTCACACATCTGAGAAATGCAGCAGGTTCGCTTCCTTTCCTTTGTAAAAAGAGCCAGAATTGCTCAGAATTGCAACATTGTTATCAAGTGATCTGTGAAAGCCTTAAAAGAGAATGAGCGAAGGATCGCGCTGCCGATGCCTGCAGCCGCTGACTTTCCTGGGGAAGAAACAGAGAACTGAGGGAAAGTAAGTGCTGAAAGTGAATGAATGAGCGATCATCTGCCTTTGCTAGGGGCGGGAAGCCGTTTCAGGAGACGGAGATCTGGCTATTTTTCCTTTTAACAAGAGAGGGGGCGGGGGGGGGGAAGATGTGGGGAAAGGAAACAGGCTTCCTTGGGGATGGAAAGTCCGTTTAGATCGCGGCTACCATGGGGACGCTTATTCCGGAAGTGGAGGGGACTTTTAAAGTCAGCTATAACAGAGTGACAGCAGAGGAAGCTGAGAGGGGCTAATAAGTCTTTTGGGGATTGGGCCAGAGAGATTCTTTCCCCAGTTATGTCCAGCTAATGGCAAATCACTTTTATATAGACCTCCTCTTGTATAGGTCTGTCCCAGGTTTAAGATCTGTTGAAGGGAGGCTCCTCCACGTCCCACCAGTTAGAGAAATAGACCTAGAAATACCAGATTCACACCTCTCCCTCCTCTCTCATCCTACATTCCCACCGGACTGACTCCATCCTCCACCTTTGACTGACAACTGCAGTTTGGTCTAGTGGTTAAGGGAGCCGGACGCTTATCTGGGAATACTGGGTTTGATTCTGCCCTCCCTCATGAAGCCAACCGGGTGACCTTGGGCTAGTCACAGCTCCTTTGTGAGCTCTCACTGCCCCACCTACCTCACAGGGTGTTCTTGAGGTGGGGAGAAGAATAGAAAGCTTTGTCGGCTGCTTTGAGTCCCCTTAAGAGGGTGAGAAAAGTGGGGTAGAAAAGCCAACCCTTTCCTCTTTCTTTCTTTTTCTTTTGTCTTTCATCGATCATCTGTCTGTCCGTCTGTCCATCTATCATCTGTATTTTTATTCCTTCCAATATGACCTGGCTTTTTAAAGGCAGATTTGCTGTTTAGGTCAGAAGTTGTACCATTAGCCAATATCCAGGGTGACACAATACATTCTATTCTGATACTCAGCTATCCGGACTAGACTCATTTCCTTTCAGTAATGATTTTGTTGTGTACTGAGCTGTCCTTCGCTTATCCCCTGCTACGCTTGTCTGAGCTTTATGCAAACATGTTGCACATCTGACCAAGTATGCCTAGACCTTGGAGCCAGGACAGAATATTGAGTCAGTTTGGCCAACTGCCACATCACCTCAACACCTTATCCAGGGATTTTCCATTCCATAGGCATGTCTGACTGTGCTCCCAGGGACAAGCTCACCAGCAGCAAGGGTTCAGTTATACACTTGGGAATTTTCAGGCAAAACAAGAGGTAAGAATATAGAACTTGCAGGAACTTGGGTCTCCTGTGTTTCACTTTATATTTGTAGCATGCTTTCATTAAGTGACTGTTACTTAATTTTTCTAGTAAAAAATTCTTAAATGCTAGAGGATCTAGAAATGCAAACCCTTTCTTTTTTTTTCTTTTACCAACACAACCACCCTTCACTTCTTAGAAGACGGTAACTTACTAGAATGACGATGAGTCTGGGCAGCCATGTGTTGAAGGGTTATTATATAATGCGTTTTTCCTTCCAATTACTTATCCATGGAAGATATGTATTGAAATTATTAAAAGTGAATTAATTCTGCTTTCTAATTAAGAAGAAAATTAGGAAGGGAGTAGAGTTATTTATTCCAGAAGCGCAGTTTACCATTTTTAAAAATGCACACTAGTCTGGCGTCTTGCTAATTACTTAGCTCCTGTCACTTTTCATTACTCTGGAAATCATGTTATTCACATGGTAAAGGTGGAGTAATATGTCCTAAAAGGAGGGGTCAGGGAAGGAAATTGCTTTGGGCAGGCTGTTGATGTGCAAGTGTTTCCTTTACTCCTCATCTGTATTCTGCTCCCAGAAGGGACCGGCTATGTGAGTTCAAGGCAATTGCACTTTTACTTTTGTCCTCTGCTGGAGACGTTCTTGCTTCTCGCATGGAAGCCATCTACAGAATTTCATTTGCAGACAAACGATTAGCATGCAAGGCCTGCTTCAATCACACCAGTGTAGAATTAAAAATATGCCGATTTTTTAAACATTTTTGTCTTGGAAGGAGATAAATCAGAACTGTCTGACTGTCTACTCAGAGAACAATATCATACTTTTTCTCTACTGTCCATTTATACGTGCTTGACCTGATGGCATTTCTACTCCTTTTATTAGCTGTTCCCCTGCTAAAGAGTGTATGGCTGTGTGGTTACACCTTCACTTTAACCCTTCTTCAGCCCACCGCTCACACCTTTTCAGTCCTATTCATTTTATTCGTGGGCTTTCCTCCCTTCAGTCATACTTTCCTGAGTCCCAGTTGTTACAGGTCTCAAGCTGCTATAGAGTGTCAATTCATTTTCATTTTTTAGATGTGACTGGGGAAAAGGACTAAGGCTGCATCCCCAAAAGACTTATTTGCCTCTCTAGTCTCCCTCTACTGTCACTCTATTCAAGTGGACTTTAAAAGTGCCCTGCACTTCCGGAATAAGCGTCTGCATGAGGCTCAGCAAAACGCACGTTTAAAACACACCTTCCGTCCCCACGGAAGCGTGTTTCTTTCCCTGCATCTTTTTCTCCCTGCCCCCTCTCTTGTTCAAACGAAAAATAGCCATCGGTTCTTTGTTTGTCTCCCAGATCTCCATCCCCCAAAATGGCTTCCCGTGCCGGCTGCAGCCATCGGGCGGGGGATCGTTTGCTCATTCACTTCACAGATCACTGTCTAAATCCACCGGTAGAGCAATAGTGACTTTAAACACACCCACTTCACACCTGATAACAGTGTTGCAATCCATCCACTTCACACCTGATAACAATGTTGCAGTTCTCCGCAATTCTGGCTCTTTGAAAGTTCTGTGCTTTAGAAAGGCAAGGGAAGCTAATACAGTTCTGGGAGTGTTACTGCTGTGTGTGCAGGCGGCAATCCCCGCCCCTTTTGCCACGGAGCGTCCTCAAGGTAAATGCTGCAAGGAAAACCCGCGACTTCCAAAAAGAGTGATGAAACTCTTCTTTGAAGGGCACGTATTTTGTCGTGGGTTTTCCTGCTTTTGTAGCACTGGAAGCTCGTTAAAAACCCTGTCATGGGGGCGCTCAGAGGCAAAAGATTTTTAGCACACTTTAAATTGCTTGGGGATGCACCCTAAAGGGGACTGAACCTTAATATAGTGGGTGGATACTGTATGTATTTGCCCTCCCTTTTCCCAGTGTGTGATTACATGCTCTTGAGTCACAGAACTTTTATCCTACCAGAGCACAAGAGGTGTTGTGAGAATGGGGTGGAAATCTAAGTTTTTCATAATCTCAGGAAGGTGTGAGCCTAGTGGCTCAACGTGAGGATGGTTTGAAGAAGGATTATCGTATAGTGGGTATGATCGGAATTGGTGTATTTTGAGTCCTGTTTCTTAATAAGGTGGACTATTTCAGCTAGTTCTGACCATGGCCTATGTGAAGACTAACATGGTTCCCCATGCCCTGTTTGTCTGCCATGTAAACTGACATACTTTCTGGGCCAGGAGGTACCATAATAATAACAGCAATGAAGTTGCATAACATTTATTAACCAAGGAGGCCCCCAAAGAGCAGCTGTTCATGTCCAACTGGCATAAAATGTCTCACCCTCCCTCACCCTTTCTGGTACATACATCACAACATGAGTGACATGGGTGGTCCCTTTCAGATGGCTGAAGGTCCTGCATGCAATGTTAGGGTTTTGGTCACTGCAACCACCTGAAGACCAGGACCACAATATTCAGGAAGAGATGGGACTTTAGAAACATCTCTTTGGTCCCCTCCCCCCCAAAACACAATTTGAGACAGTGGCAATCAAAATGTGGTTCGGGGGGTCTCATTGGAAGGTTATGAGAAAGAATCTCTGTCCTTCATATTGATCTTATGTAAGTGGTCTGCAATCCACCACACCATCTCTGAGTCCAAGCAGCTTATCCTTGGAAAAAAGCACACACACCAGGCCTTGATCTTTTTCCTTACCAGTTTGGTCTAATGCAGGGGTAGGCAAACCACAGCTCGTGAGCCACATGTGGCTCTTTGGCCCCTTGAGCGTGGGTCTTCCAGCTTAGGAGTACCCTATGTAAGTTAATAGCAATTTACCTACCCATATAGTTTAAGTTTAAAAAATTTGGCTCTCAAAAGAAATTCCAATTGTTGTACTGTTGATATTTGGCTCTTTTGACTAATGAGTTTGCCGACCACCTTGGCCTAGTCACAGCTCTCTCCTGAGCTCTCACAGCCCCACCTAACTCACAGGGTGTTCTGTTGTGGGGAGAAGAACAGAAGCTTTGTCAGCAGCTTTGAGTCCCCTTAAATGGGTGAGAAAATGGGGTAGAAAAGCTAACTCTTCTTCTCCTTCTCCTTCTCTCAATCTTTGCTTGCTTGTACAGTCATAAACACCAAGGAGAATTAAGGCCAGGAGTTTCTAGTCAGTGGCACTGAGCCCCTTACCTAGATAAGGGTTTTAGGACTTACCCAAGAATACAGTCAGCTGAGTTCAGATCCATAGTGAGTTCAAGGCTCATAGGGGCAAAATCTATAAAAGAAGTCTATTCTTAGCAGTGCTGTGCATTTGCAAACCATCACATGAGTGAGTAATTCTGAAACAACGGAAAATTGATATGTTATTACTGCTTCAATATTTATTTATATTTATTTATTTATTTATATTTCTATCCTGCGGCCACCTTATACCCGAAGGTCTCAGGGCGGGTGGCAACCTTTAAAACAGCAATTTACAAATCAGTATACAGTACTGTATATTAAAACAACAATAGCATCAGCTACTTCTTCCTCATGATTTCGTTAATAAACCAACATATAAATAACCTTGCATTTTTTCCTGTGTGGGTGAAGACATCTGACTGGAATAGGTGGCTCTTTGTATAATAATTTACACTTCTACTTCACAGTTTCAATATGGTTTAGAGCAGTGATGGCGAACCTTTTGAGCTTGGTGTGTCAAAATTCGCAAGAAAACCTAGCTTAACTCGGGTGCTGTGTCACATCGAGAAATATCCATAATTTTGTGATATTTGTAGCTCTGGTAAAAAAGTTATATTTTTGATATATGTATTTTATTAAAAGCAAAAACAAATAATTTTTTACATTAGTGACTTTTGTTGCTAAATCTTCAATTCAAAGTTGGTATTTCGTACACTTCAAGAACAAGCAAGCACTACACGCCCAGGTGCCAGGGTGACCAGGTGTGTCACCCAAAAGGGCTTGGCGTGTCACCTGTGACACGCGTGTCATAGGTTGGCCATCACCGGTTTAGAGACATTAAAGCCATAAGGGTGTTGCAAGCTAGCAAGTCTGCTTATAGCTCAGTCTTTGCAGTTGTTAAGTGACCGCTATAGGGTACAATGCTTTGTGTGTGTGTGTGTGTGCAGTACTACATGCCCCCCTAAGACAACGTGTGCTGCTAAATAAAATTTATTCTTAGCTCTTCATGCTGCTGTCCCATAGAGTGATCGTTATTACTGCATTGCCTACCTGCATCTGTTGATGTTAAAATACCTGTAGCTCTGAGCATTCTAGGAGTCAGACAGCCAATTCCTTCACAAAAAATATAGCAGCCATAAAAACTCTCAGGTTACTTGTTTAGTTTCTTATTATCCCAGGCCAGTAACTACCAAACAGTAGGCATGAGCATGCTAACATAACCCAAGGCCAACAAACAGATAAATCATGGGAGATTATTGTGAGCCACCAGCATCTTTCTGCAGAGAAGCCTGCCTGCTCTCCTTGGCAAACCACACACTGTTCTTTGGGACTACGCTGGATATGTGCTCAGATGCCAGGATTTGGATGCCAGCATGGTCCCTGGAGCTGTGGCTTCCCAGGGAACGTGATGGTTGCCTGGGCGTCTTGTCTGGCCTTCCCCTTGGCATGAAAACTGCACTCATGAATGCTCCAGAAATGGTTTCTCGTGCGTTTTCAAGCTGAGATGCATTTCCAGACACTTTTTCTTTTTAACATACTTAGCTCTTCTGGCTGCCTTGAATGACGTCATTATGGTGCTGCTCTTGTGGAATTACCACACATATTTGTGGTAACTAGGGGTATGCATGAATGCAATTTTCAGGATTCAATTTGATTTGAATCAAATATTCAAAAAATTCATTTGATTTGAATCTTTAAAATTAGAATTTACCCAAATTCGATGCGAGTTAAGCCAATTTGAATCTATTCATTTGAATTTTCAATTCAGATTTGCACTTACAAATGTTGACAACATTTGTATATGCCCATATGCATCGTTACACATTCGGTACACATATGTATGCATCTCATATTTATCCTGTATGCAACTTGTTTTCATCCCATATGGATCCATATAAATGCATACGGATGTGGGAAAGATGAGTATGTGTCAGTATCTCCATCTTCATTAGATGTAGCCCGATCTGGATTAAATGAGCCCTTAATCTGGAACTCTGGTAGTACCATTTTATTTATTTATATTTACATTTATATGCCGCCCCATACCCGAAGGTCTCTGGGCGGCTCACAACATTTAAAAACAGATATTTAAAAAATTATATCAGCCATAAAACCAGAAACAAGTTTTAAAATGCAGCTTTAGAAAAATACAAAAATAGTTAAAAACAATAGTAATTTTCAATGGGGGAAGTGTGGGGGACATTTAATCAAAGGCCTGTGTAAAGAGGAACGTTTTCACCGCCTTCCTAAATAGGAACAAAGAAGGGGCCTGATGCATCCCAAGGGAGAGACCATTCCATAGCCTGGGAGCCACTACCGAGAAGGCCCTCTCCCGGGTGCCCACCCACCTAGCTACTGAAGGCGGAGGGATCACCAGAAGGGCCTCCCCTCCAGATCTTAAAACACGGGCAGGTCGATATGGGAGAAGGCGCTCCTTTAGATATCTGGGGCCTAAGTCATTTAGGGCCTTATAAGTCAGAGTTAGCACCTTGAATTGGGCTCGGCAGTAAATTGGCAGCCAGTGCAGTTCTTTTAAAACCGGTGTAATATGTGTCTGGCTAGGTGTTCCTGTCAGCACTCTAGCAGCTGCATTTTGCACCAGCTGCAACTTCTGAACCGTCTTCAAGGGAAGCCCCATGTAGAGTGCAGTACAGTAGTCCAACCTGGAGGTTACCAGAGCGTGGATAACTGTGGCCTGGTCATCTCTGCCCAAGAAAGGTTTCAGTTGACGTACCAGTCGTAGTTGGGAGTAGGCACTCCTGGCCACGGCCTCCACCTGAGCTTCATTGTTAGCACAGAGTCCAGGAGCACCCCCAAGTTACGCACCTGTCCCTTCCCGGATATTGTAACCCCATCAAGGACAGGGTATCTCCCAACTACCTGGACACGAGATCCTGTAACACACAGCACCCCTGTCTTGTCTGGATTCAGTTTCAATTTACTGGCCCTCATCCAGCCCATTACCACCTCTAAGCACCTGTCAAGCACTTCAACCGCCTCTCCTGATTCAGATGGCACAGAGAGATAGAGTTGGTACAATCAGCAGGACCAGGGCCCTGATCCAGAACATGAGGGTTGCAGACAGCTACATCCTGTGTTTGGGATTACTGGGGATTGTTTTTCATTGGCCCAACAAACTTTTGTTCCTAGCCTTTGGAGATAAGGGGGTGCAGCTGCAAAGTTTGTGACATGGGCTGATCTAGATCAGCAGCATGAGTGCAGACAGTGCTGTTCTCGGATGGCTCAAGCAGAATACCTATGGGTTATCCTCATACCGCTAATCCAAGAATGACCGCTAGGGGGCGCAGCCTTAAATGTATAACTAGCACAGCCAGCTGCTGCCCCACCTTGACTTTACCTCAGTGGCTGATTTCTTTCATGCCTCCCCATGATCTGGATCAGTGGACGGGTCTATTCGGGACCCACTGATCTTGGATCAAGAAAGGTAAGTGCAGAAAGGGCCCAGAATTACAAAGCAAACCTTTTCTACTAAAAGAATCCTTCCTTTCTTTCAGCTTGGCCCATTGTGAAGGCACAAATACGGTATATTCCGGCGTATAAGGCAACTGGCCGTATAAGACGACCCCGAACTTTCCAGTTAAAATATAGAGTTTGGGATATATTTGCCGTATAAGAAGACGACACCCGGCATATAAGATGACCCCCGACTTTTGAGAAGATTTTCCTGGGTTAAAAAGTAGTCTTATACGCCAGAATATACAGTAATTATTTGGTAGGGAAACAGGATTTTTTTCAATTGGGAAAAAATGAAAATGTGGGAACTTCTTCCTTGGATCGATATATTGTTTCCCTTTCACTAAATGTCTGCTTTAAAACATTGACTGCACTAGTCGAACATTTTAATTGTGTCAGCAGAAGATAGGCGCAAAGCATGAAATAATACATTTTACAGTACATGGAAATAAAATAGCCGCTTTACAGTGCTCTAAAGTAAAATGAAAGCTTGCATCAAAGTTTGGGTGGAGGACAATTTCAAAATATTAATTGGTTAAAGTATTGCACGTGAAAAGTAGCCTGTTATTGAATTTTTTTTCTCCTGAGCCAGAGAGAAAACTGAATGCAAACTAAGGAAGAGTGGTTAATGACAGTGACATTTCCTGACATAGCAATTCTTTGCATATCAACTGTGCTAATTATGTTCAAGCCGACAGCAGCAAATTTAACCCATTCACTAGAGAATGTTTCCTTTGTAGATCCCGGGATACGGTTTCCTTTCGATCTGAAGGTTACCAATGATTGCCATTTTTAAGGGCGTAACTCTGGACGCAAGATGGAGCATTCAAGCACGTAATGGGTGAAAATGCTTATTCTTGCTCACTCTTTTTGAGAGCAAGGAATGAGAACTCCCTGGCTTCTAAGATGCAGCACAGGGGTGTCTTCTGTTGCATTAGAAACCAGCTATTTTTGGCACAATGAAAAATATTCCCACAGGCAGAGCAGGATGGGTAAAATGCTCGTACACTTGACATGTATCTACACAGCAGTGGCACAGGTGCTTTATTCCATATTATCCAAATATAGAGGAATAAGTAAGTGATGTCTGGATTAGAGGTATGCGTAACTGGAATTTTCAACATTCAATTCGAATTTAATATTTGAATATCCAAATTCGTATGAATAAAGAAAAATGAATGTCTGGACCCTTTAACAGATACAAATACATTTGCATCTATTTGTTCAAATATTATATACGCACCCAATGTTACGATCCTCGTACGCATCCCGTTTTTGTCTCATACACATCCTGTTTTTATCCCCCATGTATCTGCGCAGATGCATACAGATACATATGTGATGTGTACGGATATGTACACATGCGAATGTCCGAAATATTCATACAAATAACTCTAAATATTCAGATTCATACAAATACTAAAAAACAAATGTCTGGAGATTCAACACAAATGTCCAAATTTGTCCAAAAATATCCGTATTCGTACATATGCTAAAAAATGAAAGCCTGGACATTTGATTCATATATGAATGTACATATTCATCCAAATTCATCTGAATAATTAATGTTATGAATATTCGTGCACATCCCTCGTCTGGGTGCATCCTAGGAAAGATCAGGGACACCTGTCATGGTCAGCCAGGAGGAGGATGAGGAGGATGAGGAGGACTCACTTCCTCAGGTGCAGGAGAAACCTGAGGTGGTGCCAGGACACAGTTCTGACCTCCCAGCCCCCGTGGAGTCTGGGGTTCAGCAGCCCAGCCTTGGGAGACATGGGGCAGCAGAGCACTGAGATCCCTAGCTTTAAACAGAAGAGAGCAGAAAAGGAAGGGTTAAGATGCTCGAAGAGACTTGTTGATTAGCAGCTGTGATCTGGAACTGCAGGATAAAACACCTGGCAGATGCCTAGGCCTCTTGTCAGAGACTATTGGTTTTCCTAAGAGAAGGCTGCTGTACCTGACTCCTAGACCTTGACCACTTAGAACTCCTAGACCTTGGAACGTACCTGTTAACCATTCTTCTGGCTGCCCTGACCTCGGACTGGACTGGTTGTATTGCTCTCCTTAATCCTGAACTTTGGACTGGCTCTTGGCTTATTCTCTTTGGACTTCCTCTTTGGCCTGTGCTTCTGGAGGCAGCTGAGTAAGTAGTTTTGCTTAGCAGTCTCTTATCAGCCGTGTGTTTGTTGGGTGTGCTGGCAGCTTTCCAGGACAATACCTATGCCTTACGCAGCTCCTTAAGATGCCATCACCTGCATGGGTGCTGCCGCAGAAGTTCAGCTATGTTTAGTTCTTGCTTCTTTTCCTTTTTTAATACCGTGATCTAATTTATAGAGTCTTTCAGAACCTCTTTTTAGGAGTACCCAAGTTAGGAAGCTGGATTTAGCTGAGCTATTATTTGTGGCATGTCTTGCTCTTGACCAGTTTGGCTGAGTATCATGAGTTCAGTTGCATGAAAATAGCCATCATTGGGCCTTTAAACATAGTGTGTAGTTCTGAGTTGTAAAACCCACATTGATTCTTTTTTCCCCTTTTTTTTAGCCCTTATGGTGCTATTTTCATACTAGGTTAAAAACTAGCATTTTAAAAAGATATATACTTTTCTGCATATTCACAGCATAGGATCTCACTAGTTTCTTTCTTTCTTTCTTTTTTGAAGTCCTTGAAATGATAGTTTGATGTTGCAGAAGTACCCATAAAGCAAACGATGCATTGACATTTAAGAACTTCGAGGAAGATACTAAGGTTTCTGTATCCCAACCAACATGCAAAAAGTCTACTGCCTTTCATTCAAATACCAATTGTCCAGTGCCCATTCTTGCAAACCATAGACTCACTGGACTTGGTCAGACATGAGTTAGCTCAGCTGTTAATGCCTAGCACAAATGATTTGGGAGATCTGTTATGTACACAGCGACAGAAATCTGTTGAGTGAGCAAGCAGATGGAAAATTACCGGATGCTTATACTCGTAGCCAGCTCAAGTTCAGAGAATCAGATCCGAGCCATGGTCAGAACACTCTGAAAAAGTAATTACATATCACAACAGATGGAATAAGGACTTGCTACCAACTAGATGTGGAGGAACTTAGCTGTAGTGGGAAAATGCTTGCCAAGTCTACAGTGCTGAGAAACCTGTAACAAAAGGCTGGATGCAGATCTTGGGAAAGAATGGGATAATCTCTAGACTCATTTGTAGCAGTTTTGAGGCTTTTATGCTGTGTTTCAGGTTTCTTCTTCTGAGAACCTTAGCTTTCAGATATAGCTGCAATATCCATCTTCAGAAGTCTTTGCTCTTGCCTGAGTCAAGGGTGACTGGTGTCTTACTAGATCTTGTTTCTCTTCTTATAGATGTATGCTGTTTGTTTGTCAGCTCTTCCTTTGTTTGAATTGCTAATGAGTCATTGGTCTTACCCTGTCTGCACGCTGTTGGCATTGTTTCCTTGAGTGGAAGTGTTAATGGTGGGTTGTTGAGGCTAATTTGTTTACTGTGTATTGGTGTATTCCCTGGGGGTGAGTGACTAGTGACTTGTGTGTTAGAAGAACTCATTTGTTTATCTCTGTTTCTCTTGTTTCTGTATAGAGGTTTCCAGTTGCTGCTGAGAAACAGGCCTTGGTCCCTGTTAAAGTTGTAGGAATGTTGTATTTTTACGGCCTTCTCTGGGGTTTTACTCTTCATGCTCTCGTTCGATAGCATGTATCTGCACAAAAGTCCCAAGGGAACCACTTTTACCAGGGAAACCTCCTTCTTGGCCCCCAACAAGTAGGAAGGACACCTGGAACTATTTGGTTGGTAAGTTTTATTCAATAAAAAGCAAAAGACTACCAAAACATGAAGTATAGAGGCCAGTACAGAACATTCAAAATATAAACATGAGATAGGCTGCTCTGAGGTAAGCGTTTCTACAAAAAGCTACAAAATACACTTACTGTACACAACACTCAATCGTGTCAGAAAGAGTGTTCGGCACATTCTATCATGATGGAAAGAATGCATGACATAGCAGTCAAAATGCTCATCTCTTATCCTAACTCAGGTGATTAGGAATAGCCAATAGGTTGATAGTTCACACACGTGTGCTGTGCTCAATGTTCATGCATCCAAGATAGTCATCTAATTGAGTTATCAGAGACAGATGTTAACTCCAGGTGTGAATGTTCTCACATAGGGTTAAAGCAATACTAACCCCTTTACAGTTTGTATCTGAGAAAAAGTCTTTCCCACAGGAACTAATACACAAGATGAATTCTTAAGGCATTTTCTCGTTTACAAAATAACATTTGTTTAGTTCTATATGTGGCTGTTATAGCTATTCCACTACAGCTATTTCCTGTAATCCCTTTACTTTGGATATGGTTTCTATTTGTTTAAATAAGATCTTGTGGTTTTCTGACCGTGCATGTCCCACTATTGTTGATTTGTCCATCTGCATGAGACGCACATTTCTTTCATGTCCGCATTTCCTTTTTTCAATTGTGCGTGAGGTCATTCCTGTGTACACCTTCCCGCGTTCACACAGTATTTTGTAAATGCCAGGAGTATGATGAGGGTTGTGATTGTCTTTTGTTGAACTTAGCGTTTGATGGATTTTGGTGGTAGGCTTATAGATTGTGTGTATACCCTTTTAGTGTAGTAACTTGCCTATGTGGTCCATTACCAGCCAGATGTACTGTAGGAAAGCTTTTTTCCCCAGTTTCATCATCCTGTTCTTGTTGTTTCCAGTGTCTGTTAGGGTTGGTGGCTTGTTGTATGTCTGCTGCATGGTATCTGTTGGCCAGTAGTGCTTCCTTTATGTGTGCCGTTTCAGCTGTTAGGTACTCCGGTTCTGCAATTTTCATAGCTCTCTCCATTAGTGCCTTGATTACTGTCCACTTCGGTCCAGGATGATGGCTAGATTTGGCATCCAGGTACCTGTCTGTGTGTGTGGGGGGGGGGTATGTATACGGTATGTCCTAGTCTTCCGAGGGTCCTCTTCTTACCAGGATATCTAGGAAAGGGAGCTCGCCTTCTTCCTCCTTTTCTATAGTGAATCTGATGTTGCTGTGAATGCTGTTCAGGTAACTGAGGAACTCTTCTAGTTTGCCCTTGCGATGCGGCATACAGCAAATGTGTCATCCACATATCTGTACTGTACGGTGGGTTTTAATATGGCCTTTTCCAGGGCACTGTTCTCAAAATGCTCTGGGCTCTAGAATGGGCTGTATACTGTTCAGGACAGGAACCAGAAACTTCCCTCGCCCACAGTAGGGTTACTCTTTGCAAGACTCTTGGCATGAATTCCAGCCCTTATGGCAGGCAAGTCATGGACTCTATGCATCTACTGCATACTAAGGCAGGCTTTTCTTGGAACTCCGGAGCTTGCATACTAAACGCAACAGAAGACTGAAGATTCAGCGAGTGTGACTTTGAATGCATGTGAGAATTACAAATTATTAAAAGGGACATTATACAGGAATTTAGAGAAACGGGAATGTTAAAAAAAAAACATGATGGAAGAACTGAATATAAAGATTTTGCCTAAATGGTATGGTATGCCAGCACAGTTGGCTGCTATCAATATCAGCCCCAGGTGTTAGCATGGATGGGGAAAAAAAATAAAGTATACATGTACCTATTATGAGAGTGTGAAAAGTTTGAAGAATTCTGGAAATCAATTAAAGAGGAGATAACTGAAATACCCACTTCAAGGATTATGAAATTTGCTGCCGGAAGAGGTGATAACAGCTACCAGTCTAGATGGCTTTAAGGTAGGGTTAGAGAAATTTGTGGATGACAGATGTATCAATGGGTACTAGAATGAATAGTAGCCTTCCAGGCTTGCGGGGGGAAGCAGGATGCTTCGAAGACGATTTGCTGGGATTCGAGAGCAGGAAAAGGTTTGTCCTTGTCTCTGCTTGAGAAGCCTATGGGCATTTGGTGGGCCACCATGTGTGATGGGATGCTGAACTAGATGGGCTGTGGCCTGATCCTGCAGGGTTTCTCTTATTTTCTTATGTTCTTAAGGATGGAAGACATAAGTGTTTTATGAGTTCCACCTCACAATCTTGAAGAAAATAATTGGTGCATTTTGAAACAATTGACATTTGCCACCCAGTTAGTGTGAGTTAGAGGTTGGAAAGATGCAACAGTGTAGACCTTGGACTGGTGGTATCATTATATACAGGAACAATTAAAATTTGATTCCCTTTCAGAGTGACAGAACATGTATGATGGAGTAATAAATCTTGGAACTGTGGAAAGGGACGGGAACAGAGTGATGAATAATGTTACGCACAAGAATGGAAGTAGCACACTAAAAGGCACGATCTCCCAAATAAAACTTAGAAATATGTAGGTGCTACTGGGAGAGGGAAGGGACGGATGAATTGATTTCAGTTGGGATGTAATGAAACTGGAGATATGTAATGTGTTTTTGCTTGCACATTACTGTTATGTTGTGATTCTTGTTTGTACTAGCAAAGATTTTTGCCTTGTATTATTTGAAATTAATGGGAAAGATTTCCAAAAATGCGCACACTGCATAGTCTTACAGCTGGCCGCCATTTTGTTTATCCAGGGTGGGAAAAGAACTGGAGCACAAACTTTTTTGCCCCAACATTTTTCCTGTCATAATCATCAACAACAACTTGAGATCTTGATTTAAATGAAACACAGTTTAATTGCGTAAGGGAAAATGTCATTCACAGTCAAGAGCCATCAAGTCATTATTTTCACACAAGATGTCAGTTCTGTTTAGTCTGTGTTGAACCTATGGTAGACTGTAGCAAAAGAGTCTGTCATCAAATATCTGGCAGGATCTTCAAAAGCATTAACTTAAAATTCAGAATATACCTTTTTTGTGTTTTGGAATTATTTATGTATGATCATTAGGGTGCAGCTTTGGAAACTAGCCAAAGTTCCCAGAGGCAAAAGACCATCTCAGAGTCCAGCAAATCTTTAGACCATAAAAATATTTTGTATATAATGTTAATTTCTGATAAACTTGATATTGGTTACATGACTGAACAACAGATGGAGCCTCAGCAGTTAGTTGTGTATGTAAAAAAAGAAGATAATATACAAAAAAATAAAACCCTACTACTGGGGGCATGCTTATGTATATCCACACTGAGAGGAATTAATAATGCTTTGTAAATTACAGAAAAATAGAACAGTCTATTGAGATGTGAAAGAGGTAGATTCAACAATCATAATATGATAGTTTGGAGCATGAGAAGATAACATGTTGTCCTAGATTATGCTTGTCCTGGATTACTACACAGACTGATGGGAATTGTAGCTGAAAACACATGGAGGCAAACTCGGTTCAATCTGCCAATGGAAAAGGAAAGTTGGTTATGAAAAATTAGTTTTGAAAAGTAACAGAACATTTCAGATCACCTACAATGAAGCTGGGTTTTTTTTCCATTTAGAAATCAGAATAGTTCTTATTTTACTGCGCTACATATTGAAATCTAGATTCATTTAAATTGGAAGACAAGTTACAGGAAAAGGTGAAATAAGAGTACAGACGAACTTTGCCTGTATGGAAACTGGCAATCAGCATTTTTCAATTACTATATTTTTAAAAGTTATGAAACACTTTGAATGTATTGCATTCAGAATTTTTATTGGGGAGGCAGATATGTATCTATTATGAAAACATTTCTCTTGTTACTAGACTTCGAAACTATCATTTGAGACGTTATAAAACCTCCATAGGCTCTAGAATTTAGGAATCAACTGAATCATATTTCCATCTCTCTTCTATTATGCAATAGACTTATCTCATAAAAAAGTGAACATACAATAACAGTTTCACTCTATCAAGCAATTCATATTACTATCACAGAAAACTTCCACAAGTTTCTTGAAAATTTATTATTTTAACTAGTTCTGAATGATGGCAGAAGTTGAATGGGAATGCATTTATAATCAAGGAAGATTCCCTTGAAGTCTTCCTTATAATTCTAAGCAAGGTAATGATTTAATATTTGATTTTGACTGTATGAAAGGAAATGTTGAGCTTATAATATCTCTTCTACAACAATGCTTCATTATGTGCCATACTTAAAATTTGACTGAATACATTAAGAGCTTTTCAGCTTCTTGGACATCTCTAGAATTGATTTGATGTTCTGAGTCATTGAGTATTAGACAGATATTTTTCGATGGAAGAGACTAATAATTTTAAATGTGCCTTTCTTATCTTAGCATCTAAGAGGAGCACACATTTTGTGGCTTGTGGAATAAAATGCGTATTAGTGACATCAGCAGAAAATAGACATCTCCACATCTACGACAGAGGAATATATACTTATTAACAAAATACGTACTGTCCATACTGCTTAAAATTCATGATCTCTGACTAACTATGGTGCATAGGAAGCAGTAAATTTTCCAAGCAGAAAATTAGTGTTAGATTAAAATTTACTAACTGAATTGAAAGTTGATAAGAAATGCAATTTCTCATTATCGTTCTAATTAATCAGGCTGCAGAGATGTTCTCTTCTGCCAATGAAGAAACCATTGCATGGTCTTCCATTATTCATGATGGACTCCAGCACGCTAAAATGAAAATTCAAATACAGCATTTTTGGTTTAATTTTTAAAATGTGTGGTTTCATTTTTAAAATCTTCTAGTTGTGAAAAAATGGTTAAGAGCAGAAAGGGTTTATAACATGGCTTTATAACGTGAGACATAAAATGAGCCTTTGGCGCATAAAGGCAGCTCCCTTTTTTCAAATTTGCATTGGGGGTGTAAACGGACTGTTAGTATTCTATTAATCACAGCTTCCTTTTCTCATCAGAACTCAAAAACTATTATTATGAGCTTTGAGAAAGTAAGAATATTGACTCATGGGTTGAGGTTAAATGTGGGTAAACTTCCTAAAGCTATTGATGCTTTCATTTCTTCTTTTGTGCATAGAAAATGAAAATTATAGTGTATATTTCAGGAATTGGAGGTTAATTTTTCATGCAAGGTGATTTCACAAGAGTGGAAATTTGATGTCGGTGTGAAACAGTGGCTGTGTCTACACTTGTCATGATGCTGGTATCACTCGAGCATACCAAGATGGTTACAGCCTTTTGTTCAGGTATGAGATGGGCATCAGCATCCCCAGGGCATAATGCACCAATGGGACACGACTGGCAGAACCAGTGTACATTAATAGCTGGAGCATCAGGATAGAACCTCAGTCTCTGCCATGAAAACTCATGGGTGGCTTTGGGTGGCATACGTTTCATGTCTGGACAAAAAGTTGAGAAGATGCTGTAGCAATCAGAAGCATACACAACAAAGTACAGACCTAGCCAGTATTAGTTATTTTTGCTGTTGTTGAGTACCACTAGTCATGAGGTATTCCTGGTGGACTGCACAGGCGTCTCTATGTGGTTTTCTTGGCCAAGTGTTTGTCCTTACGATCAGAGTTGCATGTTGAATATAAAGTATATTTCATAGAATCTTAGCCTTACATCATTGTTATTCCACTAATGAACTTCTAAAGAATCCCGAATAAAACTAGTTTTGCAGACTCATCTCTATTGAAAATCATCACTGAAATAATACCACAGTTTGCTTTTCCACTTTGTTTGAAGTTGTCTTTTACTGAATATGTTGTGCAAAGATTAATTGAGGAAAAATTCAATGTCCACTAGATTGGTGAAGACAAAAATAGACTTAATTATCTTCCAAATCTACATTTATATTTGAACACTATAATTAAGTCATCAGTTCCTTAGCAAAATATCAATGACAGAACTTTTAATTGTGCACTGAGAAATTTTGGGAGTTTTGCTGCCTTTAAAAGGGAATTATAGATTAGTTTGATGTAATTCCTTTAGCTTTCTCTCTGCTATGCTAATATGGCCAGACGTCTTCTCTTTGCTGTCCTCTAAGTTCCAGCAGAAATTCTACTTCTTACTTTACCTTACCAACATGAGAGGCAATTTTGCATGGCTTTTCTAATGAAGTGCGAGCCAGTTAGGTTTTGTGCTTAGTAGGGAGATGCACAAATATTCATAACATTCATTATTCAGATGAATTCGGGCATTTGTACATGAACGTTACAACACTTGTACATTAACATTTGTATGAATATTAGTGTTTCAGAACATTCTAATGGATAGTTCATACATTCGTTAAACTGAGGATGAATATTGGATACTATATTGATATGTACGCACTTGTATAGGATACGTATCTGATAGGTGTGCATTGGTATAGATACATATCGAACAGGTATGCATTTGTACAGGATCCGTATACATTTGTATTAGATATTTGTACAAATTTCTACGAATACATTTGTATCGAATAGAATCCTACCACATTCAAAGAGGATCTATTCAAACGAACACAAATTTTCTAACATTCAGTTTGTTATGAATTGCATGGAAAAACTCATTTGTGCACATCCCTAATGGTTAGTGTATTGGATCCTTACGTGGTAGACTCACAATTCGATTCCGCACTCCTAAACAAAGCCAGCCGAGTGACCTTGGGCTAGTCATAGTTCTCTGCATCTGGCACCTTCCTTGGTGCAAAATCAGTGTCCATAAGTGTTCTAGCTCTAGAGCACTTAAGCTACTTTACAAATTGGGTGTTGACCATGATTGATCCTCTACGTCTAAGCAGGCTGGTGACATTTGCAGGGTCATTTGTGAAACTCAGCAAAATACTGCAGATGTGCAACTTTGGTGCTTAGGAATTTTCATTCCCTGGCTTCAAAGTCAGGCTGGGCAGGGATGCAGCTTATTCTGTCTCACTTCTGGCCCAGGAAAAGACTGGTGTTTATAGATCTTGCCAGTCTGAACAATGTTGTTTTGCTTCCCAGAATATCTCATATCTGTCCAGTGTTCTTTTTCTCATAGAGATGCCAAAGCATAAATCAGCGTAGGCAAAGATCACACTGTCAGCAGTATATCCACTGTGCTGCCATCTTTTTCACTGCCGCATTCTCAGCCTTGCCTGTTAGTTTTTCTCATGGATCCTGAATTCCTGCTCTGTGGTTAGTTTTGTTATGCTGATGAGATGCCTTGGAAACTATACTGTTTTGAGAACTAAGGAGTAGTTCCTGCTGAGCTCATTTGGAGGTTCATTTGGAAAGGCACAGGTCTTAGAATGTTTCTTATACCTTATACTCACCCTCCTATATTTCAATCTGTTATCAGTAAAGCTTGAGTAATATGCCAGTCTAGTTCTTGATTCTTAGCCTGGGGTGATGATTCTGACACTAACTACATATTGCTTGTACACAGCAAAGAGGCAAGTGTTTACTCTGTGTTAGGTACCATTTCAGCTTCAGGTACCATTGCATGGGGATTACTGGCAATTATTTAGCAGCAAACTGTCTACAGCAGAAAAAGCAGTCAGACATAGGGATAACAGGACTTCCCGTGTGCTGTTCAGAGCCAAAAGTATGCATCAGAATTCACCAGTAGCCAAATAATAATAGGCATCCTCATGATTCCTCAGCGATTCAAGGGTCAGGAAGCCAGAATAGTTTATCAGAACAAGACTGGCACAGACAACACAGCGCAACTTGACAACTCTTAACTTCCAGCAGCAAGTGCTAGCATCCCATGTAGTTTTATGGGAATTGCTCACAGCATCTTCCAAATCTGCAGGGGTGCCTTGATTAAGATCAGTCAGGGGCATCCTGGGTCTAGCAGACTCCTCTAGCCAGGCACACTTGTGTGTTTCATTAGCATTTTTCCCCCTCTTTAATTTGCCTTTGAAGAAGGTGGTGGTCCTCCATGTCAGAATCTAGCTGGCTCAAGCTCAGCCTTGTAGAGTGAAGGTCTTCAAGAGGATGCCAGATCCTGGTCCTCTGGGGATATGCTCTGGAACATGTGGCTTTGCAACCAAGATTTGGTTCTACATTCTCTCTCCTATAGTCAGAATCTTCACTGGCAGAAGGCTGGGACATGTCTGTTCCACTTTCTCCTTTTTTGTAACCCATAGTTCTCCATTATGTGAATGACCTTATATTTAATAGGCTTCTGCTGAACCAAAGGTTGGCATTAGTTAATCACTCAAAGTACTGAGACTGTTAAGTGCTCTCTCCATCAGGTCTAGCTTCCGTATGGCAACATGGGAAAGGTTAAGGTCATGGCCAGGCCAGGTGAGCTGTCCATTGTGTTCCTTTCATTGCTGATTTCCACTGACCATGCTGCCAGAGGTCAACAGTGCCACATTGGCCTTGCAGTCATCATCGTGCAGGCACAAGCAAGCAGAGGCCTAGGAAATCCTGGCAAAAGATCTCCATGCTTGCATAATGGCATCACCAACAGCTGCATGGCAGGCTGAAAAATAGGAAGCAGCAACAGAAGGAGCATGACAGAGACCACTTGTTTAATCTCTCCCACACACACCTGCCTCATGCCTGCCTCTCAGCTTTTCTGAATGACCACAGCATCCTCTTTGGGTGATTTGCAAACACAACCTTAATATCTGACTGTCATGTCTTTGCCTTCTGCAGTCATAGAAATGAGATTGTAACTTTCTTCCCCTTTGATAAATGCTAATTAAGAGACCTGGGGTTTTTTTTGTTGTAGGAAGTCATAATGAGACGGTTATATCATATTCTGGCTTGTTCTAAAACCCCAGTTTTAAAAAGTTACAGTTACGTGATTTTGGACCTAATTTTCTCCTTACAACTCTGCAGGGGAAATAGAGAGGATGGATGACACAGCAAGCAAAATGTTTGCTTGTTGAATACAGCAAGAATATAATAATCTCTTGTTGGGTAACCTTTTGAGTTTAACATGGATGCTGTTGAATAGCCCAACCTTTACCTCTATCTTTGTCATGCCCCATCCTGCCAGTCCAGCTCCCTCTTCTCAGGACGAAGGAGCGTTTCCCGTTGCCCAGCAGTCTGGGCAGCAACCGGAACACAGCAGTGTGGACCTTGGGAGCCAGGGGGCAGTTTTAGGGGCACACGCAGACAGTTCTGGGGTTGAGACTTTGGACAGCCAGCCTCAGGTGCGCCCCTCCCTCCATCTGCTCCAGCAGGAGAAGCAGGTGTTAGGAAGATCCCAACATTTTGCACAGCTGTGTCGCAAAGGGCATAGAGCTGCCTCACCTACTTAACTCAGCAGCAGTCACTGGTCCGGTGTTGCAGACAAAACATTTGTGCAACCTCCGCCTGTGTTCTGGCCCATGAAACTTACTCTTGGACCTTGCTACCACTGTCTGCCGAACCTCTGGAACCCCTGACTTTGGACTGACCCGCCGTTGACTTCTCTCGAGCCCCCAATGGACTGCTGTGAGCGTGCATATGTTTGCTTCACTGCCTTCGCCTGCCTGAGGTACGACAATCTTTTGGAAAGGCTACAATAGTTGTACAGCTGAATCTCATATGGCAACAGCACTGAGAAAGGTCAGCAGGGAACAGAATGAGAGCCATTATTTCCTTGATTATCTTTTCTAATGCAAGTTATTGGATTAATCGATCTTAAACAAGAGCTGAAATGATATTCATAGAAAATAAGTTTTAAAATAAGTCAGTCCCTAGAGACCTTGCACGTTCAATTACTTTATTGAGGATTAGAGTCTGACAAGTACAACCATAAATCAAAACATACGTATGAGTATCTCTTCTTTAATTTTGCTTATAAGTAGGAAACAGGGAGGCAGAACACTAATGGATCAGGTCACTATATTCACTTTCCCTAAATTTCTGAGTACACAGCAATTTATCTTGCAATGCAAGTGCCTGGCAAATAAAATTAGAGCTGTAATAAAAGAAAACTGTCCCAGCGTACAAAGCTAATGATATCTCTAGTAATTAAGGTACCAACCAGTTTGATCATTGCAGAGTTCTAATGTTCGATGGAGCTGTTAGATGGTTTTTGTCTATTTCCTGATTCTTTGTGAGTGAGCGGATAATGAGATCACAATTTAAGCTGAAAAACAAACTGCATTACAACATTAAGTTCTTAATTATTTGACCATTTGGATCACAATTAAATGTCTCTTTAAAGATGGGTTATTGGATTAGCTAGCATAAGCAAATTTTAAACAAAGATCCAAATGAACTTTTAAAATCATATAAAAATAAATTTAATTTACTTGATTATTTAACTATGGCATCACAGATACCAGCTGAAACCTGAGTGATAATCAAGTTTTTAAAAAACTGGTTAATTTCCAGTAGTGATTTTAGTCTCTTGTTAAAGTTCATTAAGCACTTTGTAAAGCTGTTGTGGTCTGTTATTTTTTAACTTACATTTAATTTACAGTTGAAAGGACCCAGTGAAGGTTAGAATGATTTTTTTAAAAAAGGAAAATATACACAGTATTCTTAAAACATATGTAAAATATAATTGTCCCTCCCTCCCTGTCAGGGAAACATTCGGAGGAAGCTAAACATCAAAGCCTGGGTGAAAAGGTACATTTTAACCAGTGCTGGAAACAATATAATGTAAGCACCTGGTGAACTTCAAGAGGAAGCTTCCAGAATCTGTGAGCCACCACAGAAAAGGCCCTCTTGCGTGTGCCTGCCCCTTGCATCTCTGAATGTCCTCTCCTTGAGAAGTCAGTTGTCAAATAACCAGAGTGCAAGCCATTTATTGCTTGATGTTAGCTAATAGGCAACCAGTGCAGAACTTTCACAACAAGCATGCCATGTGTCCTGCCAGAGGTTCCCCATCAGAATGTGGATCATGTTCTGTGGTTGACCCAACTCAGGGCAGGCCGGATGACCATGGCGACATCTCTGGCGAGACATTGCTCGTGCAATCTGGCCCAGACATTGCTATGGCAATCTGGATGCTGCAGACAACTGCATAGCCATAACCACATTGACATACCTACTTGCCGTGCCACAACCTGAAGAGTGTGTTGACACTGCTGTCCAGGAAGCAGCTAGCTTCTTCCAGTCAAGCTGTGAATTGCTTTTTAGCAGTCCATGGCAAGATTGCTTTGGGCAGAGATTAGCTCGCTTTGGGGCAGCAATGGCAGTGGCGTGTAGATTCACTTTCCTAGTGAGTTGACCACTGTTGACTAAGAGGTAAATGAAAACAGGCCCACATTCCACTCTATAGTTGTTGCTCTACTGATGGTGCAATTATGTTTGTTGTGTTGCAGCTTTGTACACGTTTTGTACTCACAATGGATTCTAGTGAGTTTTTAATAAATTTATTTCTCATTATTATTAATTCCCCTCCCCACCTTTTCTCTAGATCAGCTCTCTAATTACATATCCATAAGACAAAACTTCAGTTTATAGAACTTTGCAAACATGGGAATATGGGTAACATGATTGGCTCATATGATATAGGCCTAGTTTCAAGTGAGTGAGTATAATGATTAGTTCAATGACCATAACATAAGATTTAAAAGAGGGGTACAGCAATAAAATTCAAGTATAAAATCCAGTCATTAGTACTAATAAATAGTTATGTTGTGTTTAATTAAAATCAAATTTGATCCTCCTCCTTTGAACCTTTTAGTCAATCTTGTAACACAGCACACACTTTGGAAGCTTTCATGATGAACAGAGCAACACCTATTATGATGAATTTATCAGAACCTCTTAAGAGCAATATACTTCATCTCTGTTATTTAGCTACTGGCAATTCACTAATCCCCTGGCAATTTGATAGTGATCCCTAATAGAGGAACCTTCCAAAATAAAATGTATAGTGTCTTCCAAAGTATGCACCTCAGAAATACGGAGTTTCTCACAGCTTGCCACTCTGGTAACGTCTCAGCCTCATGGTGTTGATAAAAATTGGCTCTTGTGAAGGCTATTCTCAGATGCAATGGGCCTAGATTCTATAAGGATTTTGCCCTGAGGGATGTCCTTAAATTGTAAAATTGTATGACACAGTCATATTTTTCGAACTCCATACAAGAAAATTTTCTATCTTTCTCTTGCCTGAAGAACAAATTATCTCTCTTGTATTGACGAGAGTAAAGATTCCTTGAATTTTCAGTTTCCTTTAGGGAATTCCTTTGTTGTTTCTAGTAAAGTATTTGAAAAGACTTGTCTGAATTCTCTGAATTTTTCCTGTTGTTTTCTATTTCAAAGTTTTGAGTTTCCACATTTCCCTAATTAAAAAGGTTTTCTTTTCTTTTCAAGCGCTGTATGTTTCATCTCTGAGTTAATCAAATTTCACTCTTTGTGTCAATTAAATCATCATATTCTGGGCACCAGCTCAACTCCAGCAATTACAGGACAATTATCTTATTGCTAAAGGCATGTCTTTTCAAAATAAGGCCACTAGAATGGACAGATAACCTTTAGCAAATATTACTTTACAGCTAAAATGTGACAATGGAATTAAAAGCTCTGATTACTCAGCTTAAGTGCCATAAAAAGGAGAAAAATCTCTTATTAGCTTTTTAGTAAGTATTTACTGCTTTCCAGAAAGTGTCACAAGGGTCAACCAATGTGTATGTAACCATTTGGATGGTTTTCTAGGAAAAATGGTAAATAGTTTATTTATTTATTTGTATTTCTATCGCGCCCTATACCCGAAGGTCTCAGGGCGGGTTACAATATTATATTAATCTTAGACAGGTCCCTGCCCTTAGGCTTACAATCTAAATAGTTGGGGAGAAAATCTAACACTAGAAAGTGTTGGAGACTTATTTTCAGCCCTGGTCCAGATTTGGAATATTGTATACAATTTTGTTCACCATACCTCCCAAAAAATGTTGTCGAACTGGAAAAAGTGCAAAAAGCCAGGGCAAAAAAGGCCAACCAGAATGATCAAGAGATGGGAACACGCATCTTGCAAAATCAGGCTGCAACTTCTAGGCCTCTTCAGCCTTGATATATAGCATCTAAGAGGGAAACTGAGTGAAGTATATAAGATCATGCACAATGTGGAAAAGATGATAGAGAAAAACTCTCTATTGGACAACACTGAAACAAGGGACACTCTGTGAAACTAATGGGCAGTATAGTTACCGGTAGGACCAACAAGGAGAAGGGTGTTGTTGTTGTTGTTGTTGTCTGGTGTATGTGTTTTAACCAAGAGGGTCATTGGTCTATGGAATTTAATACCAGAAGAGATGTGATAGCAAGTTGCCTAGATAGCTTTAAGAAATGGCTAGATGAATTCATGGAGGACAAGGAGATCAATGGCTGCTAGAATTGATGTCTAAATACTGCCTCTTTTTTGGAGAGACAGGCAGAATGCCACTAAAATCAGTCTGTAGTGAACTGAGAGCAGGCAAAGGTTTTGCTTTTATCTTCTGATTGAAAATGGCCAGAAGCCGTTGGTGGATCACTCTGTGTGAGCTACGATGTTGGACTAGAAGGTGAGTGTTCTGATCCAGTAGAGTCCTCTTATGTTCTTAAACATGTATACATCTAGACCAACGGCACCTGCATAAGACAAGCCTATTGTGCTGGTGTTTAAAGAAGGACAGACCCTGGATTCACACTTACATGCTGGATTCCAGGACAGGATGGGCTGCCTCATCCTGGAATACCCAATGCATCCCAAGCTGGGATAGATTGGTTCTGAAATGGAACAAGGCCATCCACCTTAGAACTACCTCTCCCATGCCAGTTGTCATCTTGGCTACAAAGCTTGCACTGGTTTTGAAACTAGCACATGGAGTCTCAAGATACCCGTCCCTGACCTTCAGACCTCTGGGTAAGGGATTTTAGCAGGGCATCCTGTTGCACCTCCAAAATGGATTCCCTATGATATACCAGACCACCTGCCTGCATGGTGTGATATACCATTTCTAATACATCAGTAAACCTCAAGAATAAGGTCTACCAGTAAACCAGACTAGGGCAGCACTTTGTATGGCCTAGTGCAGTCTACGCTCTGTCCAGTGTCAACAGAACAGGCTGGGGGAGGGGAGCTCCCTCGAACACAATAGAATGCAAAATGGACCCTTTTCTCTCATAGGACAGTGTCCCATGTGGAAAGGCCCAGTCCCATCTGCCCATAAGAAACAACAACTGCTTATGTTAACTGAAATGATGAGTTGAAATAGTTTTTAAAATATGAAATGATAGATTCTTCCAAATAGAGTCACAGGGCTTTCCGAGGTATGGATAAGAAATGAGCTAATTTAATTCCCTTATGAATATATGTGATGGTTTCTGGGGACAGGCTGCAAACTGCTTTGCTTTCTGTCATTGCAGGCTTCTAGCAAGCTGCAATAGCCAGCCTTTGTGCAAACAGCTTGTTGCAAACCCTGGGTTTTGGGCTGCAACAAGGGTGGGAAATCCTGTGCGGGCCCTGCTGCAATGATTGGTTGCAGCTGATTGTTGGAGGGAAAAGCTGTCTGGAGATCTTAGAGCTGGAGGGGGCTAGAACAGGAGTTCCCACCAATCAGGGGTGAGGGTCAGGAGTTTCTAACAGGAGTTTCCAGCAGCATTTTATTGCAGCAGTTTTCCCCAGGAGGTGACAGCCAATCAGGGCCACAGAAAAAAGGTATAAAGGAACACAGATTACAACAGACTAGGTCTTCATGCTGGAACAAGAGCTGAAAGAAGAAAGCTGAATCCTGAAGGAGCCGGACCAGTAGTTGACCAGGGGTCTGCGTGCTGGGATAGGAGCTGAAGGGAACAGAAGAGAGCTGAACCTGAGGGAGCTGGACCAGTAGCTGACCATTGGTCTTTTGGCTGAGTGATTTCTGAAGGAGACAATCGTGAGGATTGTGGCTCTGAGGGAGACTTCACTAGCAACTGACCAGGCTGGATGATCGGTCAAGCAAGGACGGATTGGGCCTTGTGATCATCTAGAGCCACGTTCTGGTACACTGGCTAGGCTGAGTCAGAGCAAGTCGGGGGGGAGGAACGTGGAGAGGTTTGTCTTTTAAAAAAGGAACTATTTTTCTTTAGAGAAAGGGGAGCTGATAGGCTGGGAAGCTGGTAACCTTAAGAAACTCATAGATTTAAACCAACAAATACCTGAACCTTAGTTTCTTTCTAGTATTGCTTGTATATCATAATAAACTTGTTTTAGTTTACTGTTGAAACGCTCGCTACCGGTGTTTTGTGTCCACACTGTAGTATTCACTTGGCCATTGCACGAACTCAGCATCCCAACAGGACCAAGCTACTCCTAGAGAGGGCAGGCACTTACAGGATTGCTGGGCATCGTGACAATATAAATGTACAGATTTTGTGCATCACAAGCCAATATGCAAAACAAAGCACATATTCTTAAATATCTATTCTTTCCCAATCTTTGTAATACAGTTGTCTATCTCTCCCTCTCTCTCCCACCCCTCTCTCTCTATATATATATGAGAGAGAGAAAGAAAGGAATACTTAGCAAATAAAATGTATCGTAAATAGAATATAGATGTGGGAAAAGAATACAAAAGTGTATTATGCTAGGAAAAATTGTTTGCGAAAATGCATGTTAAGCAAAACTGCAAAAGTATATGATCTGAAGTGGGGAAAACTTTTTTAAAAGGTATACAGGTGAAGCAAACTGAAACTTAGATTTATAACATGAAGAATATATAAAAATAAAATATTGATAAAGATATCCATCTGTACTTTAGAATATCATTGAAAAAATGCTGTTCCGTATCATAAAGACTATACACCTTTAGCCTAGGAGATAGTATTTCAAATATCCTCTATTTGAAGTCAATGCTGTTTTAGGGTTCCTAAACTTCTAGTGTACCTGATTTTCAGATCATGAGTCTGGGCCCTTTCCACATTTGATGGTGTTCTGGCACACCAAAGGGTCTAAACTAGGAATGTGCATGATTTTTTATATATATATTCAATTTGTATTGAATTGAATGCAAGAAAATCTGTATTTGTTTGAATAGATCCCCTTCGAATGTGGTAGGATTTGAATTCTATATGAACGTTCAATCCCATACGAATGCGTATGAATAGCATACAAATCCCATATGGATCCCCATACAAAGCTTCCTACGAATGTATCAAAACATTCAATTCGACTTTGAATGTCGATCTTCAAATGTGCCATTCAAATTTGAATGTCCGAATTTGGCCAAATTTGTATGAATTTCGAATGTTAACAAATATTCATGCACATCCCTAGTCTAAACATTTGCTGTCTGCACACTAGCGTTGAGTAGGCCAGCAAAGGCCCTGTCCACCTCTAGTTCAATTTATTCATAAAATGAACAGCCTAGATGGCTTTAAGAAAGAATTAGACAAATTCATGGATGTCAGGTGCATCAATGGCTACTAGAATTGATGCCAAGGTACTTCCTCCAGGCTGGAGAGACAACCAGGATTCCTCTTAAGGCCGTATGGAGGGATTTGAAAGCAGGTGAAAGTTTTGCCCTTGACTTCTGCTTGAGATGCCCAGAAGCAGTTGATTGACCATTGTGTGAGACAGGCTGTTGGACTAGATAGGCTGTGGCCTGATACAGCAGAGCTCCTCTTATGTCCTTATGGTGTCCCAATTCCTGATCCAGGCATAGAACTGTTTCAAGTGCTCCATATATGGACTACTGAGCCTATGTTGTGTGAACAGCATGCCTCATGGTTTGTCATAGAAGGCCCAGCCCCTTTTCAGCAGTAAGCCAGCAGGCCAGAAGTGGGCATACTTCCAAAATGACCCCATCAAGAAACTCTGAAGGCTGGATACTTTCATTCCTAGCCTTGGAGTTTGGAATGGGACAGGCTGGCTGAATGGCAGCTCAGGCTATTGATAGTTTGTTCCAGCATGGCTCAGACTCAGTAGGCTGCACTATGTGAGCTTAAACAACCCACATAGTGTGGAAATGGCCTCAAATACCTTCTTCACTTCACAGTGAATTAACACAGTTGTCATTTCCACTACAACCACAAGTACACAAAGGGTACAAGTCATCATTATGCAAGTGTACTGTGAAATTCAGGATACTTAGCAGATTCATTTATTTGTAATGATATGTTTGAACTTGCAGGTAATAAACTCCACAACCAGAGTAAACAAACAAACAAACTGAATTAAGATTTTCTCCAGTTTTTTATTTTTGTATTTAAACTTCCAGAGCTGTCTGCTTTATTTTGGCGGGATGTACATGGGGCCGTTATAGCACCATGGTAGAGTTTGAAGGATGTGGCAATCAGAAGCTGGTGCACCCATCACACTAACAACCCATTGTAGGAGGATGGAAAGCAATGTCAGAAGCACTTTCCTCAAACAATGAGAGAAACCACTCTGACAGCACTTTCCACCACTCTCCCACTGCTGCAGTAGCTGTACGTACCTACCTTTGGTGCTTACTCCATAGTCTCTTTTTTTCCTCCCTTTTTTAAAAAAATGTTGCTTTAATGTGCTTTGTTAACTGCCCTAAGGCTGCAGTACAGGGTGGTATATAAATTATATTTTTAATTATTTTAAAAAAGTACTGCCCTATTTTCACAGACACAGGAAGTGGCTGGCTTCCATAGCCAGGTCTTGCATCTCCAAGAACAGTCCTGGGGAAAAAGCATCTATGATCCCATTTGGATTTAACTGAGCAGGATAATATAACAATACCATCCCACTGGGGTCAAGATCAAGCGAAGAGGGAGGCATCTGCACTTCAATTGCTGCTGCAGTCCCCAGATGGACCACCAGCACTTGAAGTGATGATGGTCTAGCTCAGCAAGGTTGGATTGCCGTGGTAACGGCCACAGCAACATCTGGAACATGGCAGGATGTTGTCATGGTGATTGGCTCACGGTGCATATATGTGCAGTTGTAGCATTTTCAGTTGAAAGAGTATGAATGCTGTAACCAGAAGCCTATTCACACGTGGGTCTCTGGAACGTGTGTAGGAGGCCCTGGGACTGAGCATTTGCTCCGCTGGGCAGGCGCTTCCATTCAGAACTGCCCCAACCCATCCCAGGGTGTCCTACATGCATTCTGGGTATAGAGCACAAAATGGTGCTCTACACCCAGCCCAGGGTGTTCCCAGATGTCCCAGACCACCCTACAGCTGTTCGGGAGGGAAAGCGTCCGCATGCTCCCTCCCTGACAGCTGCAGGCCCCGCCCCAGGCCAGCTGCCATTGGGTCCGGTAAGACCCAGGGTGGGTAGGCCTGTCAAGTCCCTTCCCTGGGATCCTGCACACTCCAGGAGACTGGTTCAGGTCCCCTAGAGCCCACATTAACCCCCCTGGGTATCCCCCCCAGGGTGCTTGGTTGCCGGGTTCCAAAGTGGCTAGGTGCGAATGGGGATCCGTCCCCACATGTCTTTGCGACACGGCCTCAGGAGCTCACCAGCTGCTCCTAGTGAAGATGTGGACACATTTTTACTTCTCCACAGCTGCAGAAGATGAGGGCAGCTGGAGGGAACTCCCAGATGCTCCAGGATGGCAGTAGTGGCACAAGAGCATTGATGGACCTCCCCTAGAATATCCAGAATTGCCGTGTTAAGGTACTTGTGAACAGTGCCTAAGTCAAGAAACATTCCTTCTTGACTTTGGCATGTGGAGTGCCACAGGCAGGAATAAGCATGCAGACAGTATGCTTCCTACGTCAATGGTCAAAACAAACACACCAACCCTGCCATCAGCAGACACCACCGCTGTTTAAGGGGACTCGCCCATTTAAGGGGCTGACAAAGCTTTCTATTCTTCTCCTCACAACAGAACATCCTGTGAGGTAGGTGGGGCTGTGAGAGCTCAGGAGAGAGCTGTGACTCACTCAAAGTCACCAAGCTGGCTTTGTGGAGGAGTGCGGAATTGAACCCGATATTCCCAGATAAGAGTCTGGTTCCCTAACTACTAGACCAAACTGGCTCACTATGCAGACCTTGACTTTCACTGTGGTCACACCTAAAGTTTAATCCAGCTTCTGTACACCTTCAGAGTAAGGGAACAGCTTGTTACTTCCCTGATGTATTCTGTCACTCTGAAAGTGGACTGAAGCTGGGTTAAACCTTAAGTATCACCATACCTCTGAGGTAAAGTGAGAATGATGAAGAAAGCATTGGAGAACTAGGTGGTATCTATTTTCTTTAATGGAATATGATGATACTGTATTCTTCATTGCAAAAATAATTAACATTTTCCAAAGAAAGTGAATATGAGTCATTTTGAAGGTTAAATCAGCTATAAATAACTGTGACAAATATTCTCTTGGTTTCCCTTTCTGTTATTTGAACATTATCCAAAAGTTACGAAGTCAACTCTGTAAGGTCTTGTCTAGCTGATGAGAAGGCGAAACATTTCCATTCTCATACAAAGCAGGAAAGGGAGTGTGACAAACAGAGCTGAATGCTTTTCTTTTGAATAAAAGCTCTGCTTGAGAACATGTAGTAAATCACCCATCATGTTTCTCCTATTTTATCATAAGCAAGCAAGAAATAAGTTGATTCTTTATGAGTTATGGCATTCATATCACAGGCAGGAACATCAGGAAACCATTTCTCCAGAGGAAAAGATAAAAAGAAAAGAAAAATCATTAGGGAAATATGTATGCTGTTCTATCAACATCATTCTATTGCATGAAAGGAAAAGCAAGCTTTGACAGTGAGTCATTTTGATTTATGGTTTAAATGTGTTTGGTAAATAAAAGTAGTTATGTAGGCATGTTGCTATTGCTCAGGCTACGTCTGCATGACAGTGGAAAGAGCGCAGTAGTCAGAACTTGCTCCAGTCACGCTGCTGGGAGCACTGGATTGGCAACACGTTGTATGCACACTTGCTGTTTCTCCTGGTGCTGGAAATGCTGAAGCCAGGGAACTTTTGTTTCCCTGTTCAGTGTTCCCCATACAGGGCTGTTTTGTAGAGCACAGGAAATGGCTGTGAACATCTGCCATCGTCTTGTGTTAGGCATGAGATGCGAGCACATCAAGGGTGTTTCCGCACTTACCGCTTGAAATTTGGATTAAGGAAATCCAGATTTCTGAAATCTGTCCCTGGGAAGATCCGTCTGAAATAAGGATGAATCCAAATGAGGCTTAACGCATCTGCACTCATGTTGGAAGCACAGATAGCAAGGAACGTATCATGTGTTTGCTGTGCGGATGCCGGAGCGCTGATAGCTAGAAGGATCAGGTCTCTTTGAGGCCCTGCCGCCCAAAGTGCTGTGTGATTGGAGCACTCAGCCGTCAGCCACCGCTCGTTTCCACTGTGCGTGGGCATGTCAGGGATAGACTGTCCACCAATCAGCAGCATGTCTGAGATCCCATGGCTACCCAGCTATGCTCAACATGGCGACTTCCTGTCCCAACCACATGTGTTCCCTCTCCTGTCCCTGTGCGGAAGCGTCGTCCTTTGATCCAGAATTTGCAGGCAAGAACAGTTTGAAGACCTAATTTTTCAGGACTTCCCAAAAACCAATTTTGGCGGCCTCTAGACCCCATTAGAGACGGATCTTGCGTGAGCCCATTTGGAAGCGCCATCCTTGAAGTGGCCCTAATCTGTCCTGCTGTGCGGAAGGTACCTTGCAGATGTGTGCTATATGTGTCCTTATTGGTGCTTAATGGGATCTTAGCAGCCTGTGCGGAAACACCCCAAAGTACATACTGGTGGTGTGCAAGGGAAGGGACAGGAAGAACTGCCCCTGGTCTTTCCATCCCATTAGAGCAATTTAATCAATGATTGCAGTAGGTTTGTGCTCCTAGGGTTGTATCCTGCAGCCTAGGAGTGTTCTTGTGGGGACCCCATGATGTCAAAAAGGCCTCGTATGGATCTTCCCAGTGTTGGAGAAATATGCAATAAATGTATAAGGAAGCACTTATTAACTTGTTGTAAAATTCAGAAGGGGAAGAGGGGAGATGCAGTTATTGCAATTCAGGATTAATTCAGCGGGTTGAAAAAAATCAATAAGACATGTTGAAAAACATTTAAATTCTGCTGAGGGAATGAAAAAGTTAACATACTGCAAAAAAAAACAAACCAAAACGAAACAATTTAATCACTGAAGTTTGTACTCACACAGAAAATTCTACACTACAGGATAAATACACTGCTGACCTTCCAAGGCTTTTGGCATCTAATTCTGCCTTGGAGGGAGATGTGTTTATTGTATTTTAATTGTTTTATTGTTTATGCTGTTTGTAAACCACCCTGAGACTGTGATCTTAAACAGTATAAATAAATTGTGGGAAAGGCCTAAGCTACATCCATTTAGTTAAAATCCATGGTCCTGCAGGCATCTCATTCCTTCATTGGATTTTGGACTATGACTTGAATATGTGCAAGTGTCAAAGGTATGGCCTGGAATGGAGCTGCATTTCCTGAGGGGGATTGAAATTCCATTGGCCCTTCAAGTTTCTGCTACTGTAGTGGGCCCCTTCCAGACTTGTGGAATACAGTGGTACCTCGACATACAAGTGCCCTGATATACAAGTGTTTTGAGATACAAGCCACCGAGCGAGTGATATTTTGCTTTGAGATGAGAGCAAGATTTGAGATACGAGTATGTAAATACAGTACCGTACATAACAAAAACAACTGAGGTGGTGTTTTGGGAGCTGGAATGGATTAATGGGAAAATTGCTTTGAGATACGAGCGATTTGACATAAGAGCAAGGTTATGGAACGAATTAAACTCGTATGTCAAGGTACCACTGTAAATCCACAGTTAAAGGAAAAACTGCTGCTTACCTGCTGCAAAGTGACGACTAGCCATCCTGACTAAAAGCAGCCTCCGTAGCTTCCTCATCAGAAGCTTCAAGAGCTGAGTCGGCACACATGGTCACATGGGATGAGGCAGTCAATTAGATATGAGCTCCCCTCCCTGTTCTTGTCTGTTCTTGCTGTCCTGTCCAGCCTGGTGGAAAGATTGGAATTTAGTTAATACTGCTCAGCAAGTGTTCTCTTACCAGCATTAAGGTATATGCATAATAGTGATGGGATAATGCGTCGTCATTACAATCCATTGATCATGGTGCATGACGCCCTCATCGCAACTGCACATTCATCTGCACAGTATTAATGGGTCTGGACACACTAGTTGTCTTTGGGTGTTTTTCCACCGCGCTCCTTAGATCCAGATCTAAGAAGATCCGGATCTAAGGAATGGGTGCTAACCCCACTGCCGTGGAAACACCTTTGCACCCATGGGGGGAATCCAGATCGTCCCCCAAGGGTCCGCCCATCGTCCCAGGTGTTTCAGGGGACAGGGGGGTGCGATCTCCAAAGTCCCTCCAAAGAGACTGCCACAGACTTTGAAGCCGCTCCAGAATCATTTCGGAACGCCTCCGAAGTCTGCGCAAAAGAGCCCCGGAGCACCCGCGATGTCAGCAGGACAAAGCTCCGAGATCCCTCCAAAGTCTGTCCTGATCTTTGGAGAGACCGGCAGTGAGACTCCGGAGCCTTTTGCCAATTGCTTCGAAGGGATTTCAGAGGGAAGTCCACACGGTCTGCGCTAATAGCGAATGGACCGCGCCAACAGCTCTGGAGCCTCACTAAAGTCTTTGCCGGTCTCTTCAAAGTGACTTCGGAGTCATTTTGAAATCACTTTGAAGCTGGGATTTTGGGGCTCCCCCCCCCATGGGTGCATCCCCTCCCCCTAGCCTCCTCTAGACCCCACTGCCTGCCTCTAGTGGAAACAAGCTCCCTTTAATCCAGATTTTCTGGCTGAATACCCCATTGTAGACCCTATTAATGGAGTCTACCCAAAATCCGGATTAAAGGCCAAAAAGTACCCATATGATCCGGATTTCCCCACCGGCAGTGGAAACAATTGGGTCCCAAATGGGTGCTGTGGTGGAAATGGGATCATCCGGCTCACACCCAAATGGGCCCTTAATGGGTGCAAAAATGTGTACTTTCTGGCAGTGGAAAAACACCCCTTGACACTTTGGAGTTACATATAGCAAAGACTGAAGGCCCCATGCCCCGAAAGGATCCATTCCACACCCAGGTTTCATTTCTGCCCTGGTGTGGATGGAACCTAAGTTGAAGAAACAACTGAAGACTGGTCCAAGATGAGTTTCAGAAACAAATTTCCTGATCAGACGAGCCAGTAAAGGTGCTGGTAAGCCATCACTGTAGGTTCACTGAAACAGCACAATGTAGCATTTTACGGTCATAATGCATGTGTTGGTGAAGAGCATTGCATGAGTGCCTGAACCTTTACCACAGAAGCATTTTGGATCACTCTTTATTGTTCCAACTAAGATCTATGAGAAAATCAAGGTTCCTAAACCCAGGCTGACATAAATGAGGGACTCACTTGAGGCCAACTTAAATTGTCCTGTTTAAAATCGGCAGAAAATCCTGTACGTCTTTTCTTGTGCTCCAAAGGGTTTGGCTACCGAAAAGTTTTAAGACTGTGGAAATTAGATATTTGTACATTGTTCAGTTTGGCTGCAGTTGAATCACCTTGGTTCATGAATGTTTGGGTGCGTGAGTTAATTGATATGAGCCAGAGTTTTGTAGTACTAATGTACTACAGGTACTAATGTATCTGTTTTTATCTGTATATAAACTTTACAAGACTATCTTTCCTATCCATTCTCTGTTATTCCCACTCACACACACACTTAATATAATTCAGTTTTAACACAATATAGGGGCTGTCCCCAAGGAATAAAAAGTCTGCCAAGACTCTCCTTTTGCCTCTGAGCGCCCCCAAGCCAGGGTTTTTAACGAGGTTCCAGCGCTACAAAAGGTGGAAATCGCGCGACAAAATACATGCACTTTAAACAACTCTTCCAGCACTCTTTCTGTAAGTCGCGGGTTTTCCTCGCTACATTTACCTTGAGGACGCTCCGTGGCAAAAGGGGCGGGGATTGCTGCCTGCACACACAGCGGAAACACAAGCAGCTTCACTTTCTAAAGCTCAGAACTAAAGAGCCAGAATCATGCAGAATTGCAACATTGTTGCAATCGCTGTGAGGTGTGAAATGGGTGGATTATTGCTAGGGGTGGATTTTAAAGCGATAACAGGGAAAGTGATGAGTGAATGAGCGATCGTGCGCTGGACAGGGTGGATTTTTGAAAGCAATAACAGGGAAAGTGGTGAGAGTGAACGTTTTCCAGCACGAGAAGCCATTTCGGGGGGGGGGGGGAGATCTGGGAGACGAACAGAGAGCCGATCGCTGTTTCTCCTTTGCACTTGTCAGGGATTGTCTTCCTGGTTGTGGCCACACCGAGCGCAGTCCCTCCCCATTCCCGCTGGCACCCTATGAACAAGAGCAGGGGCGGGGAGAAAAAGATGCACGCAAAGAAAACAGGGATCCTATGGGGACGGAAGGTGCGTTAAAAACACGCATTTTCCTAAGCCTCATGCGGACGCTTTTTCCTGATTTGCATGGCACTTTTAAAGTCCACTTCAGTAGAGTGACAGTGGAGAAGTAAATAAGTCTTTTGGGGATGCAGCCTTAAATGGTTGCACGTACAACTCTACAATAAACATTCTCTTCTTCTGGAGCATGGAACAGCTTGTTCTCTTCCTTAACCCAAACTCTCCCAAAAATGACAAAGTCTCCGAACCCAGCTTTTTCAACTTCTGGAATTCTATAGATGATTAGAAGCATTTATCTCCTCAAACCCATTGTTCTTAATCAGTTTCTGTCAAATGGAAATAAACCTCTGTACTTTTCTCTTGGATGTTTTCTTCACAAACCTGTTCAGGCCTGTTAAGTTCCTCAATCAGTTTCCTGCTCTTCTTCCAGTGCCACCACTCTGTTGTTCAATCCGTCATTGACCTTCTGAAATTTCCTTCAGCTCAGCTTTTACTCTTGGGTCTTCAATTCAGCTCTTCTTCATCCTCTCTCTATAGTTTTCTTTCTTCATCCTACCTGTCAAGCCTCTTCTCGCCTTCCCCCATTATAGTCAACATTCTGCATCACCTGACCATTTTCTTTTACAGTGTCTTAAAGAAGGGTGTTTCTGCACTTACCAATTGAAATCTGGATTAAGGAAATCCAGATTTCTTAAATCCGTCCCTTGGAAGATCCGTCTGAAATAAGGATGGATCCAAATGAGGCTTAACGCATCCACACTGGTGTGGGAGGCACAAGATAGTGAGGAATGCATCGTGTGTTTGCTGTGCAGATGCCGGAGCACCAATATCCAGAAGGATCAGGCCTCTCAGGCCCTGCCACCCAAGGTGCCGTGTGATTGGGCCACTCACCCATCAGTCACCACTCGTTTCCACTGTGCGTGGGCATGTCAGAGACAAACTGCCCACCAATCAGCAGTGTGCCTGAGATCCCTTGGCTGCCCAGCTATGCTCAACATGGCGACTTCCTGTCCCACCCACATGCATTCCCTCTTCTGTCTCTGTGTGGAAGTGTTGTCCTTTCATCCAGAATTTGCAGGCAAGAACAGTCTGAAGACCTAATTTTTCAAGTCTTCCCGAAAACCAGTTTTAGAGGCCTCTAGACCCCATTAGAAATGGATCTCGCGTAAGGGTGTGCAGAAGCAGCGTCCTTGAAGTGGCCCTAATCTGTCCTGCTGTGCGGAAGGTACCTTGCAGATGTTTGCCATATGTGTCCTTATCGGGTGCTTAATGGGGTCTTAGCAGCCTTTGCAGAAACACACACAGACTACAAAACCTGTCACATACAAGCCAAGACGTGACTCGAATACTTAGCACAATCTATCCTGGTTTTCTATGACCCCACTCTTCAGTTAGCTCAGCTTTTTGTCCAGTGCATTGTTTGTCAAAACCTCATTTCTGTAGTCCTTTAAAGCAAGTTGCTGCTTCTATAATTGAAGATATACTTTATTTAAAAAAAATGAAGTGTAATTAAAACTAGGTTATAAGAAAAATCTTCTCTTTGACCTCCATCTTGGTCCACATTCCCACCCACTATCCTATATTAAGGTGGGATAAAATCTTTTGGAATGAAGTCAGTTCACTTTGCACATATTTTCTGCCTTTTTCTCCCATTTTTAAAAAATAATGTAGAAGGCTAATCTATTTTTAATAAAATAGTTTGTTAATTTTTCATAAGATAAAACAAAGCAGTAGTATCTTGCTAATGGAACTTACCTTGTCTTGGATTTAATATTTTAAAACTACAAACAAACAAAACTCATATATAACATTTGATTTATAATAAGAGACAACTATTGAATCTCACATCTGAGTTGTTTTTTTCCTTCAAAAATTCCAGTGCCAGTGTTATTTTCCCTTTGACTTTTTGAATTCATTGTACTGAAAAACAGCTTAGTATTAGCAAATTAAAAAAAATGTTATCTAAGACTATTAAACAAAATCCTGCTCCAGATTTTGGTCTAACACTTCTTTATCATGGAATTGAGTGTTAGCTCAGACCCTTTCATGGAATTATGATGATGATGACCAAAGTGTTAGGAAATGCCTACACATTCCAAGGCTTCAAGTTACTTAGCTTAATGAAGTTACTTTGGAAACTTTGGGATATATCTCACAGGATTCTCAAGGTGAGAATTAGTACTTTATCTTTATGCCCACCAGAAAAAAATAAAAAGTGGAACAGAAGTCCTACAGAAAAATGCCTTGGAGTAAGATAATGATAGCTATTTCAAGCACAAACATCTGCTACAATATTAGAAACCCTTTAAATATCTTTGTAAAAGCAACCTGGATGAAAGGCATAAGAATAATAATCACGAGCAAGGGAACTAAACAGGTATATAGGAATTCTGGCTGGACTCATATAATGTAATACTGGAGCATTTAAAAGAGAATGGATAAACATATTATTTTTATTAGCATAACATTTTGATCTTTTCCACATTCCCACCCACTATCCTATATTAAGGTGGGATGCTTTGGTCTGGTATAGGCAATCTGTCCCCAGCTTGATACCATATATTTCCCAGAATCCCTCACTCTGAGTTTCATGCCAAGGAAAAGCAGGGCTTTGCCAAGGCACAGATACCTCTACGTTGTATGTGAAGTTATGATTGCCAAATTATTATTGGCATCTTGTCTGGAAGTATAGCATTATAATAATGAAATATGAGATTCTGTATCAGGCCATATTAAAACATATTAAAATATACTTTAAAAGACAAACATCCACTCTGAGTTTGTTTTCAGGAAGGAAGAGCTGATTAATTCTTCATTGACCAAGGAAGGACAATCCCATCACTCCAAAGATTGATCACTGTAAACATATAGAGAATGTAGAAAACAGTAGCTATCTGGCAAACATAGGCCAACTTTTGTCTACAGTAAATAACTGGAGGGATCTTTACCAGTGTTGAATGGGTTCCAATTAAGTCTATCATACCATGTGATTGGACCTTTGCAGTAAAGCCAGATCATTCACTTGGATAGGATATAATCAAGACCAGTTATTCATGTACATATGGCACATGAGTGACTTGGCCTTTTATACCAGGGTGAGAAGCCTGACACCATTTCAGTTCTGGGCACCTGGCCATTAGCAGTCCAACCAGCAACTATAGAGACTAGGAAGAGTTTTCATTTCCAGCCTCAATATGTGCTGGGCTACCAGCACTCCAGTCCATTGTAGGGTTGTGCATGAATATTCGTAGGCTTTCAAAATCCAAGCAAATGTGCCGTATTTCAACATTCAAAGTTGAATCAAATGTCCTGAAATTCGAATGTAAACATTCAAATTGAATTTTGAACTTTGGATCTATTTGTTTGAATTATCCAGATGTTCGTATGTGTACAGGTTTGTACATGATGCATACTTGAAGATCCGCATCTTTCCTGTATCCGTACATATTTGTATGGATCCGTATGGGATGGAAACAGGTTGCATATGGGATGATTACAGGATGCATCCCAATGTGTACGGATGTGGGGAAGATGCATACGTGCAGATACGAATGTTATCGACATTCGTATGTGAATATTTGAATCAAAAATTCAAACAAATAGATTCGAATTTGATAAATGTGAAACAAATCTTGTTAAATTCAAATTTAAAAGATTCAAGTTGAGTCAAATTTTCAGGTATTCTATTCTATTTGAATAGAATGACAAAAAACCATTTGTGCACATTTCTAGTCAATTGTGGGCCAGACTGGTTAATTTAGCCCAAGATAGCACGGAATTACTTACACTATGCAGAAATACCCTTATATGTTTTATCTAATTTAAGAGACATTACTGTTCTTTAAATATATGCATTGCCATTTTCTTTCAAATCAGTTTTGCTTTTACAAGGCTTGTTAAAATGCAACTTGTGAACATAAGGGGTGTTTTTCCACTGTCACTAAAAGTACCCATTAAGTACCCATTAATGGGTACGTAATGGGTACTTCTAGTGACAGTGGAAAAACACCCAAGAATATAAAAGGAACCCTGCTAGATCAGGCCACCGCCCATCTAGTCCAGCATCCTGTTGCACACAGTGGTCCACCAAATGTCTATGGGCATCTCCAGCAGAGACAAGGGCAAACCTTCTCCTGTAACACATCTTCACAGTACGTTTCTGCTCTCACATAGTTAGACATGATTTGACTTGCTCAATGCTAACTCTAAAACCTCTAATAGTGTAATCTAGCCTCTGTGGCACCACTGACTTATATTTGTAGACTCTGTCCTTTACTTTTCCGGTGCCACTGACCTTATGGTAAATCAGCCTTGACTTTAATTGATTGTCTGGGCCTCATTTCTACACTGCCATTGACAGCACACAGGGATATATGATTTTGCAAAAGCATCCTGGAAAGAATACAATGGAATGTGGATCAAGGTGTCATTTTTATGTCAAATCAGAAAATGTCTCACTAAACTGCTTGACTGGTGTGAATAGGACCTAAAAATAGCACAGTCAGCTTAAAATGAGAATATAGTTTGGAGGTCTGTTAAAGAGATGAAACAACTGGATCTTTAAATGATTGCAAAAGCAAACAAACAGTGAATGCACCTGTATCAAGTAATGCATTCAAAATAATGTGGAGCTTCTGCAAAAAATATTGATGTACATACATCCCAGTGTGTGTGTATTTTTTTTAATGAAGATCTTAAACTTAGACATAGCTAATGAGACTATCATCAGATAGCTGGGTCATTGGCCCTTTCTGCACTTGGCCTTTTTCTGGATTATGTGGACTTGCCATCCACATGATAATGCAGACTACAGCCAGCTCTGGGTGGGACCTGCAATAGTCTGCACCAAAATCCAGAATGTAGGTCCCTGTTCCAGAATATAATCTGAAATAAGGCCTTTAACTATACAGGACTATGTATTTTGGCACTAAATGAAAGCTGTGCTCCAGGGTCATTCCAGGAACAGTAACAAAACAGTCACTGCCATTTGTCTCCCATCTTCACCCTGTTTCACCCTGTGGGACTCCCTCCAAAAGATATTCTATTGGCCCCATTATTTTTGTTTTCTCAACAGTGCACTGAAAACATATTTGTTTCACACTGCTTGTAGCTAGGGTATCTTTAGTTAAGACCTCAAGCTCATTTTGGATTATAATTGGCTATTTTACTGCTGTCTTTAACAATTTCTTTAAATGGTTTAATTAATTTGATAGATTGCTTCACTAGGCCTAGATTTTTTTTTAAAAAAACACGCTGCTTCAGATTAAAGCCCGCTTGTTGACACTGGATGCTTACAGCTTTGTATTTTATGTGAGTCTCACTGGAAGAGCTCACTCAGGAAAAAGGAGGGGGATGGCCTAGAAAATTTAAAGTAATAAAATTTCAAAATCTGCACTTCTGTGCCTATCAACCTTGAAGTAAAGGATGTTGAATGCATTGGTACTTAATTCTGATTAAAATATACAGCCTTTTATTGATAACCTGTCCAACACTCACTTGATTTCAAATTGTGCCATAGATTTTATTTGCTTTTGGAAGCAAAGTACTTTAAATTCCTGTAAGCTGAAAGTGTTCATTTTGTTTCCCAACTCAGAGGAACAGTAAAGAAGAATGTTGTCTTATTCATAATTCTTCGTGATATGATTCAAAGAAAGGGTGTTTTGTAGTGACCTGCTGCAAAGAATCATTTATGGATCAGGCATCCACCTGTACGTCCTTTGTACAGGAGATGCCAGTATAAGTTACAGTATATCAAACCAATTTAGCAATTTGTTGAATTAGTATTTTCCCCAAAACACTTTGATGAAAATCTCTTTAGATGAAATCTGATTGGAATTAGGAAGTCCACTCCAGGGAGAGAGCAAAAAGATCTGTACTCATTTATCCACACCACTGTGGTGTGGATAAGTATTAGAGGCTTTCTTACGGGTATATGCATTGGTTATATTTGAATTACTCACTAGGGATGTGTACAAATATTTGTAGGCATTCAAAATGTGATTGAATGTGCTGAATTATGCCATTCAAATTCAAATCAAATGTCCCAAAATTGGAATATAAACATTCAGATCGAATTTCAGATCTATTCATTCAAATTATTTGTATATGTACAGGTTTGTACACGATGTATACTTGAAGATCCACATCTTTCCCACATCCATATGCATTTGTACGGATCCACATAGGATGAAAACAGGTTGCATGTGGGATAACTATGGGATGCATATGGACATGTACAGATACGTATGGATGTGTATGGATGTGGAGAAGATGTGTACAGGCATCCACAAATGTTGTTGACATTCATATGTGCAGATTTGAATCAAAAATTCGAACGAATAGATTCAAATTTGGTAAATACGAATCAAATCTTGTTAAATTCAAATTTAAAAGATTTGAATCAAATCCGATTTTCAAGTATTCGATTCAAATAGAAGGTCGAAAAAATTCGTGTACATCTCTATTACTTCCAAATGTCATCACTGAGTGGATAAATAAGAAGTTGTTAGTTAATTTAGTGGGACAGTTGAGAAACTGAAGCCTTGAGAGCGATACAGAGAAGTAACATATTGAGCTAATGTTTTCATATGTGGAAGGATGGGGGAGAGGGGTACCTTCCCGGAAGTACCTACTCACTGCATCGCTGGGCACTTCTCATATCCACTTAAGTACACTCAGATGGGCAATGAAGCAGTGGGTTAGGTAATCCCGTAAAGAGCCACATTTTGTCCCCTTGTCCTCAGACGCCTTGAGGGGGGTGTCAAGGGCTCTTTCTGCACTTAGGTGGTAATCCAAAATAAGTTCTGTAATCCACATGCGGTGTTTTTCCACCACGCTCCTTTAATCTGGATCTAAGAAGATCCGGATCTAAGGAATGGGTACGTTCCTTAATCCAGATCTAGTAGATCCGGATTAAGGGAAGTACCCAATGTGTTTCCATGGGTGGTCTAGCACCCAATAGCAATGGGTGCTAGCATCCCTGCCATGGAAACACTGGAGCACCAATTTGGAAATCCGGATCTACCCATGAGGGGTCTGCTTGTAACCCCAGGTGTTTGGGGGGACAGGGGGTGCACTCTCCAAAGTGGCTTCAAAGTCATTTCAGAGTCACTTCAAAATCACTTTGAAGTCTGTGCAAAACAGCTCCATTGAAGTCTGTGCTGATCTTCAGAGTGACTCCGAAGTTCACTCTGAAGATCAGCACAGACTTCGAAGACACTCCAGAGCTATTTTGCACAGACTTTGAAGTGACTTCGAAATTACTTCAAAATTACTTTGAAGGTTAGGTTTTGGGGCTCCCCCCCCCATGGGTGCCCCCTCCCCCTAGCCTTCTCTAGACCCCATTGCCACACAAGTGTGGAAACAGGCTCCCTTTAATCTGGATTTTCTGCCTGAAGACCCCATTGTAGACCCCATTAATGGGGTCTACAGAAAGTCCGGATTAAAGGCCAGAAAGTACCCATTTGATCTGGATTTTCACAGCGGCAGTCGAAACATTTGGGTCCCAAATGGGTGCTGTGGTGGAAACGGGATCATCCGGCTGACAACCAAATGGGTCCTTAATGGGTGCAAAAATGGGTACTTTCTGACAGTGGAAAAACACCCATGGTCTGTATGGGACTAGTGATAATTCAGATCAGGTCCATACTAAGGTCAAAGCTTGTTTGTTTGTTTGTTTGTTTGTTTTTGTTTGTTTGTTTATCCTACCCTATACCTGGAAGTCTCAGGGTGGGTACCAATATTTAAAATCAAACATTATTAAAACAAATCAGTATGTATTAACACAATAGCATCAGCAAGGGGAGGGAAAAGTGTATCCCTGTTTAACCAAAGGCCAGGGCAAAGAGGTGCATCTTCACTGTCTTCCTAAATCATGAAGATGATTGACGCACCTCAAGGGGGAGACTATTCCATAGCTTAGGATTCAAAGCAGCTGAAAAAGCTTCCTGTTCTTCTCCCTACAACAGAACACCCTGTGAGGTAGGTGGGCCTGTGAGAGCTCAGAAGAGAGCTGTAACTAGCATAAGGTCACCCAGCTGGCTTTATGGAGGATTGTGGAATCAAACCCGAAATTTCCAGATAAGAGTTCAGCTCCTTAACTCCTAGACCAAACTGGCTCACAGTAAGATTATTTAGTGAAGATGTACAGTTTTTGCCATTTACTGCAGCTTATGTGACATATCAGATCTACTTGTAAAGCCATTCTTAGTTTCCAGTGGTTAATCTGACTGTCATCTGGACGCTTAAAAAAAAAAAGCTGCACTAAACCTTGGTCTTATTCTGCAAAACATGTTTTTAAACGGCATGTCCAATAACCCTCAATACAGATATGTTACACTTGACAGCAAAACAGTTCTTATGTATCCAAGTAATTCAAGAGCCACAAATCCTAGAAATGATTAGCTTTATTTAAAAGGCAAAAAAGCTATCTGCACTTCGACTGTAGTAGAAATAAGAGGAGAGGAGAAGCCCACCCAAGAGTAAAGCTATCTGAGCCCTTCTGTATGACACACTAATTTGCCTGATAATTTTAATTGTAAAATTTGCTTTATCAGTCAGGCTTAGACAATGAAGATGATAGTTTTCTTGTCTTTGTCATTTTGAGGATAAGCTAAAGATTTATGATTCTCTGAAATAGAGACCTTGATTTAGCTTTTCCTGTTCCTTTTTGTGGGGTGGGGGGTGGGGCAGGGGTAAGAGATATCCAACTCTGCGCCTCCCAAACTTAAGTATCCCTAAGCAAGTCATGCTTGATTACTTTGAAGAAGGTAAGTACTGGATTCAAGTACTGGTTTAACACAAAATTGACACAGATTGATACCTTCCTGTATTATGCTTCAACTCTGACAGTCAGATGTACAAACGATGGATGGATGGATGGATGGATGGATGGATGGATGGATGGATGGATGGAGATGAACTTTTCTGAGCATGTATGAACCTGGAAAAAAGTAAAAATAAAAACTGTGGGTCATTATAAGCTCACAGCTAAAGGATCATTTGCTTTTAGAATTTCTGTTCCCTTGTTTGGTTTTTGAATTCTGGACAAACTGCAGGTGAACTCCATTTGGCATATTATATGCTATTTTTTTGCTGAAAGCTCAGATACACTGTAGCTTAAAAATATGAATAGCTATATTGACATGCAATACAATAGAACATAGCCACACCTACACCCTGTGCTATGCTTGGCAAATATGTTAAAGCTGTCATGTCTATTTTGTGTTAACAGTTCCTTCCTACCTACCTTCAAAATGAGTGTTCAGAGTTATGGAGTTAGATGTGAAGAAAAGCTGCTGTGTGGTCCCCCCCCCCTCCTCTTTTCTTCTTTCCTTCTACAATGAATTTCTTGCCATAATCAAGATTGGTGAAGTTGCATCGTAAACCACTAATCTATGTAATATATGTAATGATTCCTCAGGAAATGTAGTTGAAGATTATGGTAAGGGTGGATTGTGCCCTAATGTCACTTATCAAACTAGACAATCCATTTTTTGCTTAGGAGTCCATGATTTTTAAAAATGTTTTCTGGTTACTGATACAAATGACTCTTAAGATATTTATATTGAAGTCTTTCTGCAATTTAGACCATTGCATGTATGTTTTCACGCTCTGTGGCAATACATCAGGCCTATAGAAGTCAAAGTGTACATATGCCTATGAGAGAGACAGAGAGAAAGAATCATGTGCAGTTTCCTGGTGAATTGTTGAATTAGTAACATTCTTCAGATCAAATTTACCTAATCCGTGATTGAGTCTACTAACAGGAAATCAGTTCAGTGAACATGCATTTATATAACAAAAGAAATTGCTCACTTAGGGAATCCTGATAATACGGCTTCATTGAAAAAAAATTGCTAACCTCTAGACTTTTTTTTACTCTAATGCCCTGATGTTTCACTTTGGATTTAGCTACAAATGAAAGGCTCCAAAAATCCACTAATCCATCAATCTATTTGCTGAAACGCCAGTTTCATGGTGCCTCAGAGTTTGCTTTATTGCTTTTGATTTTTATATCTCCCCCTAATTATATCAGCTCAGTTAGCTATAGAAATGCTGCATTGGATTCTATTATCTGTTTTGTCATTCTCAGCTTTCTAAATAACTGTTCTTGATGTTTACTGAAAATCACCCATAGGTTTTTAAAAGAATTTTAGGCATAGGTCTACTTTATGCATGAGTTGCTATTGTTCTGATATTGTAAAGCATATGCTTTTCTTATAATGAAACCAATTTGTTCCTACTACGTAAGCATTAGTTTCTTCACTTTTTCAAAAATGAATGTTCACAGTATTATTACACTTAATATTATTCATCTATTGCACTACAGCTAAAACTATTTAGACATGCCCTTCTAATAACCAAAGGACTTGAATTCAACTCTGCCTATTTGTGCTAGTACTGGTACGATTCATATTTATTGGAAATGGCTAGGGCCTGTCATTCTAATTAAAATCAGAATGGCCAAGTTTGGATATCCTGTTGGAATAGTTGCTTATCTGGCTTATCTGGCTTTCACAGTCTCCTAGAGAATAAATCCACCTTGGAGTGTAGAATAAAGTATATTTAAACTGGGAGGAACTGTGAGTAGAGAATGAAAAGAACACATAGGAAATCTCCTACGGAAAATGGCTTTCAGTGGCAGTGAAAAGCTGGAAATATTTTGAGCAGAAAGGTAGAGCAATGCAAATAAAAGAGAATGATGCCAGCCTTGGCTTGAATCATTATCTCCAGCACACATATGCTTTGAGGATACACACGTAGAATAATAGAATCATCGAGTTGGGACCTCTTGGGCCATTGACTCCAACCCCCTGCTCAATGCAGGATTTCCTAAACCATCCCAGGCAGATGTAGGTCCAGTCTCCACTTGAAGACCTCCAGTGAAGGAGAACGCACTATCTCCAGTGGTAATCTATTCCACTAACTGATCACCCTTACTGTCAGGAAGTTTTTCCTAATATCCTATCTTATTGACTCTCTTTAAGTTTCATACCATTGTTTCTAGTCCTCCCATCTTGTGCAAGTGAGAAAAGGGACAATCCCTCTGCACTGTGACAACCATTCAGATACTTGAAAACTGCTATCATGTCTCCTCTCAGTCTTCTCTTCTGTAGGCTAAACATTCCTAGATCGTTCAACCTTTCCTCGTAGGACATGGCTTCCAGATCACTAACCATTTTGGTAGCCCTCCTTTGGGCTTGCTCTAGTTTGTTGATGTCTTTTTTGAACTGGGGTGCCCAGAACTGGACGCATGTTCAAATACATGCTTTTAGACACTCTGGAGAGATTTTGAGGTGTTAGAGATAAACATGCAAGGTTTTTAAAAAGCTTTACCTGGTCCCCTAAGCCCCTGATACATTTTCTCTTTTGCAGACAGGGCAGGATGCAGCAGTTTGGGTTGGATGGAGTAGGAGGTGGAAGGATCCTAAACCAAGCCCAGTCTACTAAAGCCACTGCCCAATGAGGAATCTCAAAAAATGTGTTGGCATCAACCAGCAGTGGTGAGCAAGGAAGGCAATGGCACAGAGGAATGGGAGGAGAACAGGTAGAAGGCTTTTAGGCAATTGTTTTAAAAATTATTTGATACAGATTTCTCTCCGGCATTCATAGTTGGCACAATCCTGTGTGCTTGGTGTCCCAGAAATGCACAGCCTGATCACAACCCATCTGTGTTCAGAGCTGAGCAGTAAGGATGCTCTTAAATTGATCTTGACTCCTGTTCACCGTACAGTTACAACAACCTATGCCATTTTCCTTGCAAAGATACAGAAGCAGTTTTCCATTGCTTCCTCTGAGGAAAGCCAAAGATCAAACCTGTAATATTTGGTTTTCCGTGCAATTCTGTATCATTAAAAATTGCAAATGCTCGGCAACTATACTTAAACATGAAAGAGAAGAGAACCTCAAGGAAGTAGACCTCCAAGTAATCCCAACATAAGAAGATCAGGCTATAACCCATCTAGTCCAGCATCCTGTCTTACACAGTGGCTCACCAATTGGTTCTGGGCATCTCAAGCAGAAGACAAAGGGAAATCTTCAGCTGCTCTTGAATTTCTGCAAATGGTCCTTAGAGGCATCTTGCCTGTCTCTCTAACCTGAATCCCCTAACCTCTGGTTTCCGTAACACCCATGATTTGGGTTTCCTAACTCTTTCTTCCCCCAAAGAACTGAAGTGTATCTACTTACTTCAGTTAATATAAAGTAACTATAAAATATCCTTTTTAAAATAATAATAAAATACAAACAAAACTTTGATTGTACAAACATCCATATATCCCTCCACCAGCTCACAGCCTCTTTTAAATCTTCTCATTTGGACCAAAGAAATAGTCTTGTTATTTCTCAAGAATTCTGGTGCTTGGGGCCTTGTTGACTAATACAATAAGTCTTTCCAATTGTCCTTCACCCTGGAGTGTAGTTTTAAGCCTTGCCTTTTAAATTTTATTTTCTCTATTTTTTCAAATCTATATTGTTCCATTAAATATTTAAACCAGTTTTCTAATGACCATTCTGTATATCCCAGTACAACTGTAGATGGCACAGCATGTATCATTTGATCAATAAATATTATTTATCTGCTTCTAATCTCCCTGTTTACACACAAAACAATGCTATTTCAGATGTTAAATCCACATTTAGATTTAAAATATTATTAGTTTGATTTTGGATAATCCTCCAGAAACTTTGGGTACTTTAGATACTTTGCAGTGGCGTTGTTACTGCTATATTATTGTAAGTATTTTATCCATGTAATGACTTTCTCAGTTGAATTTTACATTAAAACTTTTTATGATTTCACACTCTCCCACCCAGTCCATAAAGTCATTTTGCCCAGTTTGGGAATCTGTGATTTAAATGACTAAGAAGTGCTAGGAGCATCTGCCTTATTGAAAAAAAATGCTTAGTCACCAAAGAGATATACCTGATGGAGTCACACAGTATCTCAGGGCACATTTAGCTCCTATCTTTACTGTCTCTGCAGAGTGCAGTGACAAATTATATCTTTGAAGTAAAAATGTCAATTTATCAGCAATTCAGCAATTCTCATTTTAAATCCTGATGTTATTTAGTACAAGGTCACATTTTACCCATCTCTATATCCCTTTTGCAGTGCAGGGTTGTTTTTGCACTGATGTGTATGTACAAGAGTAGGATAAAATTTTCTTTCAAATTAGTTTGAGTTGATGAAGTGTCTGAATACTGTACAGTAAAGCGGCACATGTTTTGTGCTCACACAGTCAGTTGTTTTAAGAAAAACAGGGATTCCCTTTAACAAAGGATTCTTAGTAGTTTAACAAAAACAGTGTAATTTGGCCTTCTATCTGCCCAGTTCTTCTAAAGATAAAGTGAGGAATAGACAGTGCTGAATGTCCTGTAGAAATAGCCAATACAATACTAATAACAGCAGGATTGGGTAGCAATAGAAATAGAAGACTGCATATCTACCTTTTTTACCTATTGCTTGGTTTTTAATGTTAGCGATAGTAGAAAGATATGTGAAAATAATTTATCCAAGTGAACCTGAAGGGGCAATCTAGAAAATAGGCCTGTTCTTTGTGCTTCCAATTTGTCCTTGCAGTGGTCAAATAATGAATCATAATAATGAATCATATTCATTATGAATTGAGAGCCTAGCTCCATTCAGCCTCAGTCAGAAAGAGTTACTTTTTGGAGCCAGAAATAGATCCATTTCTGTATCTGTTTTTAAATCAGTGTAAAGAAGCACTTAAATGCAACTATAAATACTCAGATGGGGCCTTTATGACATTGCCATATTAACTGATTGTGTGAATACTATGGGTACTTGCAAATAACTGATGAATGTAAGGTCACTAGAAATGGAAATATTGCTTCTAAAAACCACTGATATGAACCCATTCTCCCTTTCCATCACTTACTGAACCTAGCCCAATTCTGGGTAGCATTCCTTACACCTGCATGTCAGTGGAAACACAAACACATGGAAAGTTATATAGCCTGGGTGTTAGTTAATCCAGTGTTGACTTTGTAGCACCAGATTACTGTAATTCACCTGCAGCCCTACCTGGATCAGGTTCACTTGGTATCAATTATTAATGTTTTACTGACCTTTCAGATTTTTCTACCTTTTAAAATGATTCAAAAACTGGAAGTAGTGCAGAAAGCAACATAAGAACATAAGAGGAGCCCTGCTAGATCAGGCCACAACCTATCTAGTCCAGCCTCCTGTCTCACACAGTGGTCCACCAATTTCCCACGGGCATCTCAAGCAGAGACAAGGGCAAACCATCTCTTGCACTCAAATCCCAGCAAATGGCCTTAGAAGCATCCTGCTTTCCCCCCAGCCTGAAAGATATACTTAGGCATCCATTCTAGTAGACAATGATACATCTGCCATCCATAAATTTGTCTAACACTTCCTTAAAGCCGTCTAGGCTGGTCGCTGTTATTACCTTTTCTGGCAGCAAATTCCCTAGACCAGTGACCCTCTGGGTGAAGTAATACTTCTCCTTGTCTGATGCAACTCTCCTGCCCATTAGCTTCATAGAGTGCCCCCTGGTCCTAGTGTTGTGTGATAGAGAAAAGAAATCTGCACAGGGGAAGAGCAAACACCTATGGGTTTTGGGGGTCCTTTGTTCTGTATTAAGCCCTCCCCCTCCCTCTCCCTTCATAGTACCATTGCTGTGCCTATAAATACCAAAGTCAAAAACACCCCAGCTTTCATTATGACAGGCCAGGGATGGAGGCAGCTGTCCCCTGATACTGTATTGAAGTGAGGGAATCCTGCCTTTGCCAGCTTCATTTCTGACAAAAGGAGGGGTTTGAGCACAGGAAAATGGTCCCATGGATCTTCTATATGGCATAGATGCAATGGAACAGCATGTGCCATCACTCAGTGCCTCTTCCTGGGAGTGAACTTGCTTACCATAGTGAGTAGAGAGGGAGCAAGAAGAAACTATCAGACGATCAGAAACAATAAATAGAGGATTCGGTTCTTTGGATCTTTAGTTTATTGGAGAACAAATGCTGTAGAGTGAGGTGAAGCCAGAAACCGAGAAAGGGCCAGTTCACACTATGGGTGAGTTCCCATTCAAGGAATAAAGTGCTATATATTAGTAGACAGACTCTGGAGCTGGAGCAAGACTTTCAGTCATTGCTCATAGGGGAAGAAACAGGTCTGAAGGAGGAAATTTGGGAGGGAAGGAAAATTCGCCAAAGGGGGTGGAAATGGGAGGGAGGAGGAGGAAAAGCCAGAGAGACATAAACTTACAGTTGTGGAGGCAAGGGTACAATTATTTTAGTGATAGTTCAGCTGGGCAGGACTTTGGAGGTAGCCTGCCAATCACTATTAAGCCCATAGAAGCAAGTATGAAAGCAAATATATATATATAAAGTTTAAAAGAATGCAGGCATCTGGCTTTCTAAAAGGTACAGTATAATGTGAGTTCTATTGCATAAGTCAAGTGTATACTTTTTTGAGTCTGTAGTTGAATACATGTATACACACACACACACATACATATCCACTGATTCGGTAACCACAGTTTCAGTTAATCAGGCCCCCCACCCCCCGCAGGTGCCATAAGGGAAATGCACCCAGACCTCTAAGGCCTATTTCGGCCTCCGTAGAGCATTGGAATAGGCGTGTGATGCCACAGGAACCCATCCCAAAATATAAGGGGGTGCATGGGAGGCAGGTGGTGGCATCTCATGCTTATTCCAGTGCTCTCCGGAGGCTATAATAGGCCTTCCTGAAGCCAAAAAAGCACCTCCGGTTCTGGGGTTGCACGACCCCAGACCCAGAAGGCCTGTTTGTGATTATCCGTGGTTTCAGGTAACCACGGTAGAAGCCGGAATGTATTTTAATTGAAACCAAACAAATAATTACAAAGTATAGCAAATGGAGTCCATTTTTGTTTTGGGGAGGCTTTTTTCCCTCTTACAGACCAATACTGCTAGTTTACATTAAGGATCTTTTGTTTTCATTGTACTGTTCTAAATGCTTCACGACTAAAGAATTCACCCAGCACGCCTAAGCTCTAAGAGTTGGTTCTTTTTGTTTTGTTCCGATAAGACGTCTGCCCTTTCAATAGCACCAGAGATCTGGCAAACTAAAATGTGACTTTAGAAATCTTGACATCTTATGTCAGAAAGGGATTTCTGCTTATCTGAGATGGTGCCCTTAGAGTGAAGAAGATATAGTGGAAAATTTAAGCTTCTGGTATCATGCCTGACAACATGGCAGAATTTCAGCTTCTGAGGAAATCTAATGTTTACCCTTCTCTTTCTAGGAAAAACAAGTATTGCATTTAGAGAGGACTAAAAATGAACATATATTGTAGGTGCCTGCGCCTTCTGTTATTTGTCTTAGGCTGTGTTCAAATGTAATAACAAAGGGGTGCCTCAGAGACATTGTGTGGACCTTGGGTGTTTCTGCACTAGCAATGAAGACCTCATTTAGACCCAATTAGGAACCCAGTTGGTACTGATCTGTCATGTGCTGTTTGCACACAGGACCACTTTAAAACCCCATTTGTTTGCACTAGCACAAGTGAAATCCAGATTTAATGGGGTCTTTGGGCCCTTAAATCTGGATTTACAGTAGACCCCTTTAATTGTGTCTTCAATCTGGTCTTCTGCCATGAGGACTGTATCAGAGGATGCACACTTGCACTGCAACCTGGGCAGTTGGGTCCAGGAATGGGCTTAGCGGCCACCGTTTGCTGCGAGGCAGCTCCAGCTCCAGCTCCACCCTGCCACTCACAGCTAGGGTGTTTTTCCACTGCAGCCCTTAGATCCGGATCTAAGAAGATCCGGATCTAAGGAATGGGTACATTCCTTAATCTGGATCTAGTAGATCCGGATTAAGGAAAGCAATGGGTGCTAACACCCCTGCTGTGGAAACAGCTTTGCACCCATGTGGGGAATCCAGATCGACCCACAAGGGGTCGGTCCATTACCCCAGGTGTTTTGGGGGGCAGGGGGCCAGCCTTCGGAGTCACTTTGGAGTCACTTTGAAGTCTGTGCAAAATAGCTCCGGAGTGCCTTTGAAGTCTGTGCTGATCTTCGGAGTGAACATTGAAATGACTTTGGAGTCTCTTCGGAGTCACTTCGAAGTTCACTCCGAAGATCAGCACAGACTTCAGAGGCACTCTGGAGCTATTTTGCACAGACTTTGAAGTGACTTCGAAGTGACTTCGGAGCCTAGGTTTAGGGGGGGGGCAATGGGTGCATCCCTCCCCCTAGCCTCCTTTGGACCCCATTGCCTGTTTCCAGTGGAAACAGGCTCCGTTTAATCTGGATTTTCTGGCAGAATACCCCATTGTAGACCCCATTAATTGGGTCTACAGAAAATCCGGATTAAAGGCCAAAATGTACCCATTAGATCTGGATTTCCCCCATGGCAGTGGAAACAATTGGGTCCCAAATGGGTGCCGTGGTGGAGATGGCATCATCCGGCTCACACCCAAATGGGTCCTAAATGGGTGCAAAAATGGGTACTTTTTAACAGTGGAAAAACACCCCTACATAGGCCTGCAGGTCTTTCATTGCTGGAGTATACAAATTAGCTACGCAATCTGTGCCAGGCTTCATAGTTGTTGCATAGGCAGCTATGAAGTCATGTCTCTCCACCACACCCGCTGTTAACGGCAGTGTGCCCTGAGTGATGTCCCTTCTGCTTCAGACCAGATAGATCCTTCAGGTGGGTGCTTCAGCATCTTCACTGTGGCCCTGTTTAGCACCCATTGATATCAGGTTGCTAGATGGCCAGTGCAGACACATGGCGTCATCACCAAGAGCTGGATCTCTAAAGACTGAATTCAGCGAGGACTCAGTTTCAAAGATCCAGATTTTCTAAATCCTGATTAACGGAGGTAAGTGCAGAAACAGCCCCAGTCATCCCAAGCTTCTCTAATATACCTTTTTTAGTATTGAATGTTCATGAGTGAGGGGAGAGGCAGGCTGGTGCATGAACAATCTCATCATCATCATCATCATCATCATCATCATCATTTTGCTGTGTATGATACCAGCCTTAGGTGCTAGTTACACATTCAAGGGACTCAGATCATGAGTTAATTACTGAATAAGTTCATTGTAAAATAGCTGGTTTTCATAATGTTAGGGGGGAAAAATACTTATATACTTCTGAATTATTCACAATTGACTCTGCAATGTGGAAACTACACACGTTTTAATTAAAACTTGGCCCACTGATCTCTTTGAAGAGGTCACAGTGGCAATAGCAAAATATGTATAAACAACAAGAATGTGATTCATAGCATCCAAAATATCTAATGGGCTTTAAAGGCTGCATTACAAATAACCATTGAAATGCCTTTGTAAATTGCAAAGCCATGAAGGAGGCATGGTTTCATTACTCCACCTCTACTAAGTAGAGAGCTCCAACTCTGCCTTAGGAGGGAAAAGCGTAGCCTTTTAAAAGGTTGTCTGCTCCTTCCTGTGTAGGCAGGAACACACGAGATCCAGTTGATTAAGCAAGTTAGAAACATCACCTGAAGTGAAAGGCTTACGTGCCACAAACTGGGAAGAGTTGTACTACAGATCGATGATCTATTTGCTACAGGAAAGAGTACTCATTTCTAGTTGCACATGGTGGTCTCTGTGTGTGAACTAGATGTGCCTTCTAACTGGTAACATTTAAAAGCCTATGTGTTCCAAATATTTGAGGTTATGATAGCTTTCATAAGGTGATTTGTCTTTTTTGAGCCTTCCCAAGAAATTCACAAAAGACAAAATATGTTTATGTGATTATTTGAAATGATTAATATTTCACAAAGGAGCTTTTTACTTCATATCTGTCATCAGAACATGTTTTCCAGAGCAAATAATTTGAAAAGCACAATAAACAGCAGGTATTTCTTTTAAATTTAAACTCACAATGGGGTTTCCAAATTCTTCTTATGATCCTGGGACTTTCTAAAGCCACCCTTATTCACTGTACGTGAGAACATATCACAAAGCATACTAGCTAGGGTGAGATAATGTTAAAAGCAGATAGGTAGATCTCCTTAGAACAAACTATAGTGACAATCAAACAGCTTGAATTGAAAGTTTGTTATGTAGCTGTCCAAGGTCCTGATGGCCATATTTCAAGTTAATCTTGAAAAAAGATTCCAAAAATCTAATTTGAATTCTGTTGTTATCACTAAAGGCCCTTCTTTAAGATATTCCTAGTTTGGAATTTTGGCAGATGATACCTAGGAAAGAAAAAGACAATGATCTTCTCCGTTCAGCAGCTAGAGGCTTGCCTAGCACGAAGTTAGGTATCTTGGCATCAAATTAAGTACGCTTGTAACAGGCAGATGCTGTCTTGCATTTTATTTATTAATGTTGTTGTAGTTGTTGTTGTTACTGTTGTTGTTAACATAATGTTATTCGCCTACACAATCATGTACGTAGTTATAGGAAGCTGATTTTAGTACTTAGTTGTACTATAATCCTATTATATCCGTATTGGCATGCTTTATTTTATATTTCTTGTGTTTTCTATTAGTTTGTATTTTGCTTCCATTCACTGTAGAGGTGACACCTGGTGACTGCAATATAGAATACTATAGATACAAATGAAAGCAAAACAAAACATTATTGGTTTAATTTGTCAAAACAAAAATATTATTTGGCTAAATGAAATAGAAGACACTGAGTTCTGAAACAATAAGCACTGAAATAAGAATAAAGTCAGTGGGTTTGCAAACAAAGGCTGACACAGCTTAGTATGAAAGCTCTAATTAGTCTTTTTCACAACAATTCTGTAATATGAGTCAGCCTGAGAGACTGTTGCTGGCCTAATCTGACTCGATGAAATCTATAACTGAATATGACTTAAACTTGTTTTTCTTTTAGCTATATTTTGCCCTATATGCGGAGCTGTTATAATGAGATGACCAGGTATCTCCTGTGTGTACTGCTTGTGTGTTTTTAGGTTGGCCTTTATTGGATCCAAATGGCCAACTCTAGTCTTTTGGCTCACCAGGGGATAAATATTGGTCTCTTTAAATGTCCTGTAGACAAAGATTTCATATTTCTTAAGGAGTCCTGTAAATTTAAGAGTCTTTTAGGTATCCCAGGATGGAAAAAAGAGATTATTAACCTTTTATAAACTGTATTGCTTGGCATCCAGAAAATTGTTTTCAGCTCGTTTTTCCTAATTTCTGTTCCCAGTAGCTGGCTTAAAGAATGTTACACTTTCCTTTTGTTACTCCACCAATCTCTGTTTATATCTTTGTGTCCAATACATAAAGCCACTTGACAAGGGTCTAGCAGAAGAGAATTTGGTGTAGAATCCCTTTTTTGTGTTCTGTCTATAACAGCTATTTTTGAGTAAGCAGCATATTTTTTGGAGTTTTGCTCCTGAGAATTAGTGAAAGGAGAAGTTTTTTCTTGCTCCAAAATGGCCGATGCTGAGAAGGACTGTATTGTATTTAAGAGGTGTAAATTCTGCATCTCTTTTATATATATATAAAACATCCTCAGAAATGCCTCAGACTGCGATCAGACATAGAAAAAAAGCATCCCTGAGGTAGCTTAGAGAGGGTATTGAGGTAGGATTGTTCACACTCCACTCAGCCCCTCACCTCCTAGGCGAAACATTCTGTGCTCTAAAAGGTGAGTTAGAGAACTTGGGAACACAAGAGCCACATACTGTCTCTCTGAGGTGCCTCTGAAGCACTCCTTTTGTTATATCTGAACACAGCAGCACATGGCTCTCATATTTTCTCCAATATTCTTTTTCTATCATAGAATCTTCTGGAGACAGGGCAAACTGACCTCTGAATGATCCCTGCTCAGAGCCATCTCTAAGCCTTTTCTGAACTACCTTTTTCACTGCATGTGAATGCAAGATTTCCCTATGTGTTGTATGAAATATATGCAAATTATGTTAAGTAACACTGCTGTTCCAGTGGCAATGCTAAGTTAATAACTGCTTCTGTTAGGCAAGCACACAGAGTAGTGCTTCGCTTATTTGCCAGAGGGAGAGCAAAACACATCAGTGTTAATTATTACAATTTCAATTCCCAAATCACCTGTCTGATCTGAATATTAGAATAAGAGAGTCCTGTTCATGCACTAATCTACTATCCATCTTCAGGACTGCATAATCTATTAACATCCAGGCAAAATCTATTCTCAAATGGTGCATCAGCATTATTAGCATAAAATTCATCTGTGTTCTTTCAGCAGTATACTGGTGCTAGGCTTGTATATAAACATTCAGTCACCCAGTGAGTAAAATATTACGTTTATAAGTGATCTGTTTTAAAACTTAATTAATTTTAGTATATATTCCCTAGATAAGGAAAAGCAGTATCAATTGATTCAGGGTCACTATAGACAATATAACAAATATTTATTTGGTATCTCAATAGTGTTGACTATAACCAGAACTATTATGGTTAAAAGAAGGGAAATGAAAGTGGTACCAAAGTGTTCAGTCTCTAGTGCCCACTGGAACAGTATCTAGTTCTGTGCAGAGATTCCATGTTCACCCCCCAGCATATCTTTATCTCCTAGCAAAAATCAATAGAAGGAGTCTCTATGAGATAAAAAAAAAATGGATTAGCAAACTATGTATTAGTGTGTCACTGAAAAGGGTGGCTTAGAAGTTTACCTTTATGGTGGTGATGTTAGCCAGGTCACATGAAACTCTAAGGAGTTGAGGATGTAATGTCATTCCTACAGAACCAGAAGATGTCCCCATAATGACTTATCTAGTCACTCACAGGTAGTCCTCATGCAATTGAAATAACATACTGGGTTCCTTATTTTGTCACAATTCGCACTATACAAATAGTAGGGTTTTTTTTCTCAATATATCATGGCAAGATTATACATTTAGTCAGAGTACCCTGTTTTCTCCTTCTGTGTGCTTAAAAACCAAAATGCATAAATAATTCTTCATAGAAGGAGTGTTCCATCTTTATGTATTAATGCTACATCTTCCCCTGTTCTGGATATGCTTTTTATCTCACCAGTACAGTGGTACCTTGATATACGAGTTTAATTCGTTCCGTAACCTTGCTCTTATGTCAAATCGCTCGTATCTCAAAGCAATTTTCCCATTAATCCATTCCAGCTCCCAAAACACCACCTCAGTTGTTTTTGTCATGTACTGTGCTGTATTTACATACTCGTATCTCAAATCTTGCTCTCATCTTAAAGCAAAATATCACTCGCTCGGCGGCTTGTATCTCAAAACACTTGTATGTCAGGGCACTTGTATGTCGAGGTACCACTGTATTTGGAATTCTGAGTCTATTTAAATATGTTTAATAACATTTGTTGTTTTTTTAAAACAAATCTGAATCTAAAATCATCTGTGAACATTCTGGTCCTCAGAATAAGCTTGATGTGTTTTCTTTGAAGGTTCAATTTTGTTATATTTGATAATTTACTTTCTCCTCCATTCATACTTGCTTCCTTGTGCATTATTATAATCTGGAGGATATGGTTTGGAGTTACACTTGTTAGAGATCATTTGTCTTACATGCCTAGCAAACTGTTTTCATTTGTACAGGTTAATAAAAAGTGAAATCAATTTGTCTTCTAATGGACAGGTGAAAAATTAGCCTGTGTTTAACTGCATAAAGCATATTTGTGCATACTTAATTATGCAGGTTCTAAAATACTATTATGCAGCTTCTCTGATAGTATGAACAAGTTGTCTAGTGGCTATTTCTACACAAGTGGGAAATAATATTCCTGTAATAGCTTCAAATCTGTGTACCCACTGAAAACATGAGTTTTGTAATATCGGTTGCCTGCTGTGATAACCAGCTAGTTTTGCAAAATGGAAGTGTAATTGTTTAGCATACCACAGACAAACTGTACACTTTTATTAAAGTATTTATGCTGCTATATAATAAAAGCAGCCATTATCCATTCTGTTCTGCTCTCTTCTTTGCAGAAAGAACATTAGTAAGAGGGTAGTTGGTTTGCAGTTAAGTGTCAAGAAAAGTATGATACCTGAAATGTTAAAAACCGACTGAGTTGATCTGAGTTGGCATTCCTGCTCAGCTATGTATTGGCAAAAGGCCAAACTTGGTCTAGTCAGTTTCTGTTTAAATCAGTCCCAGGGAGGTTATTGGATGCAATAAATACAGTGCAACAAGTAATATTTTACACATCCAAGCTACACTATGCAAGGGAATAACTGTAAGTTATTTTGCCCATTTTCGCACTTGCCTGTGCTATTCCAGTTCAGGATGTGCCACTCTGTAACACAATAAATAATCCACCTCAAGCTGGAATGGATGGGTCCTGACGTGGGACAAGGCTGTCTGCACTGGAGCTGTCATGCAGTGTCTCACAATTATCCTGTGGGAGGGAGAAATGTTCCTAGTCTTTGTATCTACAGGGGGTCCATTTCAAGAGATGTGCCTTGTTGCACTGCCAAAATAGGTTCTCTGTGGTATACCAGACTTCAGAGGTTAGCAGTTCACATAGCTCTGTAATCTGATGTACCACCAACTAGTATGCCAAGAGATCTCAAAAGAGTAGACCAGATCAGGACATCATTTTGGTCATCCTAGTCTAGTCTATACTTGGTCCTTGCAGGCAAAGCACATTAGGAGACAGCAGGGCCTCCTTTAAGCTCCATCTTCCTGGTCTGGTCTACTAGTAAGGGCAATTACAAAGCAGAGAATTTATATTGTGGATGAACAGTTTAGAAAAGATGGTTTAACACTCTTCATACTTTTGCTGCTGAAGATTGTCCCTTCCTGTTGCATGCTTTTCCTTCCTTCCTTCCTTCCTTCCTTCCTTCCTTCCTTCCTTCCTTCCTTCCTTCCTTCCTTCCTTCCTTCCTAGTAGAGCTTTAATTCAATTTAGATTCTTTTCTTCGCTGCACATAAAATAGTATATTCAGTATTTATAATAGTTACAGGACACTGATATGCCATTAAAATGACCTTATTTTACAGAGCATCTTTCTCTGTATCAACTGTGAAACTCATTAGAGGTGTGCATGAACCTATTTTCATGACTTTGTTTGCATCCCATCTGGCAATTATCTAGGTTAAATCAGTTCAGCAAGCTATATGAAGCAGGAGATGCCAACTCCTATTCAGGTAGGCTTGTGTCTGGAGTCCAAACCAAGAATTCGAGATGGATTTTTTCCACTGAAGGCCCAAGCAGGATCCGAAAGTTTAACCACTGAGAAACTGGTTTGGGAATAAGAGTAACCTGGGGAAAAACTATCACCCAACCCGCAGGAGCAAGAGAATAAATTTATTTTTAAATTTTCTTTTTTAAAAAAATACAGCAAACAAAACACTCCTTCAAAACAGGGTCTCTACCTACTTTATGCTACTTTCAAATTAATTAAACTGAAAAGCGTGGGGGGATCTTTTTAGTTATGCGGTTTAATGGTTGCTGCATTGGTTAGGGCCAAGGTATGCTTTGATCACTATTGAACTTTGTCCTTTTTTTCTTTACAGTTAGGGACTTCTCAGTAGAGTTGGGCTCAAAAAGAGGGGGAAAAATTCATCTAGAGCAGTGATTCTCAACCTGGGGGTCGGGACCCCTTTGGGGGTCGAACTGCCCTTTCAGAGGGGTCGCGATGAGTCTCCCACCACCCTTCCCTCCCACCTCCCAGCTGCTCTGCCCCCGTGGTTGGGGGTCTCCACAACATGAGGAACTCCATTAAGGGGTCACGGTGTTAGGAAGGTTGAGAACCACTGATCTAGAGGGTCATCAATCTATACAATTTACTACCAGAAGAGTTGGGGACAGCAACTAGCCTGGTTAACTCTGAGAAAGGGTTAAAGAAATTCATGGATGACAGCTGTATCAATGGCTGCTAGTTTTGTTGTGTGGGATGGAGAGACAAGCAAGATACATGTAAAGACCATCTGCATGCAGTTGAGAGCTGGTGAAAGTATTGCCTTTATCTTCTGCTTTAGAATGCCTAGCGATTGGCAGGAGACAGAATGCTGGATTAGATGGGCTGATTCGGCAGTTCTCTTCTTATATTAAGGCATCAGATGTTTAAACATTAGTATCTTGTCAGGATCTCAGCAGGGTTGGCGGATAGACCCAATATAATTGATTGTTCATCCAGGTATGTACTGCTGGGGTGAAATTAAAGCTTCCTTTTGCTTTAATGAGCTGGCATTTGGACACTGTATGGATGGAGCCTAACTCTGCATTGCATTTTGTATATATAAGGCTCAAGGGCATCACTATAAAAATATTTTAAAAATAACAAGAGATAGGGAGGGAGATGAAAAGGTTAACCAAACCTATATCACCATTTTTTGCGTTCTCTCAATGGGATCTATCATAAGTTTGAATATTAACAAAAAGAACAAAAGAAGCAAGGACGATCCTTTACCCTAAGCAAGGGAGAGTTTTTATTGCTAAGGAAAAAAATAGCAGAATTTTTTAGCCATTCACAGGATGCCGGATACACTTCCATATAGAAGGCTACCAAAAAAGCAGTGTGTGATATTTCCATCAGACTATGATTCACTAGATGAAATTGACAAGTCAAAATGAATGAAATGTAATTAGGATACTGCACAATACAAAGAGGGAGGCAACGTATCATGGGCTTGGATCTGAGCAAAACGAGCTTTCAATGAATTTGATGGATGTATTTGATTTTCCCTGTTTATTATGGTGTGAAATTGCACATAGCACTTTTAATATAAACCAAGTTAAACAAATAATGTTTTACCATGGTTTCACTTTTCTTTGTGTAATTTACAACCACTGAGACTGCTTTCCATCCCACTGAATATATCTGCTTCTTTCTATTAATAAAATATAATTACAAACTTCCAAACGAGTGTCCTGAATAACAGCGTGAATCTAGCCTTAGATTATGTCACAAAGAATACACACTTTTCAGCCATTTTGATTGTTTAAAACACTGAAAAACAAAACAAAGCAGGACTATAAGTTCAGTCCTAACCCCTGGACCTGCTGACAGCAGAGCTCAGCATGGCTCCTATACTCTTGCTTGGCATCTGGATATAAGCAAATATATAAGCCAGTGGCTGGCAAAGCTTTCTATTCTTTTCCCCACAACAAAACACCCTGTGAGGTAGGTGGGGCTGTGAGGGGTCAGCAGAGAGCGGTAACTAGCCCAAGGTCGCCCAGCTGGCTTCATGGAGGAGTGTGGAATCAAACCCGGCATTCCCAGATAAGAGGCCGGCTCCTTAACCACCAGAACAAAGGGGCAATGGTGTGATCTTTGTTATGTCTTATGATGGCCTCTTGCCATCTGGAAACCCTGATGTTTGGTGTACAGTGGAACCTTGACATACGAGTTTAATTCGTTCCGTAACCTTGCTCTTATGTCAAATCGCTCGTATCTCAAAGCAATTTTCCCATTAATCCATTCCAGCTCCCAAAACACCACCTCAGTTGTTTTTGTTATGTACTGTACTGTATTTACATACTCGTATCTCAAATCTTGCTCTCATCTCAAAGCAAAATATCACTCGCTCGGCGGCTTGTATCTCAAAACACTTGTATGTCAGGGCACTTGTATGTCGAGGTACCACTGTAATAGTTTAGAACAATCGTGAAATATTTGTATCACTATGTTATTAGACTTTAGCTCCTATCATTTCCTGTCAACATGGCCATTCTCACATAAAGGGAATTGTAGTCTGGTGACATTCTCACTCTGACTAAGCAGAAGGGAATATGTCAATAGTGCAGATTAATTGTGAAAACTTCACTGATTGTGTGAAGAATATTTGTCAACTAGCATTTCATTGAACCCAAGGACCTTCCATTACTCAGTCCTTATTGGAATACAAATATGGTCCGCAGGGCTGACAAAAGATGTCTTTTCATAACCATTGTCACAATTTGCAACTCAGTTCGTATATTAAAATCAAACATCATCTATGGAACTCCAGTGAAGCATTTTGTTTGTAATGAAAGGATGAAAGAAACCCCCCACATTAAATCCTATGAGATTCTATGTAGGTTAAATATTTTCAGATTTTATGCAGGAAATGAAGTGACAGTAAAAGCGGGAAACATTCATGCAAGTTTTGTCTGACTTCGGGACTCAAAATGCTGTGTGATGCATTTGCTTGTAATTAGTGCCAAGGAAATGCTAAGGGAACCAAAATCAAAGTTTTTGCTATTACATATGTCTTCTTCAGCTATCACAATGTAATACAGTATATATTCTCCACTCATTTATTTTTCTTTTTTTAAAAAGCCTTTCCTCCTTCCATTGTTCATGCCTGGTAGGAGTGCAAAAGAGAAGGGTGTTGTTGTTGTTATTTTTGAGGGGCGAAATTTGTGTGTTTGCCAAGCCTGGAGTCATTAAAACCCATTACACATGGAAGAATTTCCCTTTAGTTTTTCCCAGATCTGTTAAATCATGTTATACCACAACCCCCCTTTCCTATTCCACCGTCAAGTGAGATCCCTCATGTTCTTTAGTAGCTGAATAGGAGGGAAGAATTGGAAGGTTTTAGTGTTCCAGCACTAAGTGTTCTGGATTCTTTTATCCATCAGTGCCAGTTATGCACAGGAGTGCTACAGTCCTTTGAAAGACAAGAATGCCCCTCAAGTTTGTTAATAGGAAAGCAACCTTGAGGCATACAGTACACTGATGGGCAGCGAATTCTTGTTCTATTTGCATGTTTTAGTCTTCAACTAAAGCATGAGCCAGTGTGGTCTAGTGGTTAGGGAGCCAGACTCTTATCTGAGAATACCGGGTTCGATTCTGCCCTCCCCCATGAAGCCAGCTGGGTGACCTTGGGCTAGTCACAGCTCTCCGCTGAGCTCTCACAGCCCCACCTCCCTCACAGGGTGTTCTGTTGTGGGGAGAAGAATGGAAAAGCTCTGTCAGCCACTTTGAGTCCCCTTAAATGGGTGAGAAAAGCGGGGTAGAAAAGCCAACTTTTCTTCTTCAACTGTAAAGAAAAAAGGATGATGGTGATGGTGATTGGGAATGAGAAAGGTCCTCTCCTTGAAAGATAAACTGCTCAAATAAGATACACAGAAGATACACTGCTAAAATAAAGGGAAGAGCTAGAGGAAAGGTGTGATTCATACACTGGGATTATTATTTTAATGTTGGGCAGTGTTGCCTAGCCAGTTTTAAATGACCGAGTAGCCTATAACTCTCCTGAAAGAGTGAAGTAAATAAAAAGAAGTGTGCTGGTTTTTTGGGTGAGCTGCCTTTTGAGGCAGGGGAGGCCCATGTATATGGCCCACAAGGTGCCAAACGCTCCATAAGGAAAAGTTTAATTCTCTCTCTTTCTGCCAGCCCATTTGGCTACCTTTCATTGATAACTCAGGGAAGACTGAGGCAGGAGGAGAGGGAGGGGGGCGGGCGGGCGCGCTCATTATCTCTGCTCAGAGCTATATTTTTACCCCTTGCTTTGGAATGCAAATAGGTTTAAAAAGAGAGAGAGCAGAAAAAGATGACGCTCAAGGTAGCTCCGAGATTCTGTCGGCGTGCCCCCTTCTTTTAAGGGAGAAGGGTCACCTGACAGGCCTCTTTCATCGGAGGGAAACCAGGAGTAATAGGTGGCCATGGGCGCAGCAGTGGAATAGGGCAGCCCTGCTCCGCTGCGTAAAAAAGGACCCCCACTGAGGGGCTGCTACTCCCGCTGCTGCTGCTGCTGCTGCTGCTGGGGGCTGGGAAGCGAGGCGGCGAGGCTGGGGAAGCGGCGGCTGCCTCCTCTCTCTCCTTGTCGCCGCTTTCTTGGTTCTGGCAGAAGAAGAGACCGGGGGGGGGGGGGACAAAAGCGCTCGGCTGGCTGCGGTTTGGGGTGGCCGCCGCGCCTGGCTGGCTGGCTGGCTGGCTGGCTGGCTGGCAAGCGGAATATTCCAGGCGACCGTGCGCACGGCTCCGGGCGAGCTCAGCCGAGGCTTGGTCCATCTGTAGAGGAGAAGAGGAAGGAGAAGGAGAAGGCGACGGTGTTTTTTCTTGCCTCCTACAATGGGTTGGATCAGTACAGGTGTCTTCAGGGGGGAGAGAAGGCAGACGAGCTGAACGGAGAGCATGGGAAGGTAGGCAGAAGGCTTGCCGGGCTCTGCTCTGCTCTTCATCTCACCAACACCCCATCCATCCACCCATCCACCCGTCCGTCCGTCCATCCATCCATCCATCCACCCACTCACTCATCCACCCACCCACCCATCTTCAAGCGAGCCCTCTCTCCATCCGCCTCTGTGCCTTGCCTGGCGCTGTGGGGAACCGACGGGGGGAAGGGGTTGTCCAGCGGCGGTGGACATTGAAATCCCACACGCTGCCAGGTTGCGAATCGATCGCGCGTCCTGGGATCGAACGGGCAGATGTGCGAGCCAAACTTGAGCCTCCCGAATCGTACTTGGCCGTGCTGGGGGGTGTTTGTTGCCTCTGGGGCTGTGTGAAGGCTGGGTGGTCGCTGCTCTTAAGGATCAAAAGGCGTCCCTTTCCAGGCAGGAAGCATCAGATCGTGGTGGTTCAATGGAAAGGGGCAAGTCCGTGCATGACAAAGACCCCCACAATGCAGGGAGGTTGCACAAAGAGACGCGGGGGGGGGGGTTGAGTCTTCTCAACAGCAAAGCAGAATTGACTTTGGGACTTTCTTCAGGTGATAGGAGTTTGATCAGAAACTGAGCTGGTGGGGGGATTTTGGGGCCGGTTGTCAATTTTATGAATGACGAAATACATAACTTCTGGTGGCTTCCTCCTTCAGCAATGCCAGTTCCTTTAAAGTCACTTTCAATTAGAAGCATCTAAAGGTAGTAAAGGCAGCCAGAATTTTCTCTTGAACATGGCTGTTGTCATGTAAGATAAAAGCTAGCTTAGAGCTAGCAGTTCTGGGTATATTGTGTTTGCTTTCCTAGTGAATGATGGGTTTTCTTTTGTTCTTGAACATGCCTTCTTCTTTTTTTCTGGGTCTTTTGGACCACATGCACAAAAGCCTTGCATCAGAATGCATAGGGGCTCTTTATTTGTTTCAATGTTAGATGTAGCCATGTGTGCAAATAGCACACTGTAAGGTTCTGTGCTGCTTGATTCTGAAGTAAACTCCCTGGGGCATATCAGGGGAAAGAATTGGGGAGGGGAGAGATGGGGCTGGTATCTTGGGTGTTTTTAATCTCTGTAGTAGATACACGGCTACAGAGACACTCGGCTGTCTGTCCTAAATATGCAGCACACAACAGAGGGCATCACAGAAGCAACCCAATAATAAATCATATTTGTAACGGGCGCTTCAGAATTTCCTCTGTCAGAGGTGACTGGCTGAGTCCCATGCTTGGTAAAGTAAGATGCAGTGTGACAGCGTACGGAGCAGCTGCGTGCTGGCGCTTTCTCCTAATCCAAGTGAAAAATGGCTCCACGTCTCCTCTTGAGTTCCAAGGAGATGGTCTCTGAGTAGCCATGCATCTCAGTGGAACAACTGTTTGCTCAGTGTGTTTTTACTGACACTGCCTGTCTTGTTAATTTCAGTTCATTTGCTTGTAGTCTCTGTTGTGTATTGTCAGAGACACTTAGGTGGGAAGTATGTGTGTGTGTGTGTGTGTGTGTGTGTGTGAAAGAGAGAGAGAGAGAGACGCTCTTGCTGTTTCTCCTTGGATCAGGAGCCCATGGTAATATGACTGCCTCAACAGACAGGAAATGTTTATTATACAGATGGGCTGCGTGGATCTTGGCAACCACGCTACTTCCGACTGTATTAAGAAGAGTGTGTTGAAAATGGATGTGGCTCTGATAGTGTACCACCCACAGGAAAGGTGGAAGGAAAATATGCAAAGCCGCACTTAATAGTACAATGAAAGCTATAGCTGCTAATGCTTTGTACTGGAAGCTGTTGTTGTTTCTTGAGTGGATACTCTATATATTCTGGGTGGAAAAAGCGGGGGAGTTCTGCTTCTTGGAGAGGGGGAAGGGCAATGTCGATTGTCTTCCCATTCTCTCCTAATGCCAAATGTAGCCTAATTTGCTGAGCTCTACTGGAGTTGGCTTAAGAGGAAACGGAATCTCCTTCCCCCTCCTGCAGTGCTCAGCAAGAGTTAAAGTGTCACAATATTAGCTACCAGCATAAGTGTGGGCTAGCGAAACAAGACGCGTAGAATGGAGATTGTTTCCAAAAATAGTGGCTCAATGGCTGATTTAGGAATGTGAAATTAGCATTTAAACACACACACACACACACACAACCTCTCAAATAAGGCAGCAAATGCAACTGTTTCTATCCAGTTTTGAATATGGCTGGTGGGATGAGAGCAATAATCTCCAGGGTTCTACTCTAGGGGTCACAAAGGTGATACCAATTTCTCAGTGCAAAAAAACCCATAACCCTTTACACTCTTGACACAAAATAGTGTAGTATAGCAAAACCCAGTTTTTCCAGTGCACGTTTCAATTCGTTGTCACAGAATTAAAAGCCTGGAGGTTTGATATAACGCCACTTTATCAGAGAAATTGGTGGAAATGGGCCTATAAGTGGTGCATACACACTCCTATTAATGCTTTTCTGAAGCTGGATAATTTCACCACCATAAATGGCCTCTTCATAGGAAAGTGATGCCATTTTCAAAGTGGAGAAATCTTAAAAAAAAAAAAACGGTGCCAGTAAAATGCTTTTTGTAATGTTCATTAGAGAAGAAGAGAAGAAGAAGAGTTGGCTTTTCTACCCTGCACTTCTCACCCAGAGAAGCAGCAGAAGTTATAAGAAATTCCAGATGCTTAATTCTAAGTGCCCGGGTTTGGACATGAAGTAGTGCAGCTGCAGCCATGAATGGTAGACAATCCGGTTGATTTCCAACTGTATATATATTCATAACTCTAAACAATGAAAAGCAAATGTTGCTCATGCAAAGATTTGTCTTCAAATCTGGATTCTTTGTATGAAAGAGTATAAAAGCTGGAGAAGAGTTTCTAAAGAAAGAGAAGAAACAAAGGGTTCAGAATATGCAGTCAAGGCTGAATTGTAACTACTCAGTACACTTTGTTTGGCTGCAATGTTTTGCTTAGTGCAGAGTTAACTATCCAAATCCACTTTATTTTGCTTGGAATACAAAGGGGACTTTCGTGTGTTTTCTACCTTTTCTTTGGAAATAAAGATGCAAATTATTTTGGCCTGCTATGCACATGATGCAGTAAGGCTCTATTCCTATACATACACCCATGGGAGTAAAATATGTTGCACATTAATTCAGTGTAAGAACCTCATTAGATGTGTGGCATTTGGAAGGCTGGCTCTTGATTTCTTTTCTAGAAATCAAGCACATAGAAGATCTGCTACTCCCATTCATAACTGCATGCAGGGCAGCATGAAACCTGGAGGCATAGAAATAATAGAAACAACAGTGTTATTTTCCCCTTCCTATTGCATCAGAAACTGGACAAATAGCCATAAAAATAAAACATAATGCCACTAAACTCCAGAGCCACCAAAACAATTATTTATTTATTTATTTATTGGTTACCTGAATTGGCCTTTCCCTCTGATCAGCTAGAGTCAACTTTATATAGGGTGTGATCAGACGGGGCTTTTTAAAGTCATCCTTTTAAGTATATGATACTTAGAACCTATCTTAGGCTGCATCAAGATGTTACTTATTTATTCCACTATATTTGGATATTTCAGAATAAAGCGTGTATATTCTAGAATATCCATGGTATATTTTGGAATATCCAAATATAACAATAAGTGATACCTGCATTTTACTATGCTGCAGCCTGCATTTACCTACTAGTCAGGCAACACCTGTCCTGGCTTCACATTCTGCCCCTTGGTCTTCTCACAGCAAGGAACCCACACTCTTTGCTTACTTAGTTTCCCATCCACTCAGCTTAAAGGAAGCAACCTTTGGTGCTATGAAATCAAAATGTAGAAGAGGGGATCTTTCCGAGGCATTGAGACAGGGTAAAGTGAATACTGGCAAAAAATGTCTGTCATTTCAGACTGAAGTGCGCCTAGAAGGTGTATCTTGATGGGTCTGGTTGGACATGCTTAATCTCAGAGGCTAACCTTAGCGCTGGAAAATGTATGCTGCTGAGATGACATCTCCACTCTGGTTCTGGCACAATGTAGCAAAACTGTTTTCAGTTTTATAGCATTTATGCTTGGGTGTAAGTGAAGTATTAATACAATTCCAAAATAGGAACTTAAACCCAAAATGCCCATTTCTGTCACACGCTGACTGCCTTTTTTCTCTTTCTTTTGAGTGAAATTAGGGAAAATATTGGTGGCAGTTTGCCTGAAATTTGGTGGGCTTTTGAATTACCATAAATAATGGTTCCAGGAGGTGAAGTTGACCTAGACTAGTATTCAGCAATGTGTAAACTATAACTGATTAATCTACAAGAAAAACATCTAGGTCTTGTACCATTCATAGTTGACACAAGGGATTCTTGTGGAGGCAAAAAAACTAAGCCCTTTTCAGCATTTCACACTTCATAGGTACATTTCTGTAATGAAAAAGGACAGAACTGCAACACACATAGTATCACTCTGGTAAATCTTTTAGCTGAATACGTAAATGGTGGTGGGAAAGAACAATAACAAATTATGTGATAGGAAACAAAAGCTATTTTCTCATGCAGAACAATGCTTTGAAAATGGCCAAGTAGTGGATGCAACCAATAGTACATAGCTATCACTCAGTGAAAAGAAGTGGTACATGGCTATACCAGGAGACAGCATGCTGTATATTCAGTGGTCCTTTAAAACACTGATGTTTGCAGACTTGAAACCCTTTCCGATGTATACCTGGAAGTTAATCCCATTGTATTCCATGCAACTTTTACTCTAGGTCAGCAGGTATAAGGTGAAAGGTTTGATCTTCAAAGTGCTGACTTTGAAGGGCATAACAAAGTTTCTTTTGCTCCTGTTAATTCAGCTGTCAATCAGAAAATTTTAGAAGTGATTATCAGCGAGGATGAAAACTGGAGTAGGAGATCAGACTTCATGCTTGACAGATTTACCATCAATCTTACTGTCTCTTTACTAAGATCTAGTACATTTTGCATTTTCCAATACAATAAAGGTTATAGATAGGGAAGAGTTTCATGAACAGAAATCATTCTTAATAATGCCACATCCTGTACAGTATCTAGTTTTAGAACACCACATTATGAGATCAAGGTACTCATTGGCAGTGAAGGCAGCTTGACTCCAAACCATGATGATTAGGTGATTTGAAGTCATGGAAGAGAGCAGTCATTCACCACCAGTACAGCAAGTAAAGCTAAAAATTGTTCGGTGACACCTGAGACCTATGGGTATAGGTTGGGATAGAAATATAAATAATAAATTAATAAAAGTGGATTGTCAGAAAACTCTTTCAAAATGCAGGTTACATTCACAATACACAATCTTTCAATGCTAGTTTTTGCTTTAAATGCGAACTTAAAAGGACTACCCATTTGATACTCCGTTTAATGCATCTTACTGTATCTTTAATTAGATTGTACGCATTCACCAAAGAGTCTTTCAGCTTTGTCATCATTGCTGGAAGTTTGGCTTACAGTTTAGCTGTCCCATTTTATATAGAGAAGGCCACATCCACACTCACAGCCCTTTTATCTGATTCTCAGAGCCAGTTGTCATGGTCAGCCAGGAGGAGGATGAGGAGGACTCACTTTCTCAGGTACAGGAGGAACCTGAGGTGATGCCAGGACCCAATTCTGACCCCCCAGCCCCATTGGAGCCTGGGGTTCAACAGCCCAGCCTTACCACAGCAGAAGTGCAGGATGTGGGAGACATGGAACAGCAGAGCCTAGAGATCCCCATCTTTAAGCAAAGGAGAGCAGAGAAGGAAGGGTTAAGACGATCAAAACAACTTGCCCAGAGACATGCGGATCAACTGCAGCTGTGAGCTCAGTCTGCAAAGTTAAAGCACCGGGCAGATGCCCAAGCCCTTTGTCAGAAACTATTTGTTTACCTTAAGAGAAAGCTGCTGTATCTGACTCCTGAACTGCTTGGAAACCCTAGACCTTGGAACGTACCTGTTGACCATCCTTCTGGCTGCCCTGACCTTGGACTGGACTGTTTGTATGACTCTCATTAACCCTGGACTTGGACTGTTTCTGGATTTCTTCTTTTCAGACGTCGTTTGGGCTGTACCTTTGCTGAGCAATCTCTTGTCAGCTGTGTGCTTGTGAGTGTGCTGGCAGCTTTCCCGGACACCAGTAATGTAGCAGAGGCAAAGGACACAGCAGGTGCATTTTATTTATTTATTTACTTGTATTTCCATCCCGCCCTATACCCAAAGGTCTCAGGGTGGGTTACAATATAATATTAATCTTAGAGAGGTCCCTGCCCTCACACTTACAATCTAAAGAGAGAAGATACAAAAGGAAAATGATGAGGGAGGGAACAAGGAGCAGCAAAAAGCAAGCACTTGAGGTCTTCAGTTCTTATTGCTGGAATTTTCCTATTCTCTTTACTTTGAATTCTCTCTTCATTGAAGACTAAACCGGATGATGTTAGAGATGGTCAGCTGGCATCTACTCAGCCCTGCCCTGCTCGGCCTGAGGATCAGATGATTTCTTAACTGGTAGATCCACTGCTGTAGTCTCTTTGGCATCTCGGTTGGAGGAGGAAGGGGCACTGCTGGGAGCAAGATGGCAGAGCAGCCCAGCCTGCTGCCTCTTCTCCACTCCTCTCAGGCAAGATGGTTCTCAGCCTTGTGATGGCAGTTGGAGGAGGGAGGAGTACTGCTGGGTGCAAGATGGCAGAGCAGCCCAGCCTGCTGCCTCTTCTCCACTCCTCTCAGGCAAGATGATTCTGAGCCTTGTGATGGCAGTTGGAGGAGGGAGGGGCACTGCTGGGAGCAAGATGGCAGAGCCCAGCCTGCTGCCTCTTCTCCACTCCCTTCAGGCAAGATGGCTAGGGCTAGACTCACACCTTGCCTGGCTCCTCAGACCCTTTTATTTCTGGGCTCTGACTTTTAAAAATTGACTCAGAGGCCTTTTCCCTGAGCCGCCAATCCGCCCCCCTCTGCAACACACACATGGGCAGACATGCCTCAGCTATGAACTTTGCTTTATTGTAACCGCTTGTTTAACTTAACAGTCTTGGCACTTAGAGTATTTCAGTTAACAGAACTATTCAGGATCCCTGCCTATTCTCTCCTATAGGCCTTAATGGACCCGGCTCAAAATCCAACCCAGAACCTCCCTCTGAGTTGCCGTCAGATTGAAAACCATTATTTCTAACAGCCCAAGCTTTTAAAAAGCTGTTTTTTTTCTCCCAATGTTTGCTGACCGGCTGGCTCCTGGGCTAGCTAACGTCTCCTTCCTGGGATTCTGCAGGCCATGCCCCCTTTCAGCACCCTACTATCACATAAACTCCTTAACTTTACCTACCTTTACCGTAGGACATCACACATTGGCCTTGCAGTAGCTTCTATTCTTGAGGATATGTCTGATTAAAGAGAACTCCCCTCAGAACGGTGAAGTTCTTGGGAGATTCATGCTGCTTGTCACTTCCGTGGAGATTTGGCTGAAAGTCAGGCATTTTCAGTGCAGTGATCAGTAACCTGAGGCCTTTTCACACTACGGCCTCTAGTCCAAACTTAGCGCACCTCTGGGGAAGAGCATACACACGTCGAGTAAGCCTACAGTGCCCTCTCCAGAAGTGCACTAGTCATTGTGCGCTTAACCAATGTTACGTGATTACTTACCTGAAGCATCCAGAGGCATGACAATTCACTCTTGTCGGAGCTTTAGGGTTGTTTGAGGTGCCGTGCAAGTGTAGTGGAGCTTCAGATAACCATAGACGCAAATACACATGGGCAGAGCATCAGCATCGTCAAGGCAACAGTGCTGATGCATGCACATTCGTAGAGGTGTCAATGCGAAAATGGTGGTGCCCAGAGGAGGACTGGCCCCCAGGATCAAATAAGGGGAGTATCTGATCCCGGGGGAGGGAGTGGGTAACGTTGACTAGCACTGAAGTGTGAGCACTAGTCAACATTGGGTCATCATGCTCCTTTCCTGTCCAGCGGACAGGACGGGTAGTGTGAAAACGCCTCTGGTCAGGAATTGATCTTGTTGCTTCTGAAACCTTCCCCAACCACCCACCAACTGCAGATCCTGACCTGGGAATGGAATATTGTTCTCTGTCATCCAGGCCAGTCAGAGGATGGTGATGGGACACAGCTTCCAAAGCAGCCAGAGCTTGTCAAAACCAATTTGTTTAATTTAGCTTTTAGCAATCAGTCCTTTTTTTTTTTTGTTTTTACTTCTAATTCTGCTTATCCACCACCCTAAGACTGAGATAGGGGTCAGTACATACTCTGCTCTATTCTGTCAAAGTTTTGCAGGAATCACATCTGTTTAATCCCAATACAGATCCTGTTAAGGAGATAACAAAATGAAAGAATGAAAACTTACAGCATTGTGTGGAAAGATCCTCTTCTGAGCGTATCAGTATTTCAGTGATGTATGTAAAAATCCATTCCTTTGGATGCTTCCACTTTTTATAGCAGTCACTCATTCTGATGCTAAGAAGCAGAATGGACTTCAGTGGAATCCTGCCCGTTGTTTTTGTTTTATTATTCGTTCCTTACGTTATCAGTGAACAACACTGTTCGATGTCATTAAAAATAGAAAGCTAACCTCAGCAAATAACTCGAAGTCTGTGTACTGACACAGCAAATAATCAGCTTAGGCCCTTTCTGCACTTGATGTTATTCTGGAATATGTCTCGGGATAGCTTTCTGTTGTCCACAAGCTAATGGAGACTATGGCAGACCTCAGCTGGGGCCTTCTATAGTCTGCACCGGCATGCAGATAGCAGGTCCCTATTCTGAGAAATATTCCAGAATAGCGCCAAGTGCAGAAATGCCCTTATGGTCTGTCTTCAGAGTTCTGTACTGACAAATGTTTGCTTTTCCATGCCTTTTGTGAAGCTAGAGAGTATTTGGATTAAATGGGTTTTCAGTCCAGTTCAGGAAAGTAGCCCATTTTATTCTGGAAAGTGAGAATGAGCAAGTAGTCCTTTTTGAGAGAAAATCATATGCTCATGATCAGTTGGTGGGCCACTGTGTGGGATAGGGTGCTGGGCTAGATGGGCTGTGGGCTGATCCAGCAGGGCTTCACTTATGTTCTTATGTGCATCAAAATTCCTTCCTTCCTTCCTTCCTTCCTTCCTTCCTTCCTTCCTTCCTTCCTTCCTTCCTTCCTTCCTTCCTTCCTTCCTTCCTTCCAAGCTTACCCCAAGAAAAGAGTGCTCATCATCTTTAATACATCTATATTAACAATAACTTATATTTCTTTGTGTAGCTACTAAGGTGAGTTTCTTAATCTCTACCTAATTGTGGGGTCATTATTAGGTCATTTTCTCTCAATAGACATAATCATACTGTATCATTTCTTCCTGAATCTGGAAAGGGGGCATTTAGAAAGCATTATGATTTGGTTCTGCAGATTCAGCTTTCCTGGTGGTTAATCCTAGTTATAACCTTGAGTGAGGGCACTGGATAATTATGCTTCCCAGCTCTGGATGTTTCTGCCTGTTAGAACTGGGCATTTAGTTCTTCTTTTAAAACGAAAGGGAGTCATCTCTGTCCCCTTAACACAGAAAGAAGCTGCTGATAATTTTAATTGGCCTGTTTTGGTGTTGCTTTTGTTGC